>JAJPUD010002650.1:103401-121335 GCA_023553655.1 Myrmecobius fasciatus
TGACTTTTTCCAATTCACCAATTTTGTTTTTCAGTGAATTGTTGTCTTTTACCAATTCACTATTTTTATTTTCTTGTGATTTGGTGACTTTTTCCAATTCACCAATTTTGTTTTTCAGTGAATTGTTGTCTTTTACCAATTCACTATTTTTATTTTCCAGTGAGTTGGTGACTTTTTCCAATTCACCAGACTTATTTTCCAGTTTTTCACATCTCTGTTGAAGGACGATATTTCCTTCTTGCACTGCTCTCAATTTATTTCCCCATTCTTCTTCTAGCTCTCTTTTGAGATTCTTTATGCAATCTTCCAGGTAAGCCTTCTGAAAGGGAGACCAGCTTAAGTCCACCTTTGTGGCTTTATCTGGGATTGTTTTCAGAATCTCAGGATCTGGGGACTTCTCTAATTTCTCTCCGTAAAAGCTGTCTATGGTGAGAGCTCTCTTCTTCTTGCTCATGCTTTTGAGTTGAGGTATCAGTCACCAGCAGGGAATCTGCAGCAGTTTTAATTTGCCCTGTGACTTCCAGTCTGGGGCTGATCTTGCTAGATCCGCACTAGGATCACACTTTCAGCTGCTCTCAATCCACCCTTTATTAAAGGTAGACCTGCCAAAGCACCTGCCCACAAGCAGAGCAAAGTGGCCCAAGCGTCTCCCAGGGACTTCCTGGCAGCCTAAAATCTTCTGGTCCTTCCCAGCCCCGGACTTGCACCCCGGCTGAGCACTGGCGTCTGAGTGCTGGTAGCTGCTCGATCCCCTGCCCGTCTAAAACTGACCTCAGAAGTTCTTTCAAAGTAGATATTTGATAGAAGTGCGTTGTAGTCCAAGTGTTCGGTGGCGCCCTCACTCCAGAACCAGTTTGGAGGCTCAATTTGTCTGGGTCTGAGGGAAGGTCTCAGGAGCTCACAGAGAACGCTGTCTGCAGTTCGCCATCTTGGCTCCGCCCCCTACAGGTTCACTTTTTTGTCTATGTGCCATGTACTGCTAAAAAAATGGTGTATTCCTTTCTGTCCCTATTCACTTTTCTCCAGAGGTCTATCATATGTAGGTTTTCTAGTTTTCTATTAACCTCCTTACTTTCTTTCTTGTTTATTTTGTGGTTATATTTGTCTGATTTTGAGAGAGAAAGGTTAAGGTCCCCCATTAGTATAGTCTTGCTGTCTATTTCTTCCTATAACTGACTTAAAATCTTCTCAAGAAATTTGGCTGCTCTACCACTTGGTACATACACATTTAGTATTGTTACTATTTCATTGTTTACAGTGCCCTTTATCAAGATGCATTTTCCTTCCTTATCTCTTCTAGTAAGATCTAATTTTACTTTTGCTTTATCTGAAACCCAGAATTGCAACTTATATTTTTTTTTACTTCAAATGAAGCTTTCTCTTCCAACCTTTTACCTTTATTCTGTATATGTGTGTCTCTGTGTTAAATGTGTTTCTTGTAAACAACATACGATTAAGATTCTGTTTTTTAATCCACTCTACTGTTAGCTTTTATTTTATGAGTTCATCCCATTCAAATTATGATTAACAGCTCTGTATTTCCCTCCATCCTATTTTCTCCTGTGTATAATTTTGTTCTCTCTTTCCACCCAGTCCTTAGTGGTGGGTTTTTTTTATCCACCCCACCTACTACCATATCTCCTACTACCCCTCCCCCCTTCTCTTAGTAGTGTTTTTTAACCTATTCCACCCAATAGTTTATCTTCTATAACCCCTTCTTCCTTCTATTATTTTTTTGCTTAGTGCTTCTGTCATACCTTCTATCTTGCCCCTCTATTTTCTTTCCTCTTTCTCCTCTTACTTCTTTATAGGGTTAGATAAGTCTTTATATGCAACTGAATGATTTAGGTTATGCCCTCTTAGAACCAAAACTTATGAGGTAAAGCTTAAGACAATGGTTATCACCCTTCTTTCTTTCCCTGGTTTGTAATAGATCTTTTGCCCCTCTTCATGTGAACTAATTGTCTCATTATATCTCCCCTCCCCCATTTACCTTTATATGCTTCTCTTGAGTCCTGTGTTTGTAGATTAAATTTTCTGTTTAGTTCTTTTTTTTCATTAGAAATAATTGAAAGTCTTTGACTTCATTAAAGCTCCATCTCCTCCCCTGAAAGATGAGGCTAAGTTTTACTAGTTAATTCTTAGTTGTAACCCAGGTCTTTTGCTTTCTGGAATATGGTATTCTGGGTCCTCCAATTCTTTATTGTAGAAGCTGCCAGAAACCTGGGTAATCCTGGGTTGCTTCTTGATATTTTAATTGTTTTTGTCTGGCATCCTGCAATATTTTTCCTTGAGACTGTAGTTCTGGAATTTTGCAACAATGTTCCTTGGGGTTTTCCTTGTGGGATCTCTTTCCAGAGGTGATCAATGGATTTTTCTCAATGAGTAGTTTTCTCTCTATTTCTAGAATATTGGGGCAATTTTCCTTAATGATGTCTTGAAGAATGGTATCCAGGTTCTTTTTTTTTTTTTTTTTTTTGGTCATGGCCTTCTGGTAGGCGAATAATTTTTAAATTGTCTCTATTTTCTAGGTTTTTCTAATGAGGTATTTCACATTTTTTTCCATTTTTTCAGTCTTTTTAGTTTGTTTGACTGATTATTGATGACTCACAGAGTCATTAGCTTCCATTTGTCCTATTCTAGTTTTTAATATGTGAGTTTCTTCAATTACCTTTTGTATCTCTTTTTCCATTTGGCTTATTCTACTTTTTAAGGAGTTGGTTTTTTTAGACACTTTTCTCTTTCCTTTTCCAAACTGTTGACTCTCTCATGCACACCTCTCATTTCTTTTTTCATTTTTTTCTTCTACCTCTCTCATTTGCCTTTTGAAGTGTTTTATAAACATTTCCAAGAAGCCTCTTTGGGCTTGAGACCAATTTATCTCACTCTTTGAGATTTCTTCTGTGGATATTCTGTCCTCCTCTGAGTTTGTGTTTTGATCTGTCCTCTTGTTATAGTAGCTTTCCATGATCAAGGTTCTTTTTTGCTTCTTGCTCATTTGCTTTCCTTTTCTTTTGTTATTTCCTCTTTTTATTTTTAAGGTGGAGCTCTGCTCCTGAGGTAAAGGTGACACTGTCCCAAGTTTCCTGTATAGGTCTGAGGCTTGGCTTTGAGCACAGGGGCCCCTTGTCTTTGGATGGAGTGCCTTTGCTGTTCTGTTCAGGAAACGGCTTGTTTTTCCAGAATTTGCCGGGACTGGAAACTGCCCACTGATTTGCTCCTCTACTGAGCCATCTCTGAATGTCTTAGTTGCTGATTTGCTGTGATTATGGCCCTCTCACTGGCTTTCCCAAAGTCTATCTGACCTGGGTTGAACATCCATTTCACCCCAATGAGATTGACTTTTATTGAAGGTTTTTTTTTTTTTAGTGCATTTTGAGCTGGAGAGCAGTTTCATTCCTTCAGATTCTGTTCAGAGGCTTGGTTTCATGTGATTTTCGAGGGAAGCTGGGAGAGCTCAAGCAGGCTTCCTGATTTTACTCTGCCATCTTGGCTCCACCCATGGAACTACTTTTCTTCCTTTTATCAGGTCCCCCACATCCACTGTACCCTTCTTTTGTCCCCTTTCTTTTCTTTTTTCCTGAATTGTAAAATACAGTTCTTCACCCACCTGAATGTGTGTGTATATTATTCCATCTTTGAGCCAATTCTGATGAGAGTAAGATTCATGCCCATGCTCCTTTTCCCATTTTCCTCTCCAGTGTAACATCTCTTTTAAGCTGCCTTTTTATCAGATAATTTGTTTCATTCTATCTTTTCCTGTCCCCTTTTCCTCATGCATTTTTTCTCATTCTTTAATTTTATTTAGGTAATCATATCACCACATTCAACTTACATCTCTGCGTTCTGTCTATGTATACTCCTTCTAACTGCTCTAATAATAAGAAAATTTTAGGAATTATAAATATGATTTTCCTATATAGAAAAATAATCACTTTAAACTTACTTAATCCCTTATTATTTCTCTTTTCTGTTTATCTTTTTATTTATTTATTTTTGTATTTTGTATTTGAAAGTCAAATTTTCTATTCAACTCTGATATTTTTATTTATTTTATTATCAAGGACACTTGAACATCTTCCATTTTATTGAATGCCCATTTCCTCCCCTTAAGGATTACATTCAATTTTCCTGGATAGGTGACTCTTGGTTGTAATCCTAGCTCTTTTGTCCTCAGGAATACCCTATTCCAAACCATATGATCCTTTAATGTAGAATCTGCTACATCTTGTGTTATACTGACTGTGAGAGTACAACATTTGAATTTTTTTTTTTTTAGCTGCTTGCAATATTTTTTTCTTGATATGGGAGGCCTTGCTTCTTAATGTCTCAGACATTCCCAATTCTAAATTTTAAGGAAATATTTTGTTCCTTTAGGAAATTTTTGTATCTATTTTTTCATTTGACCAATTCTGCTTTTCAAGGTATTTCTCTTTTCATTGGATTTTTTTTTCTTCTTTTACCATTTGGCCTCTTCTAAATGTTAAGGTGTTGTTTTCTTCAGCATTTTTGTGACTTTTAAAAAGGTATTTGACTCTTCCGTCCTTCCATGATTTTCTTATTTCACTCTCATTTATCTTTCCATTTCTCACCCTCTACCACTATTATTTTATTTTTAAAATCTTTTTTTGAGCTCTCCCATAGCCTAGGAACAATTTCATATTTTTCTTGGAGGCTTTGGATGCAAGGATTTTGACTTGTCTTCTTCAGAGTGAGTTTTGGTGTTCTTTTTCACCACAGTTACTTTCTATAACTAGATTTTTTTCGCTTGTTTGCACATTTTACAGATTATTTCTTGACTTTTAATTCTTTGATAAAGTGAGATTCTGTTCCCCAAATAAAGAGGACCCAAGCTCCAAACTTTTTGTGCAGCTGATTTCAGAGGCAATTATGGGGTCCTATAAGTTTTTGGCTTTTCTGAGGTAGTGTGATCTAGGGATAGATATGATTATAACTCTCCTTTACTGTGTTTTATAGTGACCATTTGCATTCTTTTTAAACTCTGAAACTATGACCAGGATCCCTGATCTCCTCTGGCTGCAAGCTGTACTGTGTTAGTGCTTCTTCTTGCACTGGGATTAAAACCAAGTACTGTGACCCATATCTTACTGTCTACAAAGGACCCTGTAAATCTCTTTCTGACCCTTTGTTCAATCCTCTTACCACCTGTGGGCTGAGAGATCTGGAAACTGCCAGTGCTGCTACTGATGCTATTCACCTCAAATCCTGCTCATCCTGTTCTTGATTTGCTATGATCTAGTCTGCACTGGTGGAACTGTGCTTCACTGCTTTCCACTTTCACCTAGATGCAAGAGATTTTTCCTGCTGACCTAAGTTGTATGGGTCAGAAAAGTGTTTTATTCTGTCTTTCTGTGAGTTTTCTTGCTCTAGAGTATTTAAGAGTCATTACTTGATACTATTTGGAGGTGTTTGGGGGAGTTCAGGGGAGTCCCTGACTCTACTCTGCTATCTTGGCTTTGCCTGATGATTTGGTTTTCTTATGAAATATTTTACATAATCTGTTCATATGAGTCTTTCCAGGTTTTTCTGATTCTGCCTGCTCATCATTTCTTATAGTAGGATTCCATTGCATTTATATATCACAACTTGTTCAGCCATTCCTTGATTGATGGATATCCCCTCAATTTCCAATTCTTTGCCACCACAAAAAGAGCTGGTATAAATTTTTGTACATATCAGTCCTTTTCCTTTTTTAATGATCTCTTTGGGATAAAGACCTAGTTGTGGTATTGCTGGATCAAGGAATATGTTTAATTGCCTTTTGTGCATAATTTCAAATTGTTATCTAGAATGGTTAGATTAGTTCACAACTCCATCAATAAAGTATTAGTGTCACAATTTTCTCTAAGTTTAACATTTTCTTTATATGCCACATTAGCCAATCTGAGAGGTATGAGGTAGTACCTCAGAGTTGTTTTAATTTACATTTCTTTAATCAATAGTAATTTGAGCATTTTTTTCACATGATTGTAGATAGCTTAAATTTAATTATCTAAAAACTGTCTCTTCATATCTTTGACAATTTGCCAATTGGAGAATAGTTTGTATTCTTGCAAAGTTGACATAGTTTTCTACATATTTGAAAAATGAGACCTTTATCAGAAAAATTTGCTTTAAAAATTGTTTCCTATCCTTCTAATCTTTGTTTCATTGGTTTTGTTTGTGCAAACTTTTTAATTTAATGTAATAAAAATTATCCATTTTGCATTGCAAAATGTTCTTTATATGTTGTTTGATAATGAATTCTTCCCTTCTTCATAGATCTGACAGGGAAATTATTCCTAGCTTTTTAAATTTGCTTATGATATCACCTTTTATGTCAAAATCACGTACCCACTTTTGACCTTATCTTAGTAATTTTGTGAGACATCGTTTTGTATCTAGTTTCTCTTATATTATTTTCCAATTTTTCCTAAAGTTGTATATAATAGTGAGTTCTTATTCTACAAAGCAGAATCTTTGGGCTTTTCAAAAAGTAGATTATTGTAGTTATTTTCCACTGAGTCTTCTGCACCTAATCCATTCCACTGATCCAGCACTCTATTTGTCAATCAGTACCAAGTAGTTTTGATGATTGTCCCTTGATAATACATTTTGAGATCTGGTATGACCAAGCCCCCTTTTTTACATATAAATATATATTTTCATTAATTCCCTTGGTATTCTTGATCTTTTCTTTCCAGATTAATTTTATTTTTTTTCTAACTCTATGAAAATATTTTTTGAGTTTTATTGGTAAACCTACCCATGAACAAATGATTTTTTTCTATCTGCTTAAGATCTGACTTTGTTTCTATGAAAAGCATTTTGTAATTATATTCATATAGTTCATGCATTTGTCTTCACACAGAGAGTCCCAAATATTTTATATTGCCTATAGTTATAATAAATGGAGTTTATCTCTTTTTGCTGAGTTTTGTTGGTAATATGTAGAAATGTGAGTGACTTATGTGGATTTGTCTTACATAATGCAACTTTACTAAAATTGTACATTATTTAAAATTATTTTTTTAGTTGATTCTCTAGGATACCCTAAGTATAATATCATATCATCTGGAAAAAGTAAGAGTTTTGCTTCCACATTGCTTAGCCTAATTTCTTTAACTTTTTTCTTCTCTTATTGCTAAAACTATTCCTAGTGCAATATTGAATAAAAATGATGATCATCATCATCCTGGTTTCACTCCTGATCTTATTGGGAATGCTGCTTGCTCATCACTCTTATGGATCATGCTTGCTGGTGGTTTTAGATAGATTTTGCTAATCATTTTAAGGATAGCTCCATTTATTCTGATACTCTCTAGTGTTTTTAATAGGAATGGGTGCTATATTTTGTCAAATGATTTTTCTGCATCTATTGAGATAATCATGTGATTTCTGTTGGTTTTGTTATTAATATGATTGATTATGTTAATAATTTTTAATATTTTTAAGTTAAATTTTTAAAAAATTCAACATAATTTTCTTAATATTGAGTCAACCAGCCCTTAATTCCTCTTATAAATCCCACCTGGTTATAGTGTATTACCTTCATGATAAATTGCTACAATCTCTTTGAAAATATTTAATTTTTTGCATCAATTTTCATTAGGGAAATTGGTTTATAATTTTCTTTCTCTGTTTTGACTCTTTCTATTTTAGGTATCAACAACATACTTGTGCCAATAAAGGAATTTTGTAGTAGTCATTTTTCATCTATTTTTGCAAATACTTTATATAGTATTGGAATTATTTTTTAAATGTTTGGTAATAATTTGTAAATCAATTTATAAATCAGTCTGACACTGGAGACTTTTCCTTAAGAAGTTTGCTAATGGGGACAGCTAGGTGGATAGAGCACCAACTCTGAAGTCAGGAGGACTTGAGTTCAACTCTGGGTCTCAGACACTTAACACTTCCTAGCTATGTGATCCTGGGCAAGTCACTTAACCCCAATGATAAGTGATACAGACATTTCCTGAAGTACTTCTGAGTTGGAAGCAGTAAGTTGGCTGGAAAGTTATGTATTCTGTCACTCTAGAATTATTTTAATAGACTGATTTGATGTTGTTTGTGAGGGAAACTGAGGAGGAATCAGGCAATTTCCTGGCTTCTCTCTGCTATCTTGGTTTCACCAAGGATTTCTTTTCTTCAGTATTTCTTGTACCCCGTTTTACCAAACAGTGAATTATTTTAAAAATAATATTCTTGCATTGCTTAATAACTTTCCCTAATTTCCCATTAATTTTAATTCATTTTTTAAAAAAATATCTTTTTAAAGATCTTTCATATCAGTGTTTCTAGGACTTCTTGTTGTTCTTGTGTCTATTTGACATCTTTCTTTTAAGCTTTGCTTATAGATGTTGTCACATTGTTTCCTTCTGAGTTTTTGTCTTGAACTTCTAAATCACCACTGAAACCTTTTAGACTCAGAATATATATATATATATATATATATATGTATGTATATATATATATAGTTGTTTGTTCATCTTTGTAGCTTACTTTTTGAACTTGGACTTCATCTTGGACCTCTGGGAGGTGAGGACTTTTGATCTTACAGGGTCAGGAAATATTTCCTTTTCTTTTATTTTAATCATTATATAAATTTGTTTCCTGATTCTGTTTATTTGAGAACTACATCAATTCATAAAACTCTTCCCAGATTTCCTTGAATCCATCTTTCTTTTTTTTTAACCATTTCTTATAATACTGTAATATTTCATTATACCCATAATTTATCCAGCTATTGCCCAATTGATGGACACTCACTTGTTTCAATTATTTACTTCTAGGATAATACATAACCAGAATGCCTATATCACTGAAGAGTGTTTCAGAGGAATGAAATATCTTGACCAAAGTCATACTATCAGTGTATGAAGATGAAATTTAATTATAGGTCTTGTGATTCAAATCTAGTGTTGTTTTTAATATGTCCTTCTTTAATTTGTCTTATAGTTGCAAAGTATTCTAAATGTATGCAATATATGTTCATGTATTCAATCTGAAAATAAACATGGAACTTTATATTGCTTAATTATATTATAAACATATGTTTATGCAAATTTTAGTTATTTCAAAGAGTATTTAATTCAATCCATTTTTCTTCAACAGATACATTAACACAGATATATTAACAGTAGCACATATCAGAGTAGTTTGGGGACTGGAGTACAGGGCAGAGCCAGTACTGGCCTTAAATCACACACACAAAAAAAGTGGTCAATGATATTTGGATTACACAAACGTACCTGAGACATAAAAATTGCAGCAACCAATATAAAGAGGAAGCCACTCAACCAGCAGAAAAATACCAGTTTGGCACAGAGCCTTTGAGTCATAATGGTGAGATAATATAGAGGACTGCATTTGCAAGGTACCAATCAGAGGCCATCGCAGATATAAAATAACCTTCAGAGGCACATATTGAAAAGAAGAAATAGAATTGGAGAATACATCCAGCAAAAAAAGGTTGTTTTCTTCTGAGAGATTATATTGGCCAACAGTTTGGGCACATCAGAGTTAATATAACACATCTCTAAGAAACAGAAGTTAGGCAAAAGGAGATACATAAGTGGGTGGAGCTATTGACTTGAGCACAGATGATTCCTCACAATAGTGAGGGTGTAAATCATAGAAAATAGTACAAAAAAGAGAATCTGAGTCTCTCTGTGTCAAGGGAAGCCAAGCAAGATGAATTCACTCACAGTAGGAGAGGTATTGCTGGTCTCTAAAAGTCTCATTTCTCCCCAAACTGAAGATAAAATTTCAGTTCTATGTAACCAACATTTGTTAAGTGATGACTCTGTGCAAGGTCCCTTGGAGAAAAGTAATTTTCTATTATCTATTTGGGGGGTGAGTAATTCTTTATTTTTTTTGAAAGCTATATTATTGGAGCACAAGTTTTGGCTTAGTCTCCCAAGACTTCAGCTTCAGGCTCAGTGATAGACTCTCTTATCTAAGCACTAATCCCATAACTGTCCTCAGAGAGGCTCTTTGCCATGTTGGCTATAATGAGTTTTGAGGGCAAAGCAACTTTTGAAGATTGTATCATGGAGGGATTGTGATTTGTATCTGTGGAGGGAACATTGAATACATACTGATGAAACTGTAGATCTTTAAAATAATGAAGTATTCATACAAAAAGCTGTAGAGACAAAAAAATTGAAGAAGACAATAAAAATCCAATAGATTGAATGCATTTGATAGAATGCTGGACCTAGGTCAAGAAGATGTGTGTTCAAATCCAACTTCAGACACTTGTTATTGGTGTAATCTGTATAAAAACTCTCTCAGTCTCTGTTTTCTTATCTTTAAAGTGAGGATAATAATAGCACCTACTTACTCAGACTGTGAGAACAAATAGGTTAATGTTATAAAGCACTTTGGAAGCCTTAAAGTACTATGTAGTTATTATTATTATTATTATTTGTAGTTCTGATATGGATTCTTTGGAGAAAAAATTAAGAATGTCATGAAGGGACTTGAATATGGTAAGAGAATCTCCAAAACTGCCTAACAGTACAGGAAGTATTTTAGAAAGTGTGGCAGTAGCTTGGAATAGCTAACTTAAGACCCATAATTTAATTTCTTTGTATTTCTTTGCTTCTTTCCATGAGAACTAACACTATTCTATACAATAAATGATAGGAACCATTTTCTATTTACAGGGCTGAAACTAACAGTTTTGGCGCCTGGGGCAATTAGTAGGAAATGCATCCTCAAATATGTTTTGTAATTCATGATGTGGAAATATTATAAGTAAGTAAGACAAGTTTAATTAAGCAAGGGAGAATTAATTACTTCAGTGGCTCATAGAAGGAGATGTCTACTAGCTCTCTATTTTTTTTTTTTTATCCATTTTACAGTTTAAGAAACCAAGTGAGTATCTGCGGTTAAATCTGATCTCATGTCATCCTGATTCCTGATCCAGAACTCTGTTCACTCTACCACCTAATGATCCACAAATTTCTATTCAGATAATAGTAGATGATATTTATATAGGACTTTAAGGTTTACAAAGGATTCTATGTATACTCTAATATAATTCTTAGAGAATTTTTTTTGCTAATTAAGAGCTTGGAGAGCACTCAGAAGTCAACTGACTTTTCCAGAATCTCACAGTCATCAGAGGTGGGACTTGAATCAAAGTCTCTCTGAATTTCATTCATTCATGCAATAAACACAGATTCCCAGTGATAATTCAATTAATGAAATATCTGTTGAGTACCTACTATGAGTAGGTCACTGATTTAAGTGCTGGAGTTATAAAAATAAAGAATGAAACAAGATAAAGCTTTTGACATTAGGAAGAGGGAAAAGTAGAGCTGAATTCTGTTATAAAGCAGAAGGCACTTTGTAAAATCTTACTACATCATGGAGGGGTATGGAGAAGAATTAAGTTGAATAAGTTAACAGTTAGGGATTAGCTTTCTTTGCTGTCAGACATTCATCTGTTACCTTGTTAGGATTGTTGGTGTCCTAGACCATTATGAAAGTCAGAAATGCTTCATATATTGTGTACAACTCTTATTTTGGAGAGGCATGAGAGCTCAAGGGAATCAAAGAATGTCTAGTCTTACATCTTGTTGGTCATATGAGTCAGAACCAAGAATTCTATTCTAAACTCTTACGACACTTTTCATGTGGTCTTATGACTATGTTGACTGTTGGACTGTATAATCTCTGTATATTTTTCTTTTACAGAATAAAACCCTATAATAAGAAAAGCATAAAAAGCCTAAAGGAAGTAGAATATCAAAGATAGAAGAGACCTTTAAAAAGCATCCCATCTGCGTCCCTCATTTTAGGAACCTGAAATCCAGAGTGAAGAATTACTTGTACAAGGTCACTTGGAAAAACTGACTTTCAAAAAGATCCCTTACCTCCAATCTACTGATATTTTCATTCTAATATTCCCTCAGATATATACTACTGATCTCCAAGGTCAGAGGCCTAAATGTTATCAGATTTGGGACTAGCAACATGCACTTCATTGCTTTCCTTTCTTTTTATTCTTAAGTACATGCATGTATCTATGGTAGAGTGGATTTAGAGTTAGAGGAGCTGAATTTGAATCCCAGCTGTACCACTTATGATTCTGATCAGTCATTTCACCTCATTCCCTACACCATAAAATGAGAAACTGGAAGTAGGTGAATTCTAAGGTCCCTGCCAGCTCAAAGTTTATAATCCTCTGATTTATGATACTTGGAAGGAGTACTGACTTCTAGCATGGTTCTATCACTGGCTTATTGCGCTACCTTAGGATTTTTATCTCTCTGGGCCTTAATTTCCTCATTTGTAAAATGAGGGAATTGAAGTAGGATGATTGGAACGAACCTTAGAGTTCATTGAATATAATTCACTCATTTTATAGAGGAGGAAACTGGTCATAGTGCTCACAAAAGGTAACAAAGTTACTAAGTGTTCAAGGTGGGATTTGAACACAGGGACCTCTGACTAAGTCTAGCACCTTATCCATTACATCTGGATTTAAAAGTCCTATAATCTACTGAAAATAGTTTTTTTTGTTGTTGTTTTAAAGGCTTACAACTAAAATGAGTAATTGTCACTTTATAAATGAAGTCTTACCTCATCACTATTCTCCAACATGAAATCAAATGAAATGAAGCAATCTGGGAAAATACATGTATATATGTATGCATGTAAATGCATGTAAATGCATGTATGTTTATACATGTACACTTGTGTTTATATGCATGTACATATATACACAGTCCCAGTTTATTTATATATATATTTTAAACATATTCATACACTTGCATTTTATACACATACATTCATATGACATTGCTAAACTTAAGACTCCAAAAAATAAACATAATGACTAAATTGTCCTGTAATTTTATTTATATATTTATTTTGCATATACTTACATATACATACATATTTTCCCCAATAGAATATAAACTTGAAGACAAAGACAAAACTTGTTTCCCTTTTTTACGTGCATTCTTAGCACCTAGAAATATGAATGACACATGGCAGAAGCTTAGCAAATGTTTTCTGAGTTATTGTTTAATGGATGTTGAATAAGGAACAATGATAATTTTTTTAGCCAGCTTTATTTTGCTGTCTGCAGTTACCACTTTGAACCACTGGGTGGCATATGGGCACAGCAGAATGGAAAAATATCTCAGTGTAATTTGAATTTACTGAGCAACACTAGGTTTGTTAATGAGCAGGTTCAATTGTCGAAAGACAGAATAAAGAGGGCTTTTTGTGTGTGAATTTGTGTGTTTTATTTTTGTTTTTGTTTTTGGAATCAAATAAGGAGGTGGGTGAAATGTAAGGGAGTGGAAAAAAGGTACTACCTTTTCTTCTGAAGTCTCAGTTCCATCTGGGTCAGCCTAGTTCTGCATGCTTCTTCCAGAATGCATCTTTCACAGTTAGCAGTTATTTAATCTCCTATCCATGGATTACTTGATGTGCTAGACATGGGCACTTCCATGCTCCAGTTTTTAAATGTAGATCTGGGCTCCCAAACTTTAACCTTGTAAAGGCAAGAATAACACTTGGATTCTTTCCTAATTATGTCAATCACGTCTACAACCCAAACTATTAGCCTATGATTGTTAGCAACTAAATCCACTACAATTATTTTTTTTCTTTAATGCCAAGAAATAGGCTCCTCTTTCTTCTCAGTCTTTGACTTCCTACTTCTGACAAAACTAAGATGTAGATTTATCCTTTTTTCTTATCATTTCAAAAGCCAGGGATTTTGACAGCAGAATGAGGGTGCATTGCCCAATTGTGCAGTTTAATGTTTTCTGTATTTATGTTAACACAGGTATTTTAGATTTTTCTGTATAGGTAAGTTTCCTTTTTCATATTGCATTATTATTTATGGAGAGAATTTCAGGTCTCCAAGAAGATAATTTATTTTTTAAAAAAGTATACTATCTTATTTGATTTCTCTCTGCCTCCATGATAGTTGTTGGAAAACTCAAAATAACTTCATTTAAAACCTCTGGAGAAAGGCCACAAAATCATCAGCAGTACAAATATTTATTTCATAAATGTATATTGTCTCCAAGTTCATTGCTAAATATCATATTCATTGACAATCTCTTCTATCCTTTCAGACTTTAAATTCCATGATTCTACAATTGTACAACTGTGCTATTCATAAGAAAAAAGTGTAGAACTCTGATTTTTTTTATGAACAACATAGCAATATACAAATTTTGAAGAATTTATTATTTACGGGCACGTTTACTTCACTCAGTGAGTGAATGAACAAAAAAATTTATTAAATGCTTATTATGTTTCATGAATATGCTAAGAGCTGGGAACATAAATACGAAAGTTTTTGTTCTTAAAGAGCATACATCCTAAAAGGGGAATACAAGCAATCCATATAGAGGAGAGGTGGTTGGAGTGTTTATTTCAACTTCATCTCACAAGAAAAGCCATTAATTTATTCACTATTCTACTCTCCTCTTGGGAAAATAACCTGACTCACATTGTATATCATTTTTTTTTGGTTCTCAATAGCAAATATTCCAGTGAATTTATATTCACTATTGATAATACCAAATCATCTCTGCCTGCACAAAGCTTGTCTTTTTGAGTGCATCACACTCATTATTTATTTGCTGAATGTATTTTTATGACATTTTCTTGGCCTAATTGACTATTTTTGCAGCCGACTGAATTCTCAAAGGTTTGAATTCTTTCTGTCGGAATGAATCAACCAGTTTTTCATTACTCCTAATCACATAATGCTTTAGTGAATTGATAACTTTCTGAAGAAATTATTTGTTATTCCTCATGAGACAGATCATTTTCCATTGCTTTGGAAAAGATTAAGATGATATTTATTGGTTTCCCTATCATTATTGGCAAAGGTAACTCAACTCCTTTGATTTAATTTTCCCTATGATAGACATTCAAAGGGTAATTGTTGGAAATCTTCATGTCTTTGCTGCAGGCAGCAAATAATAGTTGCTTAGCCTTGTTTTTCAGCACCATAGTGCCTGCCTACAAGAGGAGACAAATTCTTTTTCATTTGTCAGTATACGCTAAGTTGTTTTTGGACTGATTGTTTCCAAGAGTTTCTAGTCAAGTTTGGTGAAGGCTTTATATATGGAGCCACTTTCTTCAACTAGTGAATCAAATATTTTGATCATAATATTCAGGAGTGGGCATTTGAATCATCTAGCCTAACTAGAGAAGGACTTATTAAATTTTTTCCACTTATGACCCCTTTTTGCCCAAGAAATTTGGACATGACCCTGACTATATAGGTATATAAAATAGGTATAGAAATCAAACACTCTGATAATAAATCATAATTTTGTGATCCTCCCCCCACATACAGTTACAATAAATATACCAAGGCAGTAGAAAATGATTTGTCCTCATGAGGAATAGCAAATGATTTCTTCAGAAAGTTATCAATCCACCAGAACATTGTTATGTAATTAGGAGTAACGAAAAACTGGTTGATTCATTACTACATAGAGAATTAAAAATTTTGAGAATTATTACTCCATCTGAGGTCTTGACCCACAATTTAAGAAATTAAGGACTAGAGAAAACTGAGCCCCAATAAAGTTCCTTGAGGTAACAAAGGTAGTTAGTTAAAGAGTTAGAATTCAAACTCCAGTTCTCTGACCATTTATTCTACCACTTTCTTCTTTTCTACTGAATAATGTCCATTTATTTTATTGGAAATCACTTCACCCAGGCACCACAGGCATGGACAGAAACATTATGCAGTTAAAGCTCCTATGTATATTTATATTTTGGTCCTAATAATTTCTGTTTAAATTCAATCAGACCCTGAACAAAAAATTTGACCTACAAACACAGAACACAAGAGAAACATAAAAAGGTAACAAGAAAGAAAAAAAACTCTTGAGAACTATATTTATGTTATGGATACTTATAGAATGAGCGTTAATTTAATGATTTTATTATTACATTATGATTATTATGATATGATTATTGTGATTTTATGATTATTATGATATGATAATCTGAAAAAGAAATTAGAGGTAGAAAAGGGGTAACACTGGAAGGAGAGGAAAAGGAGGTAAAATAAGGGAAATTACATTACATGTAGAGGCAAAGAAAACCTATAATGATTGAGGGGGAAAAAAGGCAGGGCAATGAGAATTGTGTTGATCTCCATCTCATCAGATTTGGCTCTGAGGGAATAATAGATGTATTGGGTATCAAAAAGAAACTTGCCCTATCTTATAAGGAAACAGGAGGGAAAGTGGGAAAAGAAAGGGAATAGATTAATGGAAGGGAAAACAGAAGAATTAAGGGAAAGGTGTAAAAAAGGGGAGGGGACTCTAAAGGAGAAGGATTGTTTGAGGAAAGTGGTTATCAAAAGCAAAATACTAGGGAGGAAGAAAGGGGATAGGAAAGAGAAAAGCATAAGCTAGGGTAAATAAGATGGCAGGAAATACAGAATTAATTATTTTAACTGTGAATGTGACTGAAATGAACTCTCCCATAAAGGAGAAGTGGATAGCAGACTGGATTAAAAACCAGAATCCAACAATATGTTGTATACAAGAAACACATCTAAAGCATAGAGACACATACAGGGTGAAGGTAAAAGGCTGGAGCAGAATCTATTATGCTTCAGGTGAACAACAGAAAAAAAGCAGGGATAGCAATCCTGATCTCAGACCAAGTAAAAGCAAAGATAGACCTAATTAAAAAAGACAAAGGAGGAAATTGTATCTTCCTAAAGGGTACCATAGACAATGAAGCAATATCAATACTAAACATATATGCACCAAGTGGTATAGCATGGAAATTACTAGAGGAAAAGTTCAGAGAGATGCAAGAAGAAATAGACAGCAAAACTATAATAGTGGGGGATCTCAACCTCCCTCTCTCAGAACTTGATAAATCAAACCAAAAATAAATAAGAAAGAATTTAAGAAGGTAAACAAAATGTTAGAAAAGTTAGGTATGATAGATCTTTGGAGGAAATTAAATGGATACAGAAAGGAGTTTACTTTTTTCTCAGCAGTCCATGGAACTTATACAAAAATTGACCATGTGTTAGGACACAAAAACCTCAAAATCAAATGCAGGAAGGCGGAAATAGTAAATGTATTTTTTTTCAGATCATAACAGAATAAAAATCACATGCAATATAAAGCCAGGAGAAAATATATTAAAAAGCAATTGAAAACTAAATAATTTCATCATAAAGAATGAAGGGGTGAAACAGCAAATTACAGACACAATTACTAATTACATCCAAGAGAATGACAATAATGAGACAACATACCAAAATTTGTGGGATATAGGCAAAACGGTAGTAAGGGGAAATTTTATATCTCTAGATGCTTATTTGCATAAAATAGAGAAAGAGAAAATCAATGAATTGGGCTTGCAACTAAAAAAGCTAGAGAAAGAACAAATTAAAAACCCCCAATCAAATACCAAACTTAAAATCCAAAAAATAAAAGGAGAGATTAATAAAATTGAAAGTAAAAAAACTATTAAATTAATAAATAAAACTAAAAGTTGGTTTTATGAAAAAACCAACAAAATAGATAAACCTCTAGTTAATTTGATTAGAAAAAGAAAAGAGGAAAATCAAATTGTTAGTCTCAAAAATGAAAACGGAGAACTTTCCACCAATGAAGAGGAAATTAGAGCAATAATCAGGAGTTACTTTGCCCAACTTTATGCCAATAAATTTGATAACCTAAGTGAAATGGAGGAATATCTACAAAAATATAGATTCCCAAGGTTAACAGAAGAGGAAATAAATTACTTAAATAGTCCCATTTTAGAAAAAGAAATAGAAGAAGTCATTAATCAACTCCCTAAGAAAAAAATCCCCAGGCCCAGATGAATTTACATGTGAATTCTACCAAACATTTAAAGAACAATTAACTCCAATATTATATAAACTATTTGAAAAAATAG
>JAJPUD010002650.1:126335-191967 GCA_023553655.1 Myrmecobius fasciatus
ATTACATGATGATCAATTCTGAGGGACATGGCTCTCTTCAACAATGAAATGTTTCAAACCAGTTCCAATTGTTCAGTGAAGAAAGCCATATACACCCAGAGAGAGGGGTATGAAATGTGGACCACAACATAACATTTTATTTCTCTCTATTGATGTTTGCTTTCATTGTTTCCTTTCTCTGATATTTCTTGTAGATACGACTTTTCTTGCACAACAATGATAAGTGGGGAAATAAGTATACATATATTCTATTCGTCAAGTATTTTAACATAATTAACATGTAGTGGATATCCTGCCATCTAGGGGAGGGGTGGGGAGTAGGGGAGAAAAAAATTGTAACAGAAAGCTTTGTAAGGGTTAATGTTGAAGAATTACCCATACATATGTTTTGCAAATAAAAAGCTTTAATAAAGACAGAAAAAACAAACAACCAGCAGGATGATTTCAGAGAGGCCTGGAAAGACTTGCATGAACTGATGCTAAGTGAAATGAGCAAAACCAAGAGATCATTGTACATGGCAACAACAAGATTATACTATGATAAATTCTGATGGATGAGACTCTTTCCAACAATGAAATGATTAATGTCAGTTCCAATGGTCATGATGAAGGAAGCCATTTATATCCAAAGAGAGGACTGTAGCAACTAACTGAATGTGGATCACAACATAACATGCTCACTCTTTTTGTTGTTGTTCGCTTGCATTTTATTTTTTTACTCTACTTTCTCTTTTCGATCTGATTTCTCTTGTGCAGCAAGAGAATTGTATAAACATGTTTATACATATTGGATTTAACATATATTTTAACATGTTTAACATATATTGGATTGCTTGCCATCTAGGGGAGGGGATAGGAGGAGGGAAGAGAAAATCTGAAACCCTCAAAGTTATGGCTGGGAAAGAGGTATCACCTCTCAGATTCAAGTATCAGCTGTGTAAAATGGAGATAATTTAACTTTTAACTGTCTCATAGGCTGTTGATATGGAAAGTGAGGATGGATTTAAAAGTCCTTTGGTTACTATTATCACTGGCAAATTTCAAATGGAACTAAAGAAGCATTTATTAATTTCACCATAATACTTTGGCTTATTCAATCTTTGCTACTTTGTGGCCCTATGATGATAGGATGCATGTCTGAACTCTGTAACTCTCCTAAACACCTAGTGCATTAGTAGGAATTTAATAAGGTTATATTATATAAACCTCAAGAATTTTTTTTCCTGAGGCAATTGGGGTTAAGTGACTTGCCCAGGGTCACACAGGTAGGAAGTATTAAGTGTCTGAGACCAAATTTGAACTCAGGTCCTCCTGAAATCAGGGCTGGTGCTCTATCCACCGTGCCACCTAGCTGTGCCTCTCAAGAAACTTCCTAGGATTTATCTTTTAATTTGTAGACAGAGTGCCTGATTGAGCCTTTAACTTATGATCAAACTTATTGTAAATGAATCAGATACTGCTCTTCATACATCAGGACTTCATGGTGGATCTTAAATCTTGAGAAATCCTACACCAGGATGTTTCTGTGTTGAATGATAGATCTAAGGATAATCACAGGCATTGACTGAAGGGGTATAATTTTGATGAAAAAGACATTTTTATCTAGCCATTCTGGAGAGCAATTTGGAACTATAACCAAATGGCCATCAGAATGTGCATACCTTTTGATTCTGCAGTGTCACTACTGGGTCTATATCCTAAAGAGATCATAAAAGAGGAAAAAAGGATCCACATGTGCAAAAATATCTGTAGCAGCTCTTTTTGTGGTGACAAAGAATTCGAAATTGAATGGATGCTCCTCAGTTGGAGAGTGGCTGAATAAGATATGGTAAGTGAATGTAATGGAATATTATGTTCTATAAGAAATGATGAGTAGGTTGATTTCAGAAAAATCTGGAAAGACTTATAAATTTTGAGTGAAAGAGCAGAACTAGGAGAACATTGTACACAGTAACAAGTTTATGTGATAGACCTGGCTCTTCTCAAGAGTACATTGATCTAAGACAACTCCAATATACTTGTGATGGAAAAATGCCATCAGCATCTAGAGAGAGAATGCTATTTTCACATTTATTTTAGTTTGCCTTTTCTTTTCTCATGTTTTTTTGTTTGATTTTTCTTTCACAACATGATAATATAGAAATACATTTAAAATGATTGCATAATTATAACCTATATTGGATTGCTTGCTGTCTTGTGGAGGGGGGAAGTAAGGGAGGGAGAGAGAAAAAATATGGAACTCAAAATCTTATAAAAAACAATGTTGAAAACTATCTCTATTTATAATTGGAAAAATAAAATACTGTTCAAAAATAGAAAATATAAAGATTTAAAGACTGAGGATAAAAACTTCTAAAGGTACCATTGATTTAGGGATTGACATTCCTTTTTGTCACTGCAAGAAGTAAGGTAATTTTTTAGTGATAGAGACAGATGTTATCTTTATTTCTGGAGTTGTCTTTTCAGTGGTAAAGTAAGTTCAATAGATATATATTTAGATGGGATGATAAGCTTAGTTTTTGTGTCATAAAAACTCTTTAGATACTTGACAATGGCTTGGAGCATTTCAAAGACAGAATGTATTGTTTGCTATTTATCTTGAATAGTCTAAGTAGAATACCAAGCTACTATATATATATATATATATATATATATATATATATATATATATATATATAGACCTTCATTCATCTTGCAGCAGCAACTGTAGGGGTTATTTTATTTCTTTGGAGGGATATGAATATCTTATTTTGCAATTGTCTCACATTTCAAAACAATAACACCAAATAAATTGAGATAAGACACAAAATCATAAATGGGGCATCTTTAATAAAAAATCAACACAACACATTAAATTAAGCTTCACTAATTTCTCCCCTTCCCGCCACTCAGGTTTTAGTTCCATAACCATTTTAAAGAGAGAGAATAAGAGTACTGCAACAGATGAAACTTTCTTATTGATTTAAAAAAAACACCATGGTTAAGATGATCAGAAGAATTTCAGGCTTTAGTATTCTTTAATCTTTGGGGGTAGCAGGAAAGGAAACAAATGACAGGTGTACTTCATTTGTGGAAGCGATGAAATTTCCAAACAAAACAGATTATAAAATGAATAATAATAATAATAAAAACCAAATTCAATTTTCCCTCTGACTGGAAGGAAAGTTGGAAAGTTTTTTTCTCACACAAATTTTTTGGAACCTAAAATATTGTACATTTCATAATTACCCATTAAAAAATCCCCACAAATTTAAAAGGAAAAGCGATGCTATTATGATAAAATGGACAATACTGAAATGTCACAAGGTACCAATATAGAAACAAATGATCAACTTAAAGCATCTTTGATTGGAATTAGATCTACAGAAAAGAAGGACATGAGATGTATGGTCCTTATTTTGATTATTCTTGCTACACACTAAAATACAGATTGTGTTGTTGCTGTTTTAGGAAATACTTATCAGTGAGAAAATATGAAATAGAATCTCACTTCATCTTGATACTTGCAAAAAAACCTATATTCACCAATTTAGGTTTGGTTGCTACAGTCATAAACGAACCTTTAATAATGAGTTCTATAGATACAAATTTCTATTATATCCCCTTTTATTGTAATTTCAGACTGTAGAATGAATGGGTTTCACAATGACCTTTCATATCTTATGAGAAATCCTTTTGGTCAACATAACTTTCCTCAGAGCTGCCTTCATATCCTTGTTTCGAAGGCTGTAGATTAAGGGATTGATGAGTGGAGTGATGACCGAATAAAACAGTGTTACAATTTTCTGGAATCCTACTGGTTGCTCTGATCCTGGCCGCACATACATCATCATAACAGAACCAAAGAATAAGATCACTACAGCTAGATGTGAAGCACATGTGGAGAATGCCTTATGTTTGCCAGCAGCCGAGGGGATCCGCAGCACAGAAATAATGACCAAGGCATAGGAAATGAGAATGAAGACAAAAGTACCAACCATAAAGATGGTATTGAAAGTAGAATAAATAAACTTTGTGGTATGGGCTTTGGAACATGAAAGGGCCATCAATGGGACAGGATCACACATGAAGTGATCAATAATGTTTGGGCCACAATAGGACAACTGTGAGATGAGAACAACTGGTATTAGAAAGAGAATAAAGCCACATGACCAACCAAAGATCACCAAGCCAGTACAGAGATGTGTAGTCATGATAGTTGGGTAATGCAGTGGACGACAGATGGCAAGGTATCTATCAAATGCCATGATGCAAAGATAGAAGCCTTCATCACAGCCAAAAGAAAAGAAGAAATAAAATTGCACAAAACAACCAACAAAGGTGATGGTCTTGGTCTCAGAAAGGAAATTGGCCAACATGTTGGGAACAGTTGTGGTGACATAGCAGATCTCTAGAAAGGAGAAATTCCCTAAGAGTATGTACATGGGCGTATGGAGGTGTCGATCCCAGCGCACAGCACAGACAATAGATGCATTTCCCATTAATGTTAGCATATAAACCACTGAGAATACTACAAAGTAGACCATCTGTATCTCCCGGCTGGAGGAGAAGTTCAAGAGGATGAAGTGACTAACAGAATTAACCATGTTTTCTATGTCAGAAATATTTCTTTTTTCAGAAGCCATGAAGATGGTGCTAGGTATAAAAAGACAAATTAAATGGAGATTGTTGCTTTCCCCTGAGAAATGTGAATTTCATTTTCATTTATTTCAATCAAATGGCAAGCATCCTGGTTTTTGTTGGAATTTAAATTATGATGTCCTGTCCCTATTATTAGAATATACAAATGAACCTTCTTTACCTAGTAAAGCAACACAAAATGCTACAGAGCAAAACAGGAGTGATTTAGGTTAGATTTTAGTTAATAAAGACCATGGGCCTAGAAAAAAAATCCTTGCTTCTTGTGTTCTGCCACTACATTCCTATTTGACTCTATGTTTGTTGCCTAACCTGTTTCTAATTCCTTATCTGTAATATGGAATTGAAAGCATGGCATAGTGGATAAGGGGATAAGCTTAGAATAAAAAAAAATTTGAATTTGAGTACCTAAATTAAATGTGTCTCTGACACATATTTCCTGTGTAATTATAGACAGGTGATTTATTATATCAATATCCCACGTAATTCTTCAGTCTATAGGTTGTAAAGCAGTTGCTGTATTGGTGGAGGTAGTGCCCTTACCAACTCCCTGGCTACTTTTTCTAGCATTGGTTGCATATTCTTTCATATCCTATGGCTCATTGGTGATGGTGTGGGAATTAAAATACTACATTTCCCCCACTGTCACTTACAGCCTCTTCCTTTACCATTATCACTCAATAACTATTTTGAGTTTAATTGAATCCATATTTATCACTCAATCAATATTCTGGTGGTCATTGCATACCAATCTCAAAAATATTCCTTTCTTTCCCAATGGGACAGTGCCTCATTTATAGTTTTTCTTCATCAATTCCTGCACTAATACTAGGGAACTTTAATGTACATGTTGATACTTCCTCAAAAACTCTAACTTCTTTATTCCTCAACTTACTTATTTTCTATGAAAGAGTTCTTCACCCCACATCAGTTACAAAATGGTCAAATCCTTGACCTTACTATCAGCTAAAACCAGTCCTCTTCAGTGTCTATAGATTCTGAAATTCTTTTATCTAATCATTATCTGTTGTCAGTCTATCTCTTCCTCTGCCATGCAACTCCAAATGCTATTCAACATCCTTACTGTGAGTTTCAATCCCCCCACCCATCAATTTTTTCCCCTCAAGGCAACACATCTGCACTGGCTACTCTCTTCCCTTTAACTCTATAGTGAGCTTTTCTGTTAAGGCTTTTGAGTTCCTTAGCCCATCCAAGATAATTTCCAAACTTCAGCCTTAGATTACTTCTACCATCTCCTGCCTTCAGTCCTACTTATATGATATTGAAAACAATTAGAGAATATCACAAGAAGTTCCTCCTAAAATGATTTACTACCCCACACACTATAGTCTTTTCTAAACCTTTCCTTTTAGCTCTTCCTCATCCTCCCAGCTGAGTATTTCACTAGAAAATTGAGGCTATTTCTCTAAAGCTTCCGCTTTTTCTTTCTCTTCAAAGCTTATTTCCTAGATTCCTTTTACTACTATTTCCAGTATCTTTGTCTAACATGAAGGAGAATGTCCCCTTCATCTTGTCAAGGGCAAACTTTGTGTAGAAGTGATTTTATTTTATTTTTCCTCCTTCAGATTGTTCCTTCTACCATTCTCAGTCTCTTATTAATCTTCAATCTGTCCCTTTCTAACTGCTTCTGTAAATCCTGATAAGCCCAATCTCAAAAACTTTTACTTGTTTCATCCACATTCACTATCATTCCATTTCTCTCCATCATTTTGTGAATGAACTCTTTGAGAAGTCTGTTTATGATAGGTATCTCCATTTCCTTTCTTCTCAATAGATGTTAATTTTCAACAGCTTTGAATATAACTTGTGCTCATCAAAGTACCAACGATCTTACAATATCCAAATGTAATGGCCTTTTCTCAATCCTCAGTTTTTTTAAACCCATCTTGGTTGATTACTCTTTACTTCTTGATGATCTTTTCTTTTTATATTTTCATTTCACTATTTTTTCCTGATTCTTCCCCTACCTAAGTGACTTTTCTGTCTCCTTTGCTTGGCTCTTCATTCAGGTCATGCCCATTAATTGTGGATGTTCTTCAGAACACTATCTTTTGCCCTTTTATTCTTCCTAATTATTTTGCTGGTTGATAACAATTTTCATGACCATGATTATCATATTTATGCAAATAATTCTTAATTCTAGTTATCTAGTTCTAATCTTGTTCCTGTTTTCCAGTGTTTCATGTCCCACTATCTATTGGACATATTAAACTGCATCTTGAATTCACCATGTCTACAACTTAATTTATCTTCCCTTCCCCCAAAAAGTTCCCTTCTTTTTAAGTTTCTGTCAAGAATATCATTATCCTCTCCATTCACTTAGGCTTACAATCTACTTAGGCTCATGATCTAGATGTCAACATAAATCCTAACTCTCATGCTCCATATCACATTAGTTACCCAGTCCTATCATTTCTAACTTCTCAACATCTTTCATATACTCAATCTTCTTTTCTCTGACACTGCTACCACTCTAGTGTTGGTTCTTTTTACCCCATGACCAAACTATATTTATCCTTTCTACATCATTGGCATTAGGAGTGTGGTGTGGCCATGATCTGCCTAAAATTTTTGATTCCCTTTTTGTTCAAGAGAATAAATCTAAGATGTTATTAAAAGATAAATTATGTTGAGATTATATAATATATTTTGTGTATTTTTTAGTTTCTAAATTTTTTGTCATCTCGCCTTTGTGTATTGTTTGCAGACTTCACAGAATTCCCAAAATATTTCTATTTAATTTTTTATGCCAGGGCACAATATATCAAAACTCTGATTGGGAAAATCACAATGTGGATAGACAAGTATGTTATATTAGCTCCCTTCTTGGTCTCTTTGCCACAAATCTGTGTCAAATTAATTTCCTAAAATACAGATCTGATCATTGCAGGCTTCTATTTGAAAAAGGACTCCACTGGCTCACTATTACCTCTAGGATCCAAGAATTTTTAAGATCCTTCATATCCTGATCCCCTTCTCCTTTTCCAGTCTTATTGTGCCCTACTCCTTTCTACATACTTTGTGATTCAGTGGCACCAACCTCCTTGTTATTCTTTATATGTAACATTCCATATTCTAATTCTAGCCATTTCTACTGGTTGGAATTATCTTCTTCATGGTCTATATATATTAACTTCTCTCAAGTGTCAGCTAAAGTAAGACCTGTTGGGGCAGCTAGGTGGCGCAGTGATTAGAGCACCAACCCTGAAGTCAGGAGGACCTGAGTTCAGATCTGATCTCATACACTTCCTAGCTGTGTGACCCTGGGCAAGTCACTTAACCCCAATTGCTTTAGCAAAAAGCAAAAAAAGAAAGAAAAAAAAAACTTTAATAAAAAAATATAAAAAGTTAATATACATGTATAACCAGAAAAAAAATTAATAAAGTAAGACCTGTTGCAAGAAACATGTCCTTAATCTTAGTGCCTCCCATCTGAGATTTTCTCTAATTTATTTTGCATGCATGTTTTTTGTTACTTCCATGGTATCTTCCATTAGATTGTGAACTCCTTGCAGTCAAGGAATATCAGGCAAAAGCCTTTTTTGTATCCCCAGTACTCAGCAGTGTCTGATACAGAGTAGACAGTAAAAGCTTATTGCTTTAATTTGACAAATTTTGGATCTATACTGATAGAGCAGATTTCCTCACCAGGAAGTATTATTCAAAACTGAAATTATTAAGAGTTATCTTTAGCTAATCTGTTCTAATAAATCCTTAAAGAGACCTGTTCTCAACATGTACCTCTAAGTCATTTGCTTCATCAAAATACAAAAGTAGAATTGCCTGCATACAGTGAAAAGAATACTGGGTCTGGAGTGAGGGGTGCTGGGTTCAAAACTCATCATTTATATTTACTGTGTGACATTGGTCAAGCCACTTCATACCAATGAAGTATAACACTTCATTTTCTTCATTTGTAAAATGAAAGATTGGGCTGTTTAGTCACAGAGGCCCTTTCCAGTTCTAAATCTGTGATTCTATAAACTCTCTTAGAATACTGAAACATGTTTTGGAGGAGATGATACTAAATATGCAGCTTAACTGGAATATCTTCTTCAATAAGTATTCTTCTAACCTATACCTCGGCCAAAAATCTGAAGTTTCCATGGCTCTTTTGTTTCTTTTGACATATGAAAGATCTGAACTCTTTGCAGACTTATGCCCTTGTATGTACTAGGAAATGTTTAACATTAAGCCCTCCCGAGCAAAAATGTATATGCAATAAATTTTCATGTTCTATCTGCATTATTAACACTTTCTCCATCACTTTTAAAAATATCAACAAAATAATGTCAAGCCCTGGTGTGGTGTTCCATATTTCTTGTCATGATTCAGGAGGATCTTACTCCAGCCCATCTTAGGTAGCCCCCAGACACTACTCATAAGAGGCCTTGAGACAACTTTAAATAGTCTATCCACCTGTCTTCCCTTAAGGGATCTTTTTAAGACATTTGCATGCTTCCCTCTCTAATTATCATTCAGCAACCTTTCCTTTGAGATTTATACTAGTTACATTTATCCTGAAATGCAGATACTTATTAAATCCAGATATTTATGCTCCCAGCACATTCATTCCAAAATGATTTCAGTGTCTTTTGATCCATAATATTTTCTGCTTTTTTATTAAAGAACTTCAACATGCCTATTAATATTTCCTTAAATACCTTAACTTTCAAATTTCCCCAACTACAGATTTTTATGACCCACCCTTCTCTATTCTATCTCAACTATGCATGGAGATGATTATTCTATTGATATTGCCATCATCCTCAAGTATTCCACTTTCATATTCTTGAACTTTGAAAGTTTTTTTTTCTATAAAATCATCATCTTCTGTCATTATGTCTTTCCCAATGCATTGTGCCCAATATATTCTTTTTTTTCACTGTTCTTATCATTCCAACTTCTCTTCATTTCTTTTCCAGACCATCACTTCTTCACTGGCTAAATGTTCCTCTTCCTTCTCTCTTGACCTCTTATTAAGTCAGTTCCAACTCTAAATTGTTTTTAATCTAGAATCCCATAATCCTTTCTATCATCATTCATTACACCAAATCCTATTCCTGAACTACTTCTGCACTTACCTACTTTTCTCTTGTTCAAACAATAGTGAATAAAACTGGAATAAAATCTAAAATGCATTCAATACAAATTTATGTTAGCAAGTCTATATTGGGTCCTTAATGCAGCAATGAAGTCATTTACTCCTCCCTAATTGGTTTATGATCCTACTCTTCACAGTTATTCTTTTTTTTTGTCTATCCACACCTTCTCAATTAACGACTTCAACTTGGACAGATCATGTCTAATTAACTGGAAAAAAACACCACCTCCAAAAAACCAAACCAAAACAAAACATTATGGCATGGGAGAATTGAGTATTAGACTTAGAGTCCAGAAGATCTTATTTCAAATTTTGTCTAAAAAATACATTGGATATGGGCAAATCATTTAGCCTTCCTCAGTTTCAGTTTTCTAATCTATAAAATGGAGATGATGCCTCCACTTTACTTCATATAATTGTTGTGAAAATCAAATAAGATATCTTGAAAATGTTTTTTAAACCTTAAGAGTGCTATATTAATGGAAATTATTAAATTCATGGTTGAGTAGAAAGCAGTGATAGAGAGGTAATAACACACCTCAGTGATTCAGTAAATATGAGTTGATTCTCTGATTCTGCTACCTAATAGTTATATAATATTGGACAAGTTAATTGATCTTTCTGGGTCTCAGTTTCATTAGCAAGAAGACAAATGTGCAGCTAGATAATTTTCAAGATCTTTCCTAATTCTAACATTCTCTGGTTCTATGAACATTTACATATTTAGAATTTAGGAACAAAGTGACACCGAGTTAAAAAAAATGGAAACAGCTTTCTGTGTATATAGTCTACTCTGTGTCCAGCAAAGAAGTAAAGCAAAGTCAAAGGTTCAAAGTAACAACAATGTATTTTTGATGACTTTCCTAGGGACATTCATAGATTTGGCTGCATTACATTAAAAACTTGATTTCAATTAATATGTACTTAATATGATGTGAGATAATATGAAAGTTGAAAATTCCATACTTCCCTTTGAAATTTAATTAAAGGTGCTCCTTTTGTGAACTATATTGTCCATTTTTTTCCATTTTGCTTTTGAGATGGATCTATGACTTCATTGATGTAAGAAATTCCCTCTACTAATGTAGATCCCTAGTTGTTCTCTAATTTTAGTTTTAAGAGATTCTTTGAGGTTACACTTCTAATATCAGAGGTAGGGCCTGAATATATATTGTCCTGATTCAAGACCAATTCTTTATCCAGTAACTCATGCTTCATTTCTTCACAGGATCACTTCTAATCACTATCACTATTCACTCAGGCAAGATATTTTGCTCTGATGCCTCCTGTGACCAGCAGCTATCTCAAATCAGAGATCAAATCAAGTTAATCCTATGAAGTACAACACATTAAAAGCACAGATGTATTATATAGTGTCCATCCATTATTTTTTTGGGGAATTATTCTATTCATTTGGTCAGTTCTTAGGACCATAGATTTAGATCCCCAAATGGCCTTGTGGATAATATAGTTCTATACTCTCTCTTTTTTCAAATAAGGAAAATGAGGTCCAGAGAAGGTGTAATGTGCTTAATATCATACAGCTAGAAGTGGCAATATCAGGATTTTGTGATTCCAAAGCCAGTGTTTTATACACTATGTCATTACGCTACCTCTCAAAACTTATAGCAAGGTTCTTTCCCACATCCTCCATTGGCAAAACAAGGCCTTAAGTCTTTAATTTGTAGAGCTGGTGAAAATCTGCATTGTGAAGTGATAGAATTAGGGATATGCTGGAGCTAATTTATTGGCAAGAACAGATTGAGTGTGAATATCCACACTTGAGAAATTGTCAAGAAATTTTTTTGATTGTCTGGATAAGAGAAGGTGATATAGAAAGTGTTAATTATGGGCACTAAAAGGGTATCCTCCATTTTTAGTGATTTAGCTTTTAGCCATTTTCTAGGACATCCCTTCACATATCCCCATGAAATCACAAGTCTAGTCCAGTGATATCACCTAGAGACTGTCTATGGCCTCTGACACCTCCTATTGTATGAATTTCCCTTCACTGGTTAATCTCTTCTTTACAGCATTATTTCAAATCAATATTGCTATCTAAGTATCCATACTTACTCTGGTAGGAGCTTCTTTTTCAGTGTTTCATGTAGTAGTCAGCTGCCCAGAATATCTCTAGGTATAATCAGAGTACAAATAAAATACACACTGAATATGGCTTAATATTTAAGTAATAGGAATGCACATGAAAACTAGCACATGAGTGTTATTCTTTTCTAACAGCAATAGAAACTATTGTGATAATCATTTTCTGTTTTGTGAATTTTTACCTAAAATTTTCAAATAGCTTAACAAGCAATGCTTAAAATCCCTTAATAAACAATCCATATTTGAAGTAATGAACAAACTAAAGGACTAGAAAATGATTCCTCAAGGTTCCTAAAAGTCTCTTAGAAATAACAAGAAAAGACTGTGCCTTTTGGACTTTTGTATTCAACCTTCCTGGAGTCAAAAAGATAGTACAAATGGGGCTGACCTTTGAACATATTCTGGTCCCAGACAAAGTTCTTATTGTAAGTGGTTATAGTATGCTTCAACTTACTTTTTCGTTCTTTCCAGAAGAGACTGGTCAAAGCAAGAAAGTCAAATATTGCACGAGGGGATAATGGGTATGAAAGAGAGATGGGATTTATGGCTTTGTAACCTGCCATGGGTTATACACGATGAAACTGGAAGGAACCTCACTTCTTGGCACCTGAGTGTTCACTGACAATTGGGAAAGTCCAGATACAGGCCTAATAGATGTTTATTTCCTTTGCTATTCTTTTGAGGTTTAGGATTTTCCTCTTGAGCATTATCTAACTTGTTTACTCAACATCCTGAATTTGTCTTCTTTAAAATGAAATCCCAAGTCTTGCTGTTCCCAGAAGTCTCATTCAATTGCTGTAGCTTCTCTTCTAAATGCTCATTCCAGACATTTCACAATGTGAGGAATAATTTTAAATTAATAAAGATGGCCATAATGATTAAATAAATTAAAACTTTTGTTGGTAGATTACATAGTCTTATTTTTTCCTCAAGAAATTCAGTGAAATTCCATAAATATTTGTGAAATGCCTCCTATACGCTAGCTGTTACAGATACAAAAGAAAAAAAAAGTCACAATTTTTAGATCTAAATGGACCACAGAGATTATTTAGTCCAGTTCCCCCCTTTTTTAAAAACAAAAGCTGCAATTTTAATCACATAGGAAATTCACAGGGAGGAAACATCTAACAATGTAAATTAGCATCTCTTGGGGGATGTTCTTTCTATTCTTTTATTTAAAATTAAATGCCAAGTAAGAAAAAAATAGAAAAAGAAAAAAAAAGACAAAAAAAGGAAAAACCAAACTAAATCAACCATTGTCATGTGCCCAGCAGAACATCGGGGAAGATTCAAAATATGTAACAATATATTTACATTTCAAAATAGCATATATAATAATAGAAGACATTATATTTTGCCACTTTGTAGGTTATTCTTTTGTTTTTTGTTGTGCACTTTTTACTTTATGCTTTCTCCCCTTTTGTCCCCTTTCCCTCCCCAAGAAAACATATACACACATATACATCTATATACACATATACATCCACCTACACCTGCACACATACACATATTATCATGCATTGATACATACATCTAAAATAATATTAATATGGTTGACATATAATGCAGATTTCTCTCTTAATTCAGTCTTTAAGTTTGACTTCATCTAAGATCAATGGTTACTAGCTTTAATTGTTTTCCTAACAAATTCTACTCCTAATCCTTGTCACTACTTTAATTCTACTCTTTAACTTGCCTTGTTATTACTTAACCTCCTTCCACCATGGATCCCTCCCTTATCTTCTCCTTCTACTCTCTCCCTCCCTCTTTCTCCCATTCCCATTAATCTATATATCTTATCCCATTCCCATTAATATAAACATCCTTCTTTCTATGTCCCATCTTATATTGTGTGATCCTTTCTCTCACTATTTATCTTTTCCCCATTAATCTACACACCTTTTCCCATTGTCATAAGTCTATGTATCCTACTATAATCCATTTTATCCTATTCCTTTTCTCCTTATTTCTTTATAGATTTTAAAGGGGCTATGCCTTCCATTATCTATATCTATGTATCTATATCTATCTATCTATCTATCTATCTATCTATCTATGTAATGTTCCCTGTTTAACCCATTCCCAATAAAATAGGTAGATTTTCAGGACTACCAGCCCTCTTCCTCCCTCTAATGCTTTTTTGTCATTTATTCCTATGCACCTCATTCATTTAGAATAATTACTACATTTTAACTTTTCTTAGAAAGTTTTGCTTTTTAGAATCACAGCATACTCAGCTCCCAAATTTCTCTTTTGAACAACAAAATTCCTAATGTCAATCTTAGACATATGGTTTGGATTTCTACATATAAAACATAAACATTTTGCCCTGCTGAGTTCCTTGAAATTAATCTTTAATGCTGGCTCTTATACATTAAATTTCTATTGAGTTCAGATTTGTTCGAAATAAATCTTGAAAATCTTTGAGTTCACTGAATGTCCACTTTTTTTCCATTTAATATTATGTCTAATTTTCTTGGTTATGATGATTTTGTCCATGGGCCTAGTTCTTTTGACTGATGTTAGATACTATTCTAGGACTTGTAGACTTTTATTGTATCTGGTGTAAATCATGTACAATTCTAACTGTAGGTTCCAGCATATTTGAATAGTTTTTCTTTTTTGTTTCTTGTAAATTTTTCTCTATGGTCTGGGGATTTTGATATTTAGCAGTAATGTTTCTATGTGCTTTCCTTGTTGGATCTCTTTGAGGTGATGATTGGTGGATTTTTTCTATTTATACTTTCCCCCTTTTTTCTATCACTTTAGGACAACTTTCTTTGATTATTTCTTGTTATATTGTGCCAAGGTTTTGTTTTGTTTTGTTTTAGTCACAGATTTCAGGTACTCATATTCTTATGTTTTATCTTGACCAGTTCTCCAGATCTGTAGTTTATCATATAAGATGATTCACATGCTCTTCTAATTTTTCATTCTTTATATTTTGGGATTTTTTTTTATTTCTTGGTCTCATACAACTTCACTGGCTTTCCCTTACCCAGTTCCCATTTTCAAAGAATTATTTTCCTCTTTAAGATTCTGTATATCCATTTCTAGTTAGTTGACTTTCTTTTCATATTCTTATTTTTGGTGGTTCTTTTCCTCCCCCTCAATCTCTCTCATTTGATGTTTAACATCTTGTTTGCATTCTTCCATAAATTCTTTCTAGGGCAGGCTACTATTTAATGTTACTCTCTAGGGGAGTAGAGGCTCTTTTTATTAAATTTCACTGTCCTCCTCTGAAGATGAACTTTGGTCTTCCCTATCCACATAGTAAGTATAGTTTACTTTTCCTTTGCCTACTCATTTTTTTTAATGACAGCTTTAAGCTGTTTTTTTTTTTTAAAAGAAGTTTTCTAATCCTGAAGTGAGGGAGGGGATGGTGCCTTTGGCTTCCCCAAACCTAGAACTCAGCCCTCCTGCAAGTGCCCTCAACCAGCAATGGCCCTGTTCCACTGCTGCTGTACTCACAATGTGCTGATTTGCACTTGCCATGGACCACATCTCTGTAGCAGAGCTGGGTCTAGTATTCCTAATTAGCTGGGGTTTCCTCAGTTTTTCTGAACTCACACCCCTAGCTTTTCATGTTGCCCTAGAAGAAAAAGTTCCTGTGGTTTGAGCCATCCCAGCTAGCTCCATAATTTCACAGTTGCTGTTTCTATGGAGCTACCTTGGAAGTGTTTACACTTCCCAATGGCTAAATCTCAGTTCTGGGGTCTTTCTTCCTGTCTTCTTGAGTTGCCCTGGGGAGAGAGCCCTGTTCTAGCCCAAGTCATTTTTGTTTGTTTGTTTTTCAGTGTTCTATGTTCGCCCTGATTTTGTATTGCTTGTAGTGCTAATCTGAAGAGTTGAGAATTTTCTGACTTCCTCTGCAGTCTTATCAGAATCTTCCTTTGGGATCTCTTTTGCAGCTTGTCTTCTTAGTTGTAGGGTTCATTATTCCAATTTATTGATTACTCAAAGGGGTTGAATGAACTATGAAACAATAACTTTCTTTTTTCCAATGACATGGCCCTGCAATGACTTCTTATATGTCAGTACTCTTAGCACTATCATCTGATTTACTTATGTAATTTAAAGACCCCTGGACATTGACATTCACTCTACTGCAACAACCTTAGGAACACTGAAGCTTTCTATATGCTCTGTGGTTGGATTTTTAAAAATTATTGTTTACTCCCTTAAAATCAAGCACTATTTTTCTACTTATATTCCTGGCACTTAGCATACTTCTTATAAATAGTAAGCATTTAATAAAGCATTTTCATTCATTTATTCACTGATAAGTTGTGTGACTTGTTCAGAATCACTCAATTAGTATTCAAGAGGTGTTACGTAAAATAGGATCTAAGATAAGTCTCAAAAGAAGGCATTGAGAGGGATCAGATAAAATATTCCATTTTCAATATGATATTGTAAAGTTTGTCTAGCAGAAATTAAATGAAAGTGCAGGTATAGATGAAGGTAAAGCCTTTCCCATTTAATTATCATATCTTCCAACCAGTTCTGTCAGACAGCAATTTTTCTTCCAATCAGCCTTTCCTTGTAGTAGAGATTTTGCAACAGACTTTGAAGTGCTTTTATGACTGTTCTTTAAGTACTAGAGCTAGCATTAGGAGTTCCTGGGGTAGAACCAAGATGGCAGATTCTCTCTCCAGCTCAATAAAGACCGCAAAGACCTTTAAGAAATGTCAGTCTCCCTGGGGTGAAAAGGGTGCTCAGCGCAGCTCAGACAGACTCTGGGAAAGCCGGTGAGAGGGACTTGGTCACAGCAAATCAGCAGCTAAGCCCTTCGGTCCTGCCTCAGCAGAGGAGCCCAGCAGGGGGCAGCCTCCAGTCCCAGCTCAGAAGGCAAACTAGGAAACAGGCTGTGTCCTGAAAAGAGCAGGGTAAGCTGCCCCTGCAAACACAAAGGGGCGCTGTGCTCAAAGCCAAGGCTCAGCACTGCACAGGAAGCTGGGGAAAGCTCCCCCCCATGCCCCAGGGGTAGAGCTGCACCTTAAAATAAAAAAGGAAAACTAAAAGAAAGGAAAGAAAATAAGCAAGAAACAGAAAAGAACATTGACCATAGAAAGCTACTATGTTGATGTGACAGACCAAAACACAAATTCAGAGGAGGAAATAATGTTCACAGAAGAAATCTCAAAGAGTGAGATAATGGTCTCAGGACTAAAGAGGCTTCTTGGAAATGCTCATAAAAGACTTCAAAAGGCAAATGACAGAGAGGTAGGGAAAAAATAAGAAAGGAAATGAGAGGTATGCATGAGAGAGTCAACAGTTTGGAAAAGGAAGGAAAAAAATTGAAGAACACAACTCCGTAAAAAGTAGAATAAACCAAATGGAAAAAGAGATACACAAGATAATGAAAGAAAATCACACATTAAAAACTAGAGCTCTAGTTTAGATTCTTTGTTTCATCATGGCTTTCAGGAAGTCCAATAATCCTTAGATTGTCTCTCCTAGATCTATTTTTCCAGTCAGTTGTTTTTCTTAGGAGATATTTCACATTTTCTTCTATTTTTTCATTTTTTTTGTTTTTGTTTGACTGATTCTTGAAGTTTTATTGAGTCATTCACTTGCATTTGTTCAATTCTTATTTTTAAAGTGTTGTTTTCTTCAGTTACCTTTTTTAGCTCCTTTTGTAACTGGCCAATTGAATTTTTTTGTTCATTGCACTCTTTTTCCATTTCACTAATTTTATTTTTCAGTGCATTATTGTCTATTTCCAATTCACCAATTTTGTTTTTCAATAAATTGGTGTCTTTTTCATATCTCTTTTGCAGGGTATTATATCCTTCTTGCAAGATATTATATCCTTCTTGCACTGATTTCAGTTTATTTTCCCATTTATCTTCCAGCTCTCTTTTGAGATTCTTTATGCAATCTTCCAGAAAGGCCTTTTGAAAAGGGGACCAGTAATGGTCCTTGATGACTTCCTCTGGAGCTGTTTTGTCTAAAGGAACCTCAGGATGTGGGGTCTGACCTTCTTTTTCTCGATAGAAGCTGTCTATGGTGAGAGCTCTCTTTTGCTTCTTCATCTTTTTAGATAGCATGGGGGTCTGTTTAAGGCTAGAGAAGCCTCAGCTTCAGTAGTTTGCCCTGGGGCAATTCCGCTAATTAACTTAAGGAGCTGGGCCGGTGGGGGCTAGGACTTTGCCTGATGGGGCCTAGGACTTTGTCCAAATTACTCCTTGAAAAGGCAAATCTGCCAGAACACCTGCCCCCAATCAGGGCAGAGTGTCCCAAGTGCCTCAGATATATTCCAGGTGTTTGGAGTTTAGAGTATCTGCCACACTGAGCTGAGTCCCACCCTCATGTCTGGACTGCACTGAGTAAACTGTTTACCCCTCTGCCCGAGTTAAACAGATATCTGCAAGCAGTGTCCAAATATTTCTGGATTTGTTGACTTAAAGATCAGTTCAGAGGCTTATTTTATTGTTGATTTGAGAGAGGGTCAGAGGAGGACACAGAGAATCACGTTTTCACTCCACCATCTTGACTCTGTCCCCAGGGTATAAACATTTTAACTTTTAAAAAACATAATTTTTCCTTCCCTTTTTACCTTTTTATGTTTCTCTTGAGTTCTATATTTGGAGGTCAAATTTTCTGTTCACCTCTGATCTTTTCATCCCCCCAGACAACTGAAAATCCCCTATTTTATTGAATGTCTATTTTTTTCCTGAAAGATAATTTTGCTAGATAGTTGATTCTAGGTTATAGTCCAAGCTCCTTTGTCTTCTGGAAAAGGCCCTTCAACCCTTTAACATGGAAAATGCTCGGTCATGGATAATCCTGATTGTGGCTTCTCAATATTTGAATTGTTTCTTTCTGGCTGCTTGTGGTATTTTCTCCTTCATCTTATAATTCTGGAATTTAGCTACAATATTCCTTGGAATTTTCATTTTGGGGTTTCATTTGCAGTGATCAATGAATTCTTTCAATGGCTCTTTTACCATACTGGTTCTAGGACACCAGGGAAGTTTTCCTTGATGATTTCTTGAAAGATGCTGTCTAGGCTCTTTTTTAAATAGTATTTTTCAGGTAGTCCAATAATTCTTAGATTGTCTTTCCTGGATCTGTTTTCCAGGTCAATTGTTTTTCCAAGGCGGTATTTTACATTTTCTTCTACATTTTTATTCTTTTGGTTTTGTTCGACTGATTCTTGATGTCTCATTGAGTCATTCTCTTCCATTTGTTCAGTTCTAATTTTTAGTGAATTATTTTCCTCAGTTAGCTTTTTTACCTCCTTTTGAATTTGGCTAATTTTAAATGAGTTGTTTTGTTCATTGATTTTTTTCCCCATTTCTCCAATTCTGTTTTTCAAGGAATTATTCTCTTTTTATATTTCACCAATTATGTTTTTTTTTAAGAAATTGTTTTCTTTTGCAATTCACTCAATCTATTTTTAAGGAGTGGTTTTCTTTAGACAATTTCTATGTTTCCTTTTCCAAACTTCTCATCCTCCCTCATTTTTCTTCTAACTCTCTTTTAAGATCCTTTTTGAATTCTTTCAAGAGGGCCTTTTGAGTTGGAGCCCAATTCATATCACCCTTTGAGTCTTGATCTGGAGATGTTTTGCCTTTAGTGAACTTGAGGGTTTGAGCTCTATTCTTCCCTGTCTCCATAATAGCTATCTATGTTAAGAGCTCTTTTTGCTTTTTTGCTCATTTTTATAGGCTGAGATCTCCTCTTGGGGCAAAGGGAAGATTATCCCAAGCTTTTTCTATAGGCAACAGTGGCTTCAGACTGCCCTGGGGCTGGTAGTGGTCACTTCTTTCCCATGCTAGGTGGATGTGGCCAAGTTCCTCTCGTTATCCTGAGGTTCAGGGGCTCACTATTTGCATTTTGTAGTTGCATGGAAGGTCTCATAGCAAATCCGCTGAAGCACTGGCTTCTGAATCAGGGTAGGGTGGTCAGTGCTGTTGTATTTTGGCTAAGAGCCTCCCATTAGATTTCCCCCTGCATGTGGAGGCCTCTCTACCCTGTGCCTTCCCTTACTGCACCTGTGATGGGCTCTGCCCCAACCCCTGACTGATTAAGACAACTTTTCTGAAGCTCTTTCAAAATATCTTCTACTGGAAATTTGTTATACTCCAAATATTTGTGAGTTCTGTCACTTTAAAACTCATTCAGAGGCTTGATCTGTTATTAATTCTGAGGGAAAGCAGGAAGAACTCAGACAGAGACCTGTCTACTTTCCACCTTCTTGGCTCCATGACCACCATTTCTAACATTTAAGAAATTGTTTCCTTCCATGAACCTTTGTACCTCTTTTTCCATTTCGTCAATTCTACTTTTTAAGGCATTCTTCTCTTTAGTGAATTTTTGTGACTCTTTAACCAAGCTGTCGACTCATTTCCCATTATTTTTTTACATTACTTTCATTTTTTTCTTTAATTTTTGTCTATTTCTTTTCTCTGATTTTTAAAAGCCTTTTTCATTTCTTCTGGGACTTCTTGTTGGATATATATTCAATTCATTTCTTTATTCTTTAAGGCTTGTTTTTTTAACTGTTTTTGACATCTTTGTCTTCTCCTGGGTTTGTGTCTTAATCTTCCCTGTCACAATAATTTTGTTGTTTGCTCATTTTTAGCATATTTTGAGTTTTAATTTTCTATTCCGGTTGGGTTCTGATTCTAGGTTGAAGAGAGCAGTATCCTAACCTTCAGACCTTTCTTGCTGGTGTTTTTAGAATTAATTCTGTGGGGTAGGTTAATTTTTTGGTGCTTCAAGGGTGGTATGATTTAAGGAGAAGTAGGATCACTGCTCTCCTAACCTGTACTCTGGTCCTTACCTAGAAAGTGACCTTGTTCTCATGTATCTACCAACACTAGTATTCATCCTGGCCGTAGGAGTATGAACAGATGCCTTACTCTCTTATAGATGCAACTACTAGTGTTCCCCTTTGTCTCAGAGCTGAGACAAAGGTCTTGAATAGCTTGTGAGTGATCAAAAAACATTCTTCTTTACCTTAGAACTGTAACTTGGGTCCCTGATGCCATTCCCTTAAAGTACTCTCAGTTCTTTTGACCTGGAACTCTTATGGGCAATCCAACAGGATCCTGAAATCAGTGCCAGCAAATGCTTCCCTGCAACTATTCTACCATCTGTGGGTTGAGAGCTCCTAAAGTTGTTATTGCATCTAAAGCAGCCATCACATGGCACTGCCTTTGCTATACTCCTGTGGTCCTTCCATTTTCCTTTCCTGGAGACATCATCATTTGTCTTGGGGTAGATAATTGTTTCACCTGACCCTTTGTTAATTCTATCACTCCAGAATTCAATTTAAGGCATTCTTTTAAAATTGTTTGGAGAGGAATTTGGGAAAGTGCTTCTCTCCTCCATCCATGTTGATTCTATTTCTCTGAATTTTCAATTAATTAAATTTAAGCCCATCTGAGTGTAGCATATATCACCTGAAATCTGAAGGGAATTCATGGTGAGTGTCTGAGAAGCATACAACTGCATAATTAGAGCTAAAAGTGACCTCAGAGGTCATCTCAATCCACCTCTTATTTTATAATGGAGGAACTAATACTCAGTGAGATTAAGTACTTAACTATGGAATCATAGTTAATAAATGCTAGGTTTGAACCCAAGTTTTCTGATACCAAATTTGAAATAATATCTTCTGATAATAAATCCAGTATGACATAGTATATCACACTGCATCTTACCTCTGTTACTTATTAATGATGAAAGATTGTGGTTTATTACTCATATACACTCATTGCTAATCTAAAATATTTCCTTTACACCTATTTTTTGTCTGACACCTAGACCTTTACATCTAGAATGGATGATAATCTGCTGTTAGATAGAACTTTTTCAATGTTAAAAAATAGACTATTTGGAGGAGCTGAGTTTTATGATATTTTGTTAAGTATAAACTAATAATGAAAATATTTTGCTATATACCATTATTCTAATTGTTCTCCCTGACATTTTGCAATGCAAATTTAATACAGGTTTACTCTTTGTGACACTTTATATGAATACTCATTTCATAAAATTTGTTTTTTTTTAATGAGTGATTTTAATTGCCATATTAAACTTCTCCCATAAAATCTTTCAGAATTCTGGTAAGTTCTTAGAATGTTGTAGTAGAAAGTTAATAATAAGATGAATAAATTTGAGGGAAAAATAATTTTTCAAAACATTGGACTCAATACTTTTATCTATTCCTTTTCTTCATTAAAATTTTATGCAGTTGATCTGTATAGTCACTTATCTTGATACTAATTAGTAATGTTACTGGGATGATAATGTCCTTTTCATTGATTGTTTTATTTAGAATACACTTATGATGTTTCTCTTCATTATTACTTGCATGTTGAGTGGAACCAAAACATTCAAGAGTTTATGACCTAAATTGGTGCCTGCTCAAAATAGAAATTGTTTCTTCTAATTTTCTACAACTTTCAAATAAAATGCGCCCATTTCTCTCCCTTTAAATTAACTTTTTTGGAAGTAAACCAGTTTGCACTTCACTGAATAAAAAATATCTTTTATTTTTTTAACTTGCTTTGAGTGGGATCTTATTCTCTTCTTCACCTTTACATTTAATATTTCTCCCTTCATTCTCAAGAGTCTTGGGATGAACTAAACAAGTGGTCTTCAAATTTGCCAAATACATCCAAGTTTTCAAGGGAGGAGAAATGTGTCTATTTGTTTAAACCCAATGATCCCCTAAAAGACATTTATTTTCTTGCAAAAACTGAAGAGTTCTGATATTGTTCCTGAGGCTAGTACGATTCATTTTGAGATAGAATTTCTCATTTCTTCTCTACCATTCCTTACTTTTGGTGGAATGAAACCAAAAGGTTAGCTTGTGGTGACTTTGATGGCCCATTGGTTTCCCTTTCAAATATATTGTCACTATTGTTACCACATTATTTTTCAGTAGTTGTTAGATAGTTCTCACAGTCTTTAAAGAGAGGTGTCAGATTACAGATTGAATTAATATCCATGTGTAATACTATCTAGTCACAAAGAGCATAATTAAAGTGGCTAAGTAAGTGATAAACAAGAGTACTACATACTTTAGTTTACAGATAGACAGAGGATAAAGACTGCTGATGGCATCATTAATCAGGGATTGACACTCCTTTTTATAAATCATAGAAGAAATATGTGACACATACCAATATTATTTTTTTCTGGAGTTGTCTTTTCAGTGATAAGAATGGGTTCCACAGATATGCTACTCTTGAGATGATCAGCTTAACTTTTCACATTGTAAAGACAATTTAAAGACTTGACAACACCCTCAAGTATTTCAAAAATGGAGAAAATGTCTGTTTTGATATCTAACTTAGTTGAATCTCAAGGTACTATATAAAAAGGACCTTCATTCATCTAACAACAGTGACTACTGTAGGGGTTATTTTATTTCTCTGGAGGGATTTGAATATTTTACTTTGCAATTGATATCAAAACAACAATACCAAAGGTTTGGGGAATAAGCCACAAAATCACAAATTTTAATAAAAATAGTCAGCATATTTCATTAAGTTTCAGTAATTTCCTCCCTTTCCCACCACTTAATTTCTAGTCACAGTATCGTTTTAAAATGAGAGAATCTGAGTACTGCAAAGGACTAAACTTTTTCAGTGATTAAAAAACAACAACAACAATGTTAAGATGATCAGGAGAATTTCCAGCTTTAGTGTCCTTTAATTCTGGGGGGCAGAAGGAAAGAAAACAAATGAAAGTTGTGCTTTTATTTGTGCTCTCATTTGTAGGAGAGAAAAAAATTTCTAAACAAGACAATAAAATGGATTTAAAAACATTCAATTTTCCTTCTGATTGGAAATAAAGTTGGAAGATTTTTTTTTCTCATAGGAATTTTTTGGAACCCAAGATATTGCACATAACTCATTTAACCATATGACCCATTTTTTAAAAGTTCATGAATTTCAAAGGAAAAGGAATAATATGGTAAAATGAATAATATAACCAATATATAACCAATAAATAATAAACTAATATAAGAACAAATATTCACACTAAAATGTTTTTGATTGAAGTTAGATGTACAGAAAAGAGGGATGTATTTTAGGAAATTGATGGTTCTTTAAGTTTAATCTATCATTTTGATTACTCTCATAACACACTAAAACACAGATTGTATTCTCACTATTTTAGAAACTGAATTACAGAGTGTAAAAAAGTGTCTAAGACATATTAGAGAAAATGTGGAATAGAACCTCACTTTGCCTTCATCCTTGAAAAAAACATCTACAGTCACCACTTTGGGTTTGCTTTTGAAACTGATATAAGTAGACCTCTAGGATTGCACAGTTTACCAATGAATCCCACAGAGTTCTGCAGATACATATCTTTACTATATACCTTTCCATTGTAATTTCAGATTGTAGAATGAATGGGTTTCACAATAGCCTTTCATGTCTTGTGAGAAGTCCTTTTGGTCAACAGAACTTTCCTCAGAGCTGCCTTCATATCCTTGTTTCGAAGGCTGTAGATTAAGGGATTGATGAGTGGAGTGATGACCGAATAAAACAGTGTTACAATTTTCTGGAATCCTACTGGTTGCTCTGATCCTGGCCGCACATACATCATCATAACAGAACCAAAGAATAAGATCACTACAGCTAGATGTGAAGCACATGTGGAGAATGCCTTATGTTTGCCAGCAGCCGAGGGGATCTGCAGCACAGAAATAATGACCAAGGCATAGGAGATGAGAATGAAGACAAAAGTGCCAACCATAAAGATGGTATTGAAAGTAGAATAAATGAGCTTTGTTATATGGGCTTTGGAACATGAAAGGGCCATCAATGGGACAGGATCACATACAAAATGATCAATAATGTTTGGGCCACAATAGGACAACTGTGAGATGAGAACAACTGGTATTAGAAAGAGAATAAAGCCACATGACCAACCAAAGATCACCAAGCCAGTACAGAGATGTGTAGTCATGATAGTTGGGTAATGCAGTGGACGACAGATAGCAAGGTATCTATCAAATGCCATGATGCAAAGATAGAAGCCTTCATCACAGCCAAAAGAGAAGAAGAAATAAAATTGCACAAAACAACCAACAAAGGTGATGGTCTTGGTCTCAGAAAGGAAATTGGCCAACATGTTGGGAACAGTTGTGGTGACATAGCAGATCTCCAGAAAGGAGAAATTCCCCAAGAGTATGTACATGGGTGTATGGAGGTGTCGATCCCAGCGCACAGCACAGACAATAGATGCATTTCCCATTAATGTTAGCATATAAACCACTGAGAATACTACAAAGTAGAGCATCTGTATCTCCCGGCTAGAAGAGAAGCTTAAGAGGATGAAGTGACTAACAGAATTAACCATTCTTTCTATGTCAGAAATATTTCTTTTTTCAGAAGCCATGAAGATGGTGCTAGGTATAAAAAGACAAATTAAATGGAGATTGTTGCTTTTCCCTGGAAAATGTGCATTGTATTTCATTTATTTTAATCAAATGGCAGGCATCCTTATTTTCACTGGAAAGGCAAAATTTTGATGTCTCCTACCTATTGGTAAAAGATACAAATTAACTTCTTTATTCTGTAAGGTAATACGATAATACAAAGCAAAATGCAATCAATAGTGACTTAGGTTAGATTTTAGTTAACAAAGACCATTGAATAGAATTCAAGAATCCTCATTTTTAGTCCTGTGTTTGCCACTACCTTCCTGTTTAACTCTGGATTTGTTTATTACCTACTTCTATTTCCTTATCTGTAATATGGATATGAGAGAAAGCATGACATAGAAGTTAGGGGGATAAGTTTGGAATCCAGAAGATCTGAATTTCAGTTTTTAGATTTGATGTCATTGACTCATATTGTCTATGTAATTATAGGTATGTCATTTAGCCTATCAGTATCCCAGGTAATTATTTTGTAGGTTGCAGAGTAGTTGCTGCATTGATGGACGGAATGTTTCTCACAAAATTCCCTGGTTCTTTTTCTAACATCCAAATCTTCTCTTCGACTTTGCTATGAGCTCCAATTCCCCAACCCATCAGGTTTTTCCTCTCAAGCCATCACCCCTATACTGGCTACTCTCTTTCCTTTAACTCTACAGTGAGCTCTTCTGCTAAAGTCCTTGAACCTTTTTAGCCTATCAAAGATCTACAAACTTCAGCCTCAGATTACATCTATATCTGCCACCTTCAGAGCTACTCAGATACTATTGAAAGAAACCAGAGACAAACCACGATGGATTTCTGGACTGGATCCACTCTAAATTTATGCTATACAATTTTTACTGAGCCTTCAAAGCAACCAGACAATTTTTTAAACCTCTTGAACAGATGAACTACCCCACACACCAAAGAGCCTTTTCCAAACCTTTTCTTAAACCTCCTATAGTGACTAAACTTCTTCACTATTTCACTAAAGAAATTGCCTAATATGTCTAATGTAAAAGAAAATATTCCTTTCTCCTTGTCAAGGGCTCTCTATATGTACAGGTAATCCTATTTTGTTTCTTCTCCATCAGATTAACCTGTCATTCTCAGTCTCTCATTTATCTTCAGTCTCTCCCTGCCCACTGGCTGCTTCTGTGATACCTGATAATATTCCCATTTCTCTTCCATCTTCAAAACCCCTCACTTGTTTCACTCACCCTCCCCAATTATCATCCCATATTTCTACTCCTTTTTTTGTGGATAAACTTTCTGAAAAGTCTGTTTACAATGGGTACCTCCAATTCCTTTCTTCTCACAAGTTGTTAATTCTCTGCAGTATCACATAGGAATTTATCATTAAATTGAAACTGTTTTCATTAAAGTTACCAATGATCTTTAAAGAACTGAATCTAATGACCTTATCTCAGTCTTCATCTTTTATTTAACCTTTTATCTGCCTTTGACATTGCTCATCACCCTTTATTTCTTTATGAAGTTTTCTCTTTTTATTTTCTTTTCACTATTCTTCCCCGATTTTTCTTCTACCTGTCTGACTTCTCAATCTCCTTTTCTGGATCTTCATCCAGATTATTTCCATTAATTGTAGATATTCATCAGAGTTCTATCTTGTGCCTCTCCTTTTATTTTCCAATTATTTTGCTTGTTGAACTCAACGATGTTCATGACTTCAATTATCACGTTTGTGCAAATGATTCTCAGATCTAGCTATCCAACTCTAACCTGTCTGCTTTCTTCCTGTGTTTCACCTCTCACTTTTGGGTATATTTACTTGGATGGTTTGTAGATATATTAAATTCACCATGCTAAAACTTAATTTATTTCCTCATCCACTAAAAGTCCCCCTCCTCCTAAGTTTCCTATTACTCTCAAAAATATCACTATCCTCTAAGTCACTTAAACTCATAATCTAGATGTCAAATCCTCATATCACATCACTTGCCAAGGCCTGTCATTTCTACTTTCTCAATATTTTTCACATACTCTACTTTTTCTTTTTTTGATAATGCTGCCACTCTAAATGTGGGCCATTTTCTCTTCATGTCCAAACTATATTTACCAGTTCCACATCACTGGGTTAGAGCTGTGGCCTGAAAAACAATCTGAATAAAAACCTGAATAAAATTTGTTTTTCCTCTTTGTACCAGAGAAGTAGTCTGAATTATTATGGTATTAAAATATAAAATATGTTGGTATTATACAATGCTATTTATATATTTTATGCATTCCTGAGTTTCTAAACTTTCTTTTGTTAAATTCTGGCCTTTGTGGGTTGTTTACAGCTTCCATGGAACTCCCAAACATTTCTATTAATTTCTTATGCCAATCAACAATATATCAAAACTATTATTGAGAAAGTCACAATGTGGAAGGGACAATTGTGTTACAATAGCACACTGATTATTTTCTTTATTATCTGTTTAGCATCTGTTATTTACTAATTGAGAGACTATTGGGATTATTATTAGGATTATATCTTTGACTAACCTGTTTAAATAAATCCTTAAAGAGACCACCTGCCCCCAGTTTGTATCCACAAGCTATTTGCTTTATCAGAATACAAAAACAGAATTGCCTGCCTGCAGTACAATAAAAGCAGAACTGGGTTTGGAATGAGAGGTGCTGGTGGTTGGGTTCAAAATTCATCATGTATACTTATTGTGTAACCTTGGTCAAGTCATTTCATGTCAATGGCTCTCACTTTCTTCGTTTATAAAATGAAATATTAAATCTGTGGTCTCTGAGTCCCTTCTCAGTTCTAAATCTGTGATCCTATGAACTCCCTTAGAAAACTGAAGCAGATATTTTGGAGGGGATGATACCAAATATGTAGCTAAACTAAAATCTCTCCTCAAATAAGTGTTTTTCTATCCTAGATCTTGGCTAGAAATTCTTTAACTCTTTTTCATCTCATGAAAGGACTGAACTGCTTGCAAGCTTCTGTTCATGGATGTACTAGCAAATGTTGAACAGACTCTCTAGAGGAAAAATGTATGTACAATAAATTTTCAAGTTCTATCTGCCTTATCAGGATTTTTTTCATCACTTTTAACGGTATCAACAAAATCAACAAAACAATAAATCAAAGCTAGTTGTGAAGTGTTTAACATTTCTCCTCTTGAGCAAGAGGGAGCCCACTCCTAGGTAGCCCCAGGGACTTCTCACTGGTGGCTTAGGAGAGACAAATGTGAGTAGTCTATCCACCTGCCTTTCCTTAAGGGCTCTCTCTAACACTTGATAATAAGCCTGGGCTCCTTTTGTTTTTAAATGGTTACCATATTCTAACCCCTTCCAATCCTTCTCTATTTCAATGATTCTGAACTTTAATCCACCAATGCACAAATTTTAAGTCCCACCACCAACTAATTGCTTTCTTGTAACCATCCTCCTCTCCTAGTCCTGATCTAGATCTGACTGCTCCTTCCAATGTCTCCTATTGAATGTGTTTTATAATTAACAAACTGTTTTTTACCTGAAGCTTCACTCTCTCTCTTTTCATTCTTTCCTCCTCACTGAAATATGGTTCTCTGCTGATGATACTACTTTGACTTACTACTTTTGTTACAATTTTTCTCTTGATTTCTTGCTGAGTATTAAGGGTATGTAAAAATGTTCATTGCTTTTCAAGCCATTTGTAGGCTCTCTTTCTCTGATTATCATTCATCAACCTTTCCTTTGAGGTTCATTCTTGCTAAATTTATCTGTAATCTAGAGCTCAGTGACTGTTATCTATAGCTTCCAGAACATTCATTCCTAAATAAATTCAGTTTCTGGGGGCAGCAAGGTGGCGCAGAGGATAGAGCACCCAGCTCTGAAGTCAGGAGGACCTGAGTTCAAATCTGGTCTCAGACACTTAATCCTTCCTAGCTGTGTGACCCTGGGCAAGTCACTTAACCCCAACTGCCTCAGCAAAATAATAAATAAATAAATTCAGTTTCTGGCTCACTGTTTTTCTCTACATGACATTTTCTGCCTTCACATTAAAGATTACTATATATGCTTATTGTATGCTCCTTAAACACCTTACTTTCAAGTTTCTCAAACTACTCATCTCCATTACCCACTCCTCCACTCTACCTCAGATCTTCATAAAGATGTTTATATCATTGATCTTGCCATCATTCTCAACTATTCCACTTCCATGTTTCTGAACTCTGAAAGCTTTTTACATTTTGTCTTTCCTTATGTGGTATTTCCAGCTATTCACAATTCTCACTATTCCATCTACTCTTCATGTCTTTTCTAAGTCATCCCTTCCTGCACTAAATATTCCTCTTCTCTCTCAACCCCTTGATAATTCAGTTTCAGCTCTAAATTGTTTTCTACTCTAGAATCCCATAATCCCTTCTCCCATCATTCAACACATCAAATACTATTCCTGAATTACTTCTGCTACCTGCCTCCTTTTCTCCTGTTCAAATGATATTGAATAAATCTGGGGGGAAAATGTAAAATGAGTTAAATACAAATTTACATTATCTAGTTTTTAATGGGTCCTCAATGCAATGATGCAGCCATTTCATTCTTCCCTAACTGATTTATGACCTCACTTTTCATAGCAGTTAGTTTTTTTTTCCTTAAGTCTTCCCTTACTTCTTAATGAATGATTTCAAGTTGGAGAGACATCAGTCTAGTTCATTGTGCAATAGAAAAACACAACATGGCATTGGGGAATAGAGTATCAGACCCGGTATGCAGAAGACTTTGATTCAAATCTTGTGTCAAACATACTGTGGGTAAATTATTTAACCTTCTTCAGCTCCACTTTCCCATCTATAAAATGGAGGTAATGACACCTTTTTGCTTTATTTCACACTAACGCTGTGAGAATCAAATAAGATATCATCTTAAATTTGCTTTATGAGTTTTTGCATGCTGTATTAAGGAAAATTATTACATTAATGTTCAATTAGAAAACAGTTGTATACAAAGGAAAAACATACCTGGGTGATAACAGTAAATGTTCATTTTTGATGCTCTGATTCTGCTGCTAAATATCTATATAGCATTGGACAAGTCAATTGGCCTTTTTGAGCCTCAGTTTCATGAGTAAGAAGAGAAATTTGAGGCAAGATAATATTCAAGATCTTTCCCCACTTTAAAATTCTCTAATCCTATGAACACTTTTATACTTAGAATTTTGGAACAAAGTACCAACCACAGAGTAAGGAAAATAAAGATAGCCTACTATATAAATTCTGTTTCTATTTTGTTTCTATCAAGTAAGTAGAGAGATCTGAGGTTCTTCAGAGTAACAAATAAGTACTTTCCCGTCAGCTTCTTCCTAGGGACAGGCATAGATTTGGCTAAATTACATTAAAACTTTGAATTCAGTTAACATATACTAAATACGATATGATAAAGTATGAGAACTGAAAATTCCACTGTTCCTCTTGAACTAATAGCATTTCTTGACTATGTTGTCCCTTTTTGGAACAATAACAATGTTGTTCCATTTTGGTTTGGTGTGGACCTATGATTTCACTAATAAAGGAAATGCTCTCTACCAGTGGAGCTGTTCTCTAATTTGTAGTCTTAAGGGGTTATTTGGGGCAGAGAGAAGTCAAGTGACATGGCCAGGGTCACACAACTATTATGTATCAGAGATAGGGCCTAAATCCACATTTTTCAGATTCAATGCCAACTCTGTATCCAATAACCCATGCTTCCTTTCTTCATAGGATTACTTCAAATCCCTATCACTGTTCACTCTGTCAAGACATTTTGCTCTGAGGTTTCCTGAGACTAGCAGCTATCTTAAATCAGAGGCCAAAATGAATCCTCTGCAATGCATAAAGATATGGTTACATTGGATAACATCTGATATTTTTGTGGGAATTACTATATCCATGTAGTCATTTAATATGATCATATATTTAAATTTTGTGGACTTAAATGTAATCTGTTCCTACTCTCTTTTTTTCAAAAGATGAAAATGAGACCCAAAGCTGTAACTTACCCAATATCATACATGTAGAAGTGACAAAATCAGGATTTTGTGACTCAAAAACCAGTGTTTTATGTACTATATCATCCTGCTATGTATCAAAATGCTAAGAAGGGTTCCTTCCTCTTATCTCTCATGGGCAAAACAATGTCTTTAATTTGTAGAATTGGTGCAAATCTGCATTGTAGAGGAATATACTCAGGGATATGCTAGAGCAAGTACACTGATGAGAACAGATTCCATGTAAATATCTAGACCTTGAAAACTGGCAAACACTACAAACCAGGACTTGATTTTGCTGATTGGGTAGATACAAGAAAATGATAGAGAAATGCAAATTTCTCTGTAAATTTATAATGTAAATTAAGAGTGTCCTCCATTTTTAGTGATTTGATTTTTTTTTTACCATTTGCCAGGGCATCCCTCAATATATCCCCATGAAATCACAAGTCTAGTCCTGTGATGTCACCTAGATTGTCTATGACCCCTGACACATTCCATTGTATGAGTTTCCTTTTCCTGGTCAAGTGCTTTTTTACAGCATCATTTCAAATTAGCAATACTATCTAAGTATCCATATTTACCCTGGTAGAAGCTTCTTTTCCATTATCTCCTGGGATAGTCAGCTGTCCAGAATGATATATCTAAGTTTAACCAGAGTACAAATATATATATATATATGCATATATATGTATATTGAATATTGCTTTAAGAAACAGGAATACACATGAAACATGGGGAATGGACATTATTCTTCTGTAACAATAATTGTGGTAACCATTTTCTAATATTTTGTGGATTTTTACCTGAAATTCTCAAATTGCTTAACAAACAATGCTTAGCATCTCTTAATAAACAATGCCTATTCAAAGTGATGAACAAGCTTTGGGGAAATAATTCCCCAGGGTTCCAAAGAGACTGCTTGAAATAGCAAGAAAACGATATTCAATCTTCCTAGAGACAAGGAGAAAGCACAAATAGGACTCACCTTTGAACATATTCTAGCCCTAGACAAAGTTCTTATTAGAAGTGGTTGTAGTATGCTTCAACTTACTCTTTGGTTCTTCTCTGAGGACACTGGTCAAGATAATGATGTAAAATATTGCTCTAGGGGGTGATGGATATGAAAAAGGGATGGAATTAGTGGCTTTGTAATCAGCCATGAGTTGTATACTGTGAATCTGGAAGTAATGTCACTTCTTAACTTCTTAGTGTTCACTGAAAGTTGTGAAAGCCTAGATAAAGGCCCAGTAGATGTTTATTTTCTTCCCTAGCCTTTTGAGGTTTGGAACTCTCCTCTTGAGCATTATCTGACTTGTTTAATCAACATCCTGATTTTTTCTTGTTTAGAATGAAATCCCAGTCTTGTTATTCCCAGATGTCTGGTTCATTTGCTATAGCTTCTCCTCTTCTCCTAAATACTCATGTCAGGAAATTCACAATATTTCTGGAGAATAATTTAAAATTGATAAAGGTGGCCAAAATGGTTAAAATGACAGTCATTTCCTACCCCCCTAAGAAATTCGATAAAATTCAATAAATATTTGGGAAATGCCTACTATGTGCTGAATGCTAGAGGCACAAAAGAAAGAAAACACAGATCACCAATCTTTAGACCTCAAATGGACCTTTGGGATCATTCAATCCAGTTCTTCTCTTAAAAAAAAAAAACACTCTAAATCCAGAATTTCAATCATATAGGGAATTCCCAGGGAGGAAACTCCTAACAATGTAAATTGGCATTTCTTTTCCTGTATGTTTCTTAGTTACTGGAGATATTACTCAGACTGACACATTATTCAATGGATTGTGTAGGGGTGGAAGATACCCTAACAATATTAAGTGCCCAGGTCAGTTTCACAGGCATGGTGAAAGAATTCACAAAATCAGTTTGTTAAAACGCAAAGATTTATTATAATGCTAAGAGAAGGCTGTTCCAAAAAAGTTTAGCAAAGAACCAGGGGCAAAAAGATAAATTTATAGAAAAAAGTTAGAGACCAGGTGCTTCATGTCACTGATATGCTAATTTTATGTCCTACAGGTGGTTCTGACTAGTGGTCTGGCATGTACATCATTTTTGTCTCAGAAACTTTGTTGTCACTGACCAACAGATTGTTATCTGACAGACGCCAATGTTTGTGGAACTACAGCACTCTAAAGGCGAGTGAACCTTAAAGTTATTGACCAACAGCCAGCCAGCAATGTTTGTGGAACTGCAGAACTCCCAATACCAAGGTACCTTGGGGTTATTGATCAACAGACTGACTGACAGCCAGCAATATTTGTAAAACCATAGCACCCCCAAGTCCAGGACTACATTTTCCCTAAAAGCTAGGGGAAGAAAATATATTATTTTTAACTACATCACTTCCAAGGTCAACTTGCCCTAGTGGCCCTAATTGCTTCAACTCCAATAGAAGTTGCACCCCATCAGGTTATTTGATATAGGAAACAAAAATTCTCTTCCAATGAGATGAAGGATAATGAAGTGTTATCCTGCCACTGACTTTAAGGTCCTGGGAATCTTATTATCTGCAATGATTCCTTGCTTTTCAGTACTTTTACCACCATTATCTAATCTACTTATGTAATTTGAAGACTACTGGACCTTAATTTTCATCCCTTTGCAATAACCTTATGACCTCTTGGGCTTTCTATATACTCTATTGTTGGATCTTTTTTTTTAAATGTATTATCTATCTCAATTATAAACCCTTTAAAATCAGATGTTATTTTTCTACTTATATTTTTCTACTTATATACACTATTTTAGTTTATTTTTTTTTGAATGTTTTTTCTGAGGCAATTGGGGTTAAGTGACTTGCCCAGGGTCACATAGTTGCGAAGTGTTAAGTGTCTGAGACCAGATTTGAACTCCTGACTTCAGGGCTGGTGCTCTATCCACTGTATCACCTAGCTGCCCCTTTTTAGTATATTTCTTACAAATAGTAAATATTTAATAAATTTTTTTCATTCATTCATTCATTCATTCACTAAGATCCTGTGACAGAATCACTCAATTAGTATTTATCAGAAGTGATCCTTCTGATCAAGAGCGAGTCTTCTTGTCTCTGAATCTATTCTGATTATCCCATCATGCCTTCTTTTTTACAGAATAGAAAATAAAAAAATTAAAGCCCAAATAGGCTTAATGACTCATCTAATGTCACTAAAATAGTAACTAACATACCACCACATCATCAGATGCTAAACCAGTGGAGGTTGTACCTTGCTATCTTGCTATCACTCAACTCCCTCATAATTTTTGTCTCCATTGACTTTAAACTCTAATAAGGCTGGGAAGGCTAGAGCATGTAGGTAAATGAACAAAATATAAGAAAGAATGTGAGAAGCAAAGGAATTCCAGGCAAGGTGCTATGAGAAATTTGTAGAGATGTCATTTTAATCTGAGAATTCAAGAGATGTTATGAAGAGAATTTGAGATGAGTCTCCAAAAAAGACAAGTATTTCAAATGTGAGAGATCAGATAAGGTATTTCATTTTCAATAAGATATTGTAAAGTTTCTGCCTATCAGGAAGTAGATGAGAGTACAGGTGTAGAGGAAGGTAGAAACTTTCCCATTCAATTATTTTGTCCAAGTAGTAAGTATTTTCTTTCAACCTATTCTGCCACAGAGCAATTTTTCTTTCAATCAGCTTTCCCTTGCAGCAGAGATTTTGCAACAGGTGTCAGTTCAGGCTTTGAAATATTATTATGACTGTGCTGTAAGTACTAGAGTTAGGCCCACTTGGCAATCTGGCCTTTCCTCTCTGATGCCTGGTTGTGACCAACCCTATTAGTTTAAAATAGAATCTTTTGTGTGAAATGATTTATCTTGATGTTTGGGGGAAACTCTAACTCTGCATTTCTTTCAGCCAAATCACAATTAGGTGATAGAAAATTGTTCCTTAGTCCCCTAAAAGTTCTCTATATTAGTATTTCCCAGCTATCAACCTCAAAGTTATCATCTCTACTGTATGCAGATCCAATTTTGCTGTTTGTTGTTGCTTATTCTACATTCCCAAAGAGCACCATGATGTCAGGCAGATGATGCCATGACAAGCAAGTGAATTGGATTTCAGCAAGGAGGAGCTGTGCAGCCACCAACCTTACTGGCTCCTCCAGAGTTATCTGGATCCAGTGACAAAATATACTGAGAGATCAGACACTGAAAAACTGAACACTTTAGCCATATCTAGTCTGAATATCTTTTCTCTAACAGACTTTTTTTTTCAGTGTGTCTCATAACCATCTTTGATTCTACCACTTTCTGTTATAAATTTTCCAAATAAGAAAGGAAAATAACTTTAAACTAGCATAGAGACTGCATTGAATAAATGCAAGAAAGTTGAAGAAATTTTTCACCTTAAGTTATGGCTCCACTATATCTGTAAGTAAAAATGAAAATCAGTCAAGAAAAAAGCCTTATCTGCTTTATTGTCATGTGTTTTTTTTAAATCCAAATGGTTTATTTTCCAGGTTGTTCATTTGCTTTGTCTACCATTCTAAGTTCCCAATTACTTTGTGTTTTTCTTTATTTCTTTCTTGCTTTCTTTCATTTTATTTTTTCCAATTACATGTAAAATGATTTTTATAATTTTAAAATTCTCTCCCTTTTTCCACACTCTTTTTCCTCATTGAGAAAGCAAAAAATTTGATATAGGTCATACACATGCAGTCATGCAAAATATTTTCATATAAGTCATGTTGTGAAAAAAAACCAGACAAAATAAAAATAAACAAAACCAAGAACGCTGTTAAACTATGCTTTGATCTGCATTCAGACTTTATATATTCTTTTTTTTAATTAATACTCTTTATTTGCAAAACATATGTATGGGTAATTCCTAAACATTAACCCTTACAAAGCTTTCTGTTACAAATTTTTGCCCCCTACTCCCCACCCCTCCCCTAGATAGCAGGATATCCACTACATGATAATTATGTTAGAATACTTAAATCGAATATATGTATAGTTATTGCCACACATCATTTTTTGTGCAGGAGAAATCGTATCTATAAGAAAGAATAAGCCGATAAAGGAAATACAATGCAAGCAAACATCAATAGAGAACATGAAAATGTTATGTTGTGGTCCACATTTCACATCCCTCTCTCTGGGTGTATATGGCTCTCTTCACTGAACAATTGGAATTGGTTTGAAGCATTTCATTGTTGAAGAGAATCATGTCCCTTAGAAATGATCCTCATATAGTACTGTTGTTGCCGTGTACAACGATCTCCTGGTTCTGCTCATCTCACTCAGCATCAGTTCATGCAAGTCTCTCCAGGCCTCTCTGAAATCATCCTGCTGGTTGTTTCTTACAGAGCAATAATATTCCATAACATTCATATACCATAATTTATTCAGCCACTCTCCAATTGATGGGCATCCTTTCAGTCTCCAGTTTCTAGCCACTACAAAAAGGGCTGCCACAAACATTCTTGCACATGTGGGGCCCTTTCCTTCTTTTATGATTTCTTTGGGATATAAGCCCAATAGAAACACTGCTGTGTCAAAGGGTATGCACAGTTTGATAACTTTTTGAGCATAGCTCCAAGTTGCTCTCCAGAATGGTTGGATCTGTTCACAGCTCCACCAACAGACTTTATACATTCTTAAAGATAGCATTTTTAATCCTAAATTCTTCAGAACTGTCTTGGATCATATTGCTGAGAAGAGCTGAGTCATTCACATTTGCTCATAGTACTATTATTATTTTAATTAATATTATATTGATATTATTATGCACAATATTCACCTGGTTCTGCTCATGTCAACTTACATCAAAACATGTAAGTTTTTCTGGGTTTTTTCCTGAGAGTTCTATGCTCGTGATTTCTTGGAGAACAGTAGAATTCCATCATAATCACATATCACAACTTAATCAGCTATTCTTCAATTGAGTATCTTTGAAAATTCCAAGTCTTTCCTACCACTAGAAGAGCTATTATGGATATTTCTATACAAATAGTTCCTTTTAAGATCAAATAGAACCTAGTAGTGGTATTGTTGGGTTAAAGGGTTTGCATGGTTTTATAGTCCTTTGGGGATAATTCCAAACTGAATGGCTGAATCAGTTCATAATTTCAATATCTCCATCTTCTGAGATCCCCTCCAAAAGTTGTCGTTTTTTTTCTGTTCTATTAGTCAAAATTATAGATGTGTGGTGATACCTCAGAAGTGCTTTAATTTGTGTTTGGCTATAGATGGTTTGAATTACTTTGTCTGTAAACTACCAGTTGAGTAAGGACTTTTATTTTATAAATTTTACTCAGTGTATTTCTTTTCATAATATTTGTGCCCTGTTTATCCTACTCTCTGTCTGTCTGTCTCTCTTTTCATAATCATCCTAAGCCGTGTTGGACCTAGATGATTCTAGAGGAAAAAGTGAAATTCATATCTTTGCACAGCTCTGTCTCACTGAAATCCAATTCACTTACAAATGAAAATATCACCTTCCTGAATTCTTTGTTTCTATTCAAGAAATAAAGAAAAGTAATAATCTGTGATTAGTAATAGATGCTCCACTGGAGATCCAACTGGCTAGTTCCATTTCAACAATGTTGCCCTCCCTTTCTTCCTCCCTCCCTTTCTCTCTCTTTTCTTCCCTCTTTACTTTCCTTCCTTTCCTATTTCCTCCTGTCCCTCCATTACTCTGTTCCTTCCTTCATCCTTCTCTCCCTCCTCCCCTCTTTCCCTCTCTCTTTCCCTCCTACCTTGTTCCTTCCCTCCTCCCTCCCTCCATTCTTCTTCTTTTCCTTCCTTCTTTCCTTCTTCTCTTCCTTCCTCCCTTCCTTCCCTTTTTCATGAAATGGGCCTTACTGTGTTCCCAATGTTATAGTTAAAGAAATTGAGGCAGACAGAGGTTATGGTTGTGTGACTTGTTTAAACCAGTAAATGTTTGAGGTTAGAAATGAAATCAGGTTTTCCTGATTGTAGACAATTTTCTATCCATTAAACTACTTAACTCCTAGAAAGGATTCATAGGCTTTACTAGAATGCCAAAAAGGTCTATGATATAGAAAAAAAATTAAGAACTCCTTTTTTGAGAAAACTCACAACTAAGAATTATCATTTGTTAAATGTATTAAGGTATAAAATCCACTTTAATGTAAATGATCTCATTTAATGCTTACAACTACCTTATGAGGTACAGATTTTTTTTAGGTGCCAGATCTGTTATTTCATTGGTGGAGATGAGGAAAATCTCATTAATTCAAATCAGGACACGCTCTTAAACTCAGAATTTTTGATCACAAAGAAATTAAATCATTTATATAGATCACATAGCTAATACATATGCTAGAAGGAAGACTTGAAGCCAGATATTCTTAACTTCAAGGCTAGCTCTCTGCCTCTCAACAATACTGACCATCAAGTGCAAGACCTTTGAAACCAAGAGGTTGATTTACAAAATGCACCTATGAATAAAAATGTTGTTTTCTGAAAATGATATTTTGATATTTGAATGATAGCTTATAATGTAGGCATAATGAGTTCCTGGAAAAGGATAGAGTATATCTTCCAATGGTTAGAAAATGTATTTGTACAGAGTCTAGCATATCCAATTAAATGGACTTTAAACTTAAAATGATAAAAATGGGAGAAAATTGTGTCTATCTACTATGATAGCTATCGCAGAGTATGGATACAATGTAGGAAAAAGCAGTAGAGATGTACAGGAATTTATAGAATTCAAAATTCAAAGAAGCAAAAAATAAAACCTATAAATCAGACTTGATGAGTGATGGGCTTAAATAATGATTGTGGCAGTGGAAATGAAAGGAAAAGAACAGACATTTCTGAGATAGAATTAATAGAATTAGGCAACTCATTGAATGTTGGGTATAAAGAAAAGGAGTGTAAAAGATAACTCTGAACTTTTGAACTTATGTAATTGGGAGACTTTTATAATTATTTTTAGTAGGACATATATTCATTCTTTTTAAAGATTACAGTTTATTGATGTTTTTGTTTTTGCATGGCAGAAATTCTCCAATTGATAAATGCCCAAAGGATGGTATAGCAATGTCTGACAAGATATGTAATAGTCTAATTTCTAAGTGTTCTACCTCCATTATTAGAAGAGGAAGGACATACACTCTATCATTGTCATTGCTACCAAAAAATTGTCAGAAATCCTTATTACAAAAAAATCTCAATAGATACAGAAAACACATTTGATAATATATAGCATTCATTTCTAATAAAAATACCAGAGAGCATAGGAATAAATGAAGTTTGCTTTAAAATTATAAGTAGCATCTATCTAAAACCATCAGCAAGCATTATATGTAATAGGACTAAATTATAAGTATTCCCAATAAGTTCAGGGTGTAAAAAGAATGCCCATTATCACTGTTATTATTCAATATTATACTAGAAATGTTAGTTTTAGCGATAAGAAAAAAAAAGAAATTGAAGGAATTAGAATAGGCATTGAGGAAACAATGCTATCGCTCTTTGCAGATGATACGATGGTATATTTATAGAATTTTGGAGAAACAAGTAAAAAACTACTTGAAACAATTAACTCTAGCAAAATGGCAGGATATAAAATAAACCACCTCAAATCATCAGAATTTCTATAATATTCCCAACAAAGACCAACAGTAAGAGATAGAAAGAGAAATTCCATTTAAAATAATTGTAAATAAAAGGTCAAGAATTTCAAGGGAATTAATGGGAAAAAAAAGGCTGATGAAGGCAGCCTTGCTGTACCAGATCTAAAACTATATTGTAAAGCAGTGGTCATCAAAACCATTTGGTACTGGCTAAGAAAAAGAGTAGTCGATCAGTGGAATAGGATAGGATCTTAGGACAAACTAGGCAATAACTATAGCAATCTAGTGTTTCATAAACCCAAAGACCCCAGCTTCTGGCATAAGAACTCATTATTTGACAAAAACTGCTGGGAAAATTTGAAATTAGTATGGAAGAAATTAGGGCTTGACCCACATCTAACACCACATACCAAGATAAGATCTAACTGGGTTCATGATTTAGATATAAAGAGTAATATTAAAAGCAAATTAGAGGAACATAGGATAGTTTACCTCTCAGACCTGTGGAGAAGCAAGGAATTCGTGTCCAAAGAAGAACTGGAACTCTTAATTGAACAACAGATAGATAATTTTGATTATATTAAGTTAAAAAGTTTTTGTACAAACAAAACTAATGCAGACAAAATTAGGAGGGAGGCAATAAATTGGGAGATCATCTTTACATTTAAGGGTTCTAACAAAGGCCTCATTTCTAAAATATATAGAGAATTGACTCATTTATAAAAATTCAAGCCGTTCTCCAATCAATAAATGGTGAAAGGATATGAACAGACAATTTTCAGATGATGAAATTAAAACTATTTCTAGTTATATGAAAAGGTGCTCCAAATCACTATTGATCAGAGAAATGCAAATTAAGACAACTCTAAGATACCACTGCACACCTGTCAGATTGGCTAAGATGAAAGGAAAAGATAATGATGAATGTTGGAGAGGATATGGGAAAACTGGAACACTGATACATTGTTGGTGGAACTGTGAATGGATCCAACCATTCTGGAGAGCAATTTGGAACTATGCTCAAAAAGTTATCAAACTGTCCATACCCTTTGACCCAGCAATGTTTCTATTGGGCCTATATCCCAAAGAGATCTTAAAGTAAGGAAAGGGCCCCACATGTGCAAGAATGTTTGTGGCAGCCCTTTTTGTAGTGGCTAGAAACTGGAGACTGAAAGGATGCCCATCAATTGGAGAGTGGCTGAATAAATTATGGTATATGAATGTTATGGAATATTATTGCTCTGTAAGAAATGACCAGCAGGACGATTTCAGAGAAGTCTGGAGAGACTTGCATGAACTGATGCTGAGTGAAATCAGCAGAAGCAGGAGATCATTGTACATGACAACAATAAGACTACAATGATCAATTCTGATGGACGTGGTTCTCTTCAACAATAAGATGTTTCAAAAGAGTTCCAATTGTTCAGTGATGAAGAGAGTCATATACATCCAGAGAGAGGCCTATGGGATCTGAGTGTGGACCACAACACAGCATTTTCACACTCTCTATTGATGTTTGGTTGCATTATGTTTCCATTCTCAGATTTTTTTTCTTATAGACCCAATTTTTCTTATACAGCAAGACAATTGTATAAATATGTATGCACATATTCGATTTGTCAAGTATTTTAACATAATTAACATGTATTAGACTTCCTGCCATCTAGGGGAGGGGGTGGGGGGAAGAAGGGAAAAATTTGTAACAGAAAGCTTTGAAAGGGTCAATGATGAAAAATTACCCATGCATATGTTTTGCAAATAAAAAGCTTTAATAAAAAAATAATAAAATAATTGTAGACAATATAAAACAGGGACAAAACCACAGAACTTTTCACACATATCAAGTTAGAACAAAACAATTGGAAAAGTTTCAATTGCTCATGGGTAGGACAACTTAATATAATAAACATGACAATCCTAACTAAATTAATTTACTTATTCAGTGACATACCAATCAAACACTCAAAAATTATTTTATAGAGCTAGAAAAAATAACAACAAAATTTATCTGAAAGAACAAAAGATCTAGATTATCAGGGGAACTAATAAATGAAAAATACAAAAAAATTGGCCTAGCAATGCCAGACCTAAGACTATAGTATAAAGTGGCAGCCATTAAAATCACTTGATTCTGGCTAAAAACAGAATGGTTGATCATTGGAATAGGTTACATACATAAGACACTGTAGTCAATTACTGTAGTAATCTGCCATTTGATAAACCCACTGATACCCAGATTCTGGAATAAGAACTCACTATTTAACAAAAATTGCTGGGAAACAGCAGTGTTTTTACTGGACCTGTATCCCAACGAGATCTTAAAGAAGAGAAAGAGATCCATGTGCAAAAATGTTTGTGGCAGCCCTTTTTTGTAGTAGCAAGAAGCTGGAAACTGATGGATGCCCATCAGTTGGAGAGTGGATGAATAAATTATGGTATATGAATGTCATGGAATACTATTGTTCTGTAAGAAACGACCAGCAGGATGATTTCAAAGAGGCCTGGAGATACTTGCATGAACTGATGCTGAGTGAAATCAGCGGAACCAGAAGATAATTATACACAGCAACAAGACTACGATGATCAATTCTGATGGACATGGTTCTCTTCAACAATGAGGTGATTCAAACCAGTTCCTATTGTTCAGCAATGAAGAAAGCCATATACATCCAGAGAGAGGCCTGTGGGAACTGAGTGTGGACCACAACATAGCATTTTAACACCTTCTGTGAATGTTTGCTTGCATTTTGTTTCCCTTCTTAGGTTGTTTTTTTTTCTCTTTCTAGATCTGATTTTTCTTGTGCACAAGATAATTATATAGATATGTATACATATATTGAATTTATCATACATTTTAACATATTTAACATGGAATAGACTACCTGCCATCTAGGGGAGGAGGTGGAGGGAAGGAGGAAAAAAATTTTGAACAAAAAATTTTGCAAAGGTCAATGTAGAAAAATCACTCATATATTCTGTAAATAAAAAGCTTTAATAAACAAAAAAAATTGCTGGGAAAACTGGAAAATAGTATGGCACAAACTAGACATAGACCAACATTTCACACCCTATGGCAAAATAAGGTCAAAATGGGTTCATGATTTAAACACAAAAACTGATACTATAAGTAAGTTAGCAGAGCAAGGAATATTTTGCCTCTCAGATCTTTGGAGAAGGGAAGAATTTGTTACCAAAGAGGAAATAGAGAATATTATGAAAGGAAAAGTGAATAATTCTGATTTATTAAATTAAAAAGATTTTACACAAACAAAACAAATGCAACCAAGATAAGTAGAAAAACAGAAAGGTAAGAAATAATTTTACAATTAGTGTTTCTGATAAAGTCTAATTTACTCTTTGACTTGAGTCAAATTTATAAGAATACAAATCATTTCCCAATTGATAAATAGTCAAAGGATATGAACTGACAATTTTCAGATGAAGAAATTAAGGACGACTATAGTCATAGGAAAAAATTCTCTAAATTACTATTGATTAGAGAAATGAAAATTAAAGCAACCAACTAACATCTATCAGATTTACTAAGCTAACAAGAAAAGATAATGATAAATGTTGAAGGGGATGTGGGAAAACTAGGACACTAATACATTGTTTGGTGGAGTTGTGAATGAATTCAACAGTTCTGGAGAGTAATTTAGAACTATGCCCAAAGGGCTATATAATTCTGCATTTTCTTTGATTTAGTAGTATCTCTATTGTTTCTGTAGCCCAAAGAGATCACAATAGAGGGTAAAGGACTCACATGTGCAAAAATGTCTGTAGCAGCTCTTTTTGTGGAAGGAAGGAATTGGAAATTGAGTAGATGCCCATCAGTTGGGGAATGGTGGAATATGCTATGATTCATCAATGTAATGGAATATTATTGTTCTATAAGAAATGATGAGCTGATTTCAGAAAAGCCTGCAAAGACTTATGTGAACTGATCCTGATTAAAGTGAAAAGAACCAGGAGAACATTGTACACAGTAACAGCAAGATTACATGATGATCAACTATGGCAGACTTACCTCTTAGCAATACATTCCAATAGTTTTGGGATGGAAAATACCATCTGCATACAGAGACAATGATAATTGAATGTGGATCAAAACATATCATTTTCATGTTTTTTTGTTTGTTTGCTTGCTTTTTTCCTCTCCTTTCTTCTTTTGTTTTGATTTTTCTTTCAAGACAAAACTAATTTTTTTTTTCCTTGAGACAATTGCCCAGGGTCACACAACTGGGAAGTGTTAAATGTCTGAGACAAGATTTGAACTCAGGTCCTCCAGACTTCAGGGCTGGTGCTCTATCTACTAGCTGCCCCCATAATTAATTAAAAAAAGAAGTTATACATGTATAACCTGTGTCAGATTATTTGTTGCCTTGAACAGTGAGGAAGTAAGGGAGGGAAGGAGAAAAAATATTGTAACTCAAAATTTTACAAAACTGAATGTTGAAAATTATTATCACATATAATTGAAATAATAAAATGATATTGAAATTAAAAAATAAAAATAAAGACACACCACAACCAAGGTAGTCTGTTAGCCATAGGTATGGGGAGCTTTTTCATTTTCCTTTCACCCCCAGATTTTAATCAGTAAAGAGACAGGTGAAATTTAGTTATACCCAATGTTTTTTCAGGACTCCATGCCATCCTATAGACATTGCGTTTTAGTTACTTTCTTATTTAAATCCTTATTACTCTGAAGTTTACCAAATCACACAAGTAAAAGTTATCTCAAACTCTGGAGAACCTAATTGTTGAGACAAGAACTATGAGGCAAGAACAGAAATTGTTGGGAAATTTGGAAAGAAATGTCAGGAAGTAGGCCAGCAATATTTTTGCATCACATACCAAGATGAACTCACAACAGGTACATGATTTAGAAAGAAAAAAGTGATATAATAAGCAAATTAATAGAGCATTGAAGAAATTACCTGTCAAATCTATGGATGGGGAAGAATTTATGGTAAAAAAAAAGACTTGTTACTATTAATGTTGTTTTGTCTTCATTCTGAAGAGGACCAATTATACTAGGTAGGTGATTTTTTGACTTGCAAGTAAATTAGATTTAATTGAAATAGACTGTGAAAAATTACCAGCTTTACTCTCTCCTCCAGTGTCATCTGACTCTAGTCTCCAGAAGTAGATCAGGATGACTGGAGATCGGCCTGGATGCAGTAGGAAGACTTGATCTTTTTAACCTCTTCTCCATGTCTCAGTTAGTCTAAAGCAATAGCCATTCGGTTATTAAGACTTACTAAGAAATGAGGAAGAGAAGGTCTCTCTTATCTACCAAACCAAAGAAGAGATAAAAATGTTCACAAGAGGTAAAGTGGATAATTTTGATTACATAGGAATATTTTATACAAACAAAACCAGTGCAGTTAAAATTAGAAATCTCAGATTTCTATTACAAAGGTCTATTTCTAAAATATATAGAGAACTAAGCTAAAATTACAAGAATAAAAATCACTTCTCAATTGGTAAATGGCCAAAGGAAAAGAATAAGCAGTTTTCAGAGGAAGAAATGAAAGTTATCAAGAACTATATGAAATAATGCTCTAAATCATTAACTATGTGGTTCTTGTTCAGTCATTTTCAGTTGTCTGGCTTGCGTTCCCATTTGTTTCCTTGTTTGTTTTGGCAAAGATATTTCCTCCTATGGCTCACTTTACAGATGAGGAAACTGAGGCAAAGTTAAATGACTTTAGCAGGATCACATGGTTGATGAGAACAGATTTGAACTTAGGAAGATAGTCAGGAAGAGTCCAGGCTCAATACTCTAACAAATGCACCATATAAATGCCCCATTTTGTCTCAGGGATCATATATACCAGTCCCTCCCTATTTGGTACAAAAATCACCTCTATATTATTTTGAACAATCAACATTTATAGTGACAAGGAAATTATTATTGCCCCAGCAACCAATTTCACTTCAGTTCCAATTGTTTGAAAATTGTTGCCTCTAGTGAACCAAAATCTATACTCCTTGTAGCTTTTGCCCATTGTTCCCAACTATTTCCTTCTAGAATCACACAGAGGAAATCCTAACTTCCCTTTCACATGATAAATTTTAAGGTATTCCAAAATGCCATCACTCCCAACCCCATCTTAGTGTTCTTTATCCAGGTTACATGTGCTTGATTCTTTTAACAATTTCTCATATGTTAGCTTTGAGTCCCTTCAAAATCTCTGTTGTCCCCCTTTTGGACAATTCAGATCTATCAATGTGCCGTATGAAACATGACAAGCAGAATTTAACAGAAGGTACACCAGATGTGGAGACTAATTCAGATTCCAATAGGATAATACTTTTTTTTTTTTGATTCACTAATGTTGGCAACATGAGCAGGAATGGAGGTGCTGATATGAGGGAGGAAGGTTTTGAGGGTTTTTTTTTAACATCTATTGGCCAAATTTCATACTTCTGAGGACTTTCTTCAGGGCTTTCTTCATTTCTTTATTCCGGAGACTATAGATCAGTGGGTTGAAGAGTGGAGTCAGTACAGAGTAGAACAATGTCACAATCTTCTGGATCCCAGCTGGATTTCCAGATGTTGGACTCACATACATAACCATAATAGAGCCATAGAACAGCGACACTACTGCCAAATGAGAACCACATGTGGAGAATGCCTTATGCCGACCTTCTGCTGATGGCACCTTCAGCACAGCTTTAAGTACCAGCGTGTATGAGCTAGTAATGAAGAGGAAGGTGGAGAAGATGAGGACTGAGTTAAAGATGGCACATGTGATTTCAGTGATGGGTGCTGGGACACAGGACAGCCCAATAAGGGGTCCCGGGTCACAAATAAAGTGATCAATTGTATTGCGATTGCAAAAAGGCAACTGGGAGATGAGGTAAACTGGGAGGAGATAACAGAGAAAACCACAAACCCAACAACAGGCAGCCATTCTTAGGCATTTTTGTAGGGTCATGAGGGTGGGGTAGTGCAAGGGCTGACAGATAGCAAGATACCGATCATAGGCCATGGCTGACAAGAAAAAGGTTTCTGTAGTTCCCATTGAAAAGAAGAAATAGAACTGGAGGAAGCAGCCAGTGAAGGAGATGATTTTATTCTCAGACAGAAAGTTGACCAACATATTGGGGACGGTGGAGGTGACATACCAAATCTCTAGAAAGGAGAAGTTAGCCAGTAGGATATACATTGGAGTGTGGAGTCGTTGGTCTACAATTACAGCACAGATGATGGACATGTTCCCAATCAGTGTCAGTATATAAGTCACAGAGAATAATGAGAAAAGGAAGAGCTGGATCTCCCAAGAACCGGGGAAGCCCAGGAGAACAAATTCATTCACAGAGCCAGAGTGATTATTCCTGTCTGGGGTTTTCATTTTCCAAAATTTCCCCAAATCTGAAAAGAGAATACATTTTTGTTTTAGAAATGATCTTACACATCAAGATTTAAGTATGTGCCATGAATTTTAGTTCAGTATGAAATCAGTAGCAAAGTGGCAAGATCAAGGAAGGGACAGCATGTAGGAAATTCTATAGCAGAAGGCAGAGGATTGATAATGGTGTGTATGCTCTAAAATTGTTATACCCCAACCATTCCTTTTTCTCTTCATTTTTCCTCCCATTTCTTTAGCTTTACAAGTCACAATATGAAACCAAATCACATTAAAAATTATTTGAAATATTTATTGATCAACTTAAGATTTTTCTGTCTTTCTCCCTGTCTCCTTTTCTCTTGTCTTCTGTCTCTGTCTGTCTCTTTCTTTTTTTCTCTGCTTCTGCTTCTGTCTCTTACTCTCTCAGAGGGAGTTAGATAGCACAATGGAGAGAATATAGGAACTGAAGTCAGAAATATCTGAGTTCAAATCCAATCTTACTAGGTTGTGTGACCTTCGACAAGTTACTTAACTTCTGTATGTCTCACTTTTCTTAACTGTAAACAAGGGATTAATAATAGGACTGACTTAGCAGAGTTGTTATTTGTGAAGTGCTTAATGTATGATAGGAGCTAAATAAATTCTTGTTCCCTGCCTTAATGACACATTGTAACTATAGGTAAGTATGTTAATCTTGTTTTCTCATTAATTGCACTTTAAAAAATTTAAATTGTCGTTTAAAAAATTATCAGTGGGCAATTTGCAATTAATATGCTCCCTGTTTACATCTTCCCATTGATCAATAAATAAACCAACTTCTCTTCCTTCATGTTCTGGCATATAAAAGAATATTATTTTGGGAAATAAATTAAAGAAATGAACTTCTTATTTATATCATGCTTGGCTTTTGACTCAATTTCCATTTTAACATTTAACATAATTAACAATTATGATTTTAACATTTAATTTTTTCTATCCTAATATTTCAATGCATGCAACATATTTTTATTTTTATTAAAACAAAAGACATACCATTTAAAAATGAATTGTCACGACAGTTTCTGCTGTCAGCGGCTGTCTCTTAAAGCTGAGAGCTGCACATAAAAATGTTTCATTTTCCTCAATTAATAAAATAAAAAAATTACAGAAATGTATATGTCACAGGCTATGTTTGAAAAAATAAAATGCCACCTGCTGATTCTGAGTGTCCAATTCTTCTTTCTCCACAAATGGCAAATGTTACCTAATTTCCACTTACCTTTTTTCATGAATTTCAAAAGTAATATTCTCTACAGACTTGTCAAAGGAGATTCCAATTTGCTGTTGTAATCACTGGACTAAAAGTCAGAATATTTGGCTTTTTTTTCACAGAATTATATGTGAAACTTCAGAAAATCATTTAATTTCTCTGGACCTCAGTTTCCTCATCTTAATTAATTAATTTAAAGAAGAGTATACATTTCCCTATCTCATCTAGACTGGTAGAGTATTCAGAGTTTGATCCCATGATTGATCAGCTTGAAAGATTTAGCCTATTCCATTTCAAACCTGAATCTGTTATCTTTGTTTTTTCTTGTACTCTCCTGTCCTCACCCTTCCTCTTCTTACTTCTCCCAACCGTACTTCAAATGTATCCCTCCCTGTTCAGCTTCATCACCCTAATATAAGTCTTATGTTTAGTTTAGCCCACTGCCCTTCAGAACTTCTGAGCTCAATGGATCAGCAGCCTTAGCTTCCATGTATAAGGGATCACAACATGTCTGGCTCAGTTTCCTTATATTTTAAAATGACAGGGTTGGACAAGATGATCTCTATAATTTCCCTTGACACCCTATGATTCTACTAGTTCACATTTTTAACAGAGAGAGAGAGACAGAGAGAGACAGAGAGAGGGAGAGAGAGGGAGAGACAGAGAGAGAGACAGAGAGGGAGGGGAGGGACAGAGAAAGGGAGGGAGGGAGGGACAGAGAGAGGGAGAGAGACAGAGAGAGAGAGACAGAGAGACAGAGACAGAGAGAGAGAGGGAGAGAGAGATGGAGGGAGGGAGAGAGATGGAGGGAGGGAGGGAGCGAGGGAGGAAGACACATACACATACACACAAGAAAAGAAACAAAGAGAAAGATAGAGACTGAGAGACAGACAGAGACAGAGAGACTCACTGTACCTTATGTAATCAAAGACTGGCTTCTAATTTCAGACAACTTTCAGGGCAAAAGTCCTAACATTAGTTTTTGGCAACAAGACAAAGTTAATAGCAGATACAAAGAGTTTCATGCTGTTTGTCTGGAGACACATCTAAATACTTTAGGGCGGAGTGTGTGTGTGTGTGTGTGTGTGTGTGTGTGTTTCAATGGGTATGAAAAATTGAAGGTAATGGAATATGGTAATATTGTGAGTGTTGGAGGCCCTCCTGGTTCTAACTTTTAAAGATTGCAAAGGCAGGATCCCACCTCCTCAGGAATCATAGCCTCTCTAGATGTGGTCAAGGACAAGTTACATCCCAATTACTAGAGGAGCACTGGAAGTAAGAGCATTTTGATTGCATCCCTTGAAACTTGCACTTGGGGTGGATATTTCTCTGTTGTCATGCATGTGTAGGGTAAAGGGGTTAGTGGAGATATGTGGTGACTGGTTTTACCTTTAGTTTCCAGGACTTGCCTTTCACCTGCATAGATTGGCCAGGTTAGTCTCAGGGGTTAAGGATAACAAAGGGGAAGGGAGCCAATAAGAATGTTTGGCCAGTTTTCAGGCAAGATTGTTTTTTAATAACTGTAAATAGAATAGCTCTCTCTAGGAGTTAAGGAAAACCCCTGGGTCTAGAGATTAGGTCTGGATTTTACCTATTTTGGGGGGGAATGATTTGAATTAGAAGCTAGAGGCCAAAGTACCAAAACTATAGCTTAAAATATATTTAAAGGAATAGTAAATACTGGTCTAAAAATTAAGAGAATATAGCACCCTCCAGATCAAAACGAAACAACCCACAAACATTGATCATATATTAAATATTTACTATGTGCTATGTATGTAGAAAAAGATCAGAGAATAGTTGGTGCAAAAGAGAAGAAATCATGGCTATTTTATACTGATTTTCCATGTTTTAACAAATATCTTATATTTAATTAAATAATTATATATAATATATTCTAACAGAAAATATAACATTGAAATTTTTTCTCAAAATAACATTTATCTAGTACTTTGAACTTTATAAAATATTTTTCCTACAACAATCCTGTAAAATATATAATGCATATATTCTTATTCCCAATTTACAAATGGTGAAACGGATGTTGAAAAAAGTGAACTGATAGATCAAGCTTAACATAGAAAATATCATAGATATAATGATAGCAACAGTAATTTAGTAAAAGCAACTAAAAGGAAAGCCAGGAAGAATTTCCCTTAGTTAAGTCCCCAGGACTCATGATGATGATGATGGACTGAGTTTGTACAAAGAGTGTAAGAGACAATAATAACATTAACAAGAATCAATTCAGTATATATAAGTGAATATTGAAAATTCAGTATACTCCCCACCTTGCTCCCCATAAGGTTTGTGCGTGGGTGTGGTGAAGAACAGTAAGACTGTAAGAAAGAATGAAGGACTGTCTATGAGCCTGGAGCCTTTATATGCCTTCGAAGAGAGAAATCGTAAATTAAGTCTTGGATGGAAGTGGGGAGTGAAAGTATATACAGCTAGAGTGTGATATCTAAGTCTTAGTCTTTCTTACCCTTACTTTCTTAAATAATGAAACTAATACTGAGACATTCTGATGAGAAAATCCAATCAAGTTCTACATATAAATGGCAAATCTCTATACTCTCCATAATCCCTACAAGAGAAGAGAGTATTCCTGGGAAATAAAAAGGACATAAAAATTGGAAACAAAAAAAAATATCTGTGTGATTTTGTGATATCCCATTATTTAATAATAGGGATGCACCATTTACCAGTAAGAAAAAAAAAAACAAAAAACAAACAAACAAACAAAAAACCCGGGACCATGTTTTTCCTTATTTTTTATTTTTTCAATCTATCCAACTCTTTTCATTCAGTTATTTAATTATCAAATTTTTTGGGTTGCATTTCTTTCTTTTTATTTTCTTCCTACATGTGTCTCTATCTTTGCTTCTGATATATTGAGCCAGGGAGAATGTGCTTCAGAAAGCAAGGAAAAGTACAAATTAGTTCTGGGGTGATAGCATGACAGTGTTAATGTCAAGATTTAAGGTAATAATTAAAAGAAGGAATTGATTAGATTTTCCTAGATTTTTTTCCCCTTTAATCAGTAGCAATTATTCTATGAATAGGTGATTTCATGATAAGCTAACCACTACAACTAAGGAGGAAAGAAATAAGCTATGAACAGAATATATTTATTTCAATGAGATGTATTGAAGTATATTTTCTATACCCAGAAGAGATCATGGGAAAACTCAAGATTATGCAAGAATGATATAACTTCTCAAGATTGTGTCTCCAATGGGGGTCAATTTTCTGGGTAGCCAGTGCAGAAGCTTGTAGTCACAGATATATTTGTGAGGAGGAAGCAGATCCTAATTGGCCATATTCAACATATCTCAACAGTTTTCCCCTTTTATAATAAAAAGACCTCATCTCCAATACATTTCAGTTATGCTGCATTTTGTGAATTTTCCAGTTCCCAGGGATCCTAAGGGAATTACTGGTTTGATGGAATGATTAAAAAAATAGCTCAGGAAGCTAATTCTTTTTAATGCCATTCAAGATATGGAAATCTCTTATATATTAATTAAATTGAATGCTATTAAAATCTTATTTCACTTGACTGAGAAAAACATTCTAATTTTTTGGAAATGTAGAAATCTGAATAGTTTGGGAGGATAAGACAAAATTGTCAGAGACAATAAATGTAATTGGTAATCCAAAAAAAACAACAAAACTTAGTATGAAACAGTTCATATAAGTCTTTCTATGTTTTTTCCCCTTTCTTTTCTGAACCATAGTCTGCATCATTAGTTACAGTACAATAACATTTCATCACAATCACATATCATAACTTTTCTTTTTTTGTCTTGTTTTGTTAAATTGTTTCAGTCATGTCTGACTCTTCATGACCCCATTTGGGTTATTTTTTGCAAAGATACTGGAGTGGTTTGCCAATTCCTTCTCCACATCATTTTATATATGAGGAAACTGAAGCAGAGTTGACTGACTTGCCCAGGGTCATACAGACAGATATGCATGGCCTCAGTTTCCATTTCTTTGTTGACTCTAAAAGGAATACTACAAATATAATTATAAATCTCATTAAAGTCATACTTAGAGGTTTTCTGTTAGGAGGGGAGGAAACTTACTATCTCTCAAAGAAGTCCATTTTATTCTGGAACACTTCTAATTGTTATGAAGTTTTTTTTTTCCTACTTTCAAACTTAAATTTGTATCTTTGCAATTTCCACTCATTGCTGTTGGACCAACTAAAGGACAACAAAAAAACAAAAACACAAAACCAAAACTTGAACATAGTCATTTCTTTCATTCTGTTGACATCTTAATTTACATTTTTTAAAATTAAAGCTTTTTGCTTGCAAAACATATGCATGGGTAATTTTTCATCATTGACCCTTGCAAAATTTTCTGTTAAAAATTTTTCCCTCCTCCCCACCCCCTCCCCTAGATGGCAGGAAGTCTAACACATGTTAATTATGTTAAAATACTTGACCAATTGAATATGTGTATACATATTTATACAGTGATCTTGCTATACATACATTTTTTTATTTTAAAAATATTTATTTTATAAGTATTTATTATGTCCCCAACATTTATCTTTTCCCCACCAGCCTCTAATTAAACAATCAAAGAGATTGGCCTAACCTTAAATATTCAACAGATTAAATTCACATTTGAATTATATATATTCACAGAATATACAGTATATTATCTATATATAATACAATATTGAATTACATAAGAATATTATGTATTCTTGTCTACAACAAGGCATAATTAATGAACCTCACCTACTGTTTCTTTTAGCTATTTCCTAAATAGATATTCTCAGTTCCGAGAAGATTGTACCAAATTCCTGGCTTTACTTAGCCTGATTTTTAGCCATGTCTCACTTTTTTCAGGTAGAAATTCTAAAGTATTCCACTATCACTGTCCCATGTATCAATTTAAATATCTGGGTATTGTTTGAGAGCATCCTTACCATACTTAATGACAACAGCAATCTAGTGTTTGATAAACCCAAAGACCCCAGCTTTTGGGATAAAAACTCACTATTTGACAAAAATGCTGGGAAAATTGGAAACTAGTATGGAAGAAACTAGGCACTGACCCACACCTAAAACCGTATACCAAGATAAAGTCGAAATGGATTCATGATCTAGACATAAAGAATGATATTATAAACAAATTAGAACAATGTAGGATGGTTTACCTCTCAGATCTGTGAAGGGGGAAGGAATTTGTGACCAAAGAAGAACTAGAGATCATCATTAATCACAAAATAGACAAGTTTGACTATATCAAGTTAAAAAGGTTTTGTACAAACAAAATGAATGCAGACAAGATTAGAAGGGAAGCAATAAACTGGGAAAACACTTTTACATTCAAAGGTTCTGATAAAGGCCTCATTTCTAAAATACATAGAGAAGTGACTCAAATATATAGGAATTCAAGCCATTCTCCAATTGATAAATGGTCCAAAGATATGAGCAGACAATTTTCAGATGATGAAATTAAAACTATTTCTAGTCACATGAAAAGATGCTCCAAATCACTATTGATCAGAGAAATGCAAATTAAGACAACTCTGAGGTACCACTACATAACTCTCAGACTGGCTAAAATGACAGGAAAAGATAATGACGACTGTCGGAGGGGATGTGGGAAAACTGGGACACTGATACATTGTTGGTGGAACTGTGAATAATGGATCCAATCATTCTGGAGAGCAATTTGGAACTATGCTCAAAAAGTCATCAAACTGTGCATACCTTTTGACCCAGCAGTGTTCCTATTGGGCTTATATCCCAAAGAGATCTTAAAGGAGGGAAAGGGACCCAACTGTGCAAGAATGTTTGTGGCAGCCCTTTTTGTAGTGGCAAGAAACTGGAAATTGAAAGGATGCCCATCAATTGGAGAATGGCTGAATAAATTATGGTATATGAATGTTATGGAATATTATTGTTCTGTAAGAAACGACCAGCAGGATGATTTCAGAGAGGCCTGGAGAGACTTGCATGAACTGAAGCTGAGTGAAATGAGCAAAACCAGGAGATCACTGTACACGGCAACAACAGGAGTATATGATGGTCAATTCTATGGACGTGGTTCTCTTCAACAATGATGTGATTCAAACCAGTTCCTGTTGTTCAGCAATGAAGATAGTCATATACATCCAGAGAGAGGCCTGAGGGAACTGAGTGTGGACCACAACACAGCATATTAATGCTTTCTGTGAATATTTCCTCGCATTTTGTTTTCCTTCTTAGGTTGTTTTTTTTTTTCCTCTCTTTCTAGATCTGATGTTTCTTGTGCAGTAAGATAACTGTATAGATATGTATACATATATTGGATTTGTCATATAATTTAACATATTTAGCATGTATTAGATTACCTGTCATCGTCATCTAGGGGTGGGGGTGGGAGGAAGGAGGGGAAAAGCTTGGAGCCAAAAAAAAAAGTTTTGCAAAGATCAATGTAGAAAAATCACTCATATGTTCTGTAAATAAAAAACTTTTAATAAAAAAAAATAGAAAAAAAAGAGAGTATCCTTACCTAGACCAAAGATTTGGGGAATTTCCCAGGCTCTCTTCTTCCCTCCTATCAATTTTTGAAATAATGACCTCAACAACTGTGCTCTGGGTTTTTCTTTTGTGCTTCAATTTTCTCAAGGTCTCTCTTCATTGGGCAGGGAGTGATTGTTTAGAAAATGCACCTCTCTTCCTTTGTAGAGGTGAAGGATTATGGATGTGGACCATATTTACTTTTAGGTTTAGTTTCATTTTGTTGAATTTTGGTTTTCCTTATTAAAATTGTTATATGGAACATTCTTATTCTCTGGGTAGAGAAGGGGGACGAGAACTACACACATAGAAACTTACCCATTAAATGGATAGCAGAATGGACTTAGAAACCAGAATCTAACAATATGTTTACAAAAGACAAACTTTAAAAAGGAAGACACATACAGTGTTAAAGAATTGAAGCAATATGTTTCAGGTGAATTAAAAAAAAAGCAAGAATAGCAATCATGCTCTCAAGGGAAGGAAAAAAATAGATCTATATCTAAAAAAGATAATCAGGGAAACTACATTAACTTAAAAGATATATATCAAAGAATGAAATATATAAAAATATAGTAAGTTCCCGATTAAAGCTTATTTCTCAAATATATATTGAGTGAAGAACTGTAATTATAAAAACTATCTATAAAAAGTGATTTAATGAAGGTAATCAAAGACACCCCCATGATCTATTTCCCCTGGAGCTGAGAATTTTGGACATTTTCTAAGGACCGTGTTTTCCAGATTTTTATTAAAGGGCATGCTAATCCAGAAATTTCTTATTTGTCAATTAGTTGCCATGATTGGAACAGCATGATAGATCATTGATAACTGAACTTGAAACTTGTTCCTTCAGTAGATTACAGGAGCAGTAGAATTTCTTTATCTCTTGTGAGTAGCCATATTTGGATTCTACCAATCACCTCTTGTTTTTTTTTTTTTTTTTTTTGTTGTTGTTGTTGTTGTTTTTTGGTAAGCACTTAAATATTTATTGATTAGTTAAACACACACACACATATATATACACATATAACTGTTCACTGAAAATGAAGATTATAATGGACTATAAACTCATTATAAATCAATAGTGTAATGCAGCTGCTACAGCTGCTAAAACCACTTAAACTTCAGTGAGAGGAATTATGTTCATTTAAGAGTATCTTTTGCTCAGTTTAGATAACACCTGTTTTTTGTTTGTTTCTGGACATCAGTTTGAGAAGGGATATTGGCAAGATGGAACATAAACAAAGAAAAATAGTGAAAATGGAAAGGGAGTTGGATACCCTGTGAGGATTGGCAAATTTCCTCTTTTATAAAATCAGAAGTACAGAAGTAGCAGGGAAAGTTATAAGGCACAGAAAACGTAGTGCTAAATTTGGAGTCAGAAAGACCAGAATTCTAATCCTGCCTTAGTTACTTACTAGTTGTGTGATCCTGGGCAAGTTATTTAGTTTCTGCTTCAATTTCATATATAAAATGGGGAAAAATCATTTATACCAAAGAGTATCAAATGAGATCAAATGAAAATACTCCGCAATCTTAACATGTTATTGAAGCATTAGCTATAAATAAGGGATCACAATCAGCCCAACACTATACTTAACCGCAAGCAAGTATTCTGTTGCTCACGTGACTTTGATTAGATTTGATTTCTTCTTCTGAAAACTGTTTTTATCTTTTGACCATTTATAAATTGGGGAATGGTTCTTATTTTTATATACTTGATTCAATACTGTACTCAATATATATTAGAGAAAAGGGGCCTTTATAAGAGAAATTTACTGCAAATATTTTTGATATTACTTCAGTGTCTATGGCACCTTTTAACCCAATATAGATTATAGCTTTTAATTAAGTCTATTTTTCCTGTCCTTGAGATCATGATTGCTATGCTATTTAAAAAAAAATTGAACTGAAACAAATTCTGCTCCAGCCTTTATTTTTATACTGTTTGTGTCTTTCCTTTTGAAATGTATCTCTTATAAACAACATTTTCTTGGATTCTGGTTTCTAATCTATTCTTCTACCTATTTAATGCTTAACTTCACAATTATGATTGCTAACTTTATTTTCTTCCATTTCTTCCTCTCTCTCTCTCTCTCTCTCTCTCTCTCTCTTTGTCTCTGTCTCTCTCTCTTTATCCTGTCCATCTTTATGAATCTACTTTGATTCTAACCATTGCCTTCCTTACCTTTTTTTTTATCATTCCCCCTTCTTTCATCCCTCATTCCCTTGTATTTTCTTATTGGGTAAGCTACATTTCTAAACAGAACTTTCATATACCATAACTTATTCAGTCATTCTTCAACTGATGGGCATCCACACAATTTCCAGTTTCTTGCCACCATAAAAAAAGCTGCTACCAACATTTTTACATATATCATTCTTTTCCCTCTTTTATGATGATCTCCTTGTGAAACAGAGCCAGTAGTGACACTGCTTAATAATCAAAGGGTATGCAGTTTTATGGTTTTTTGATAATAATTCCAATTTTCTCTCCAGAATGGCTGGATCAGTTCAAAACTCCACCAACAATGCATTCATGTTCCAGTTTTTTTACATTCCCTCCAACATTCTTCATTATCTTTTCCTTTCATCCTTAGCCAGTCTGATAGATATAAGGTGGTATCTCAGAGTTGTTTTAATTTCATGCTGCTTCTTTGTTTTTGTTCCCTGAATTTATATTTGCAACCATCAACCAGTGATACTGAGAAACAGATACTTCTATATTTGGAAGCTCGCTGTTGAGTTCAAGAGTCCCTGAGGTTCTGAGTGGTGCTAGCTGCCCAGGAATAGATATTTTTTTGCTTCTATGTTACTTTTTATAAGAAGAGATTACTCTTGGCATCAACAAAAGGGGAAAGAAGTATTTCTTGCTGGCCAAAATATTGAGTCCTTATATGTTACTTAGGTACTAAAGATCTGAGGTAATTGTGAAATATGTTATATATATTATAAACTTTTTTATACCTTCTGGAAAAGTATAATTTTAAGTATGGAATGTTCCAAAAGTCTTGGTGAAGTTTTAAGTTATGAAGCTTAAAGTTTAAATTATGCTAAATCTTTTGGGACATCCAGTATATGTATTCTATTTACTCTCCAATTAAACTGCAGTTCCTTTGAAGGAGTCTGGTTAATAACTTGGTTCATCTAACATTTAACATAGGGCCTTGAACATAATAGACATTTATATATTTATTACTGATGATCTGAGAAATAGTCATTTCATATTGAAGTGTTCACAAGTATTTACAAAAAATATTACTATGAAAAATCATTATAGGTTGTATACCAATATGTGTTGCATGGGATAAAAAAGTAAAATAAAAATAACCAATGCAAATAAATCATTACAACATAGTTACCAAAAGAATATGGAAAGATCTTTAGTCAGCAAACATTTAACTCTTTTTTTTTTTTTTGCCAACAAGTAAGATGTGGTGTGCTTTCTTAGGCACTACATATACTAAAACTGGAAGAAGTGAAATATCACCATCTAAAGTAAAAAAAGATTATAAAGCAAAATAATTTATAGATTATGAATGATGGTTGATTATAAGCACTATTAGCTCACAAGACAATGGTGAGAAGTAGAGAATAATATTTCTTTAAAAGAATTTTAGTAAGAGACATAGATAAGCAAAATCATCTTTTGAATTTTAGGGGGAAACTATAAATAGATGAGAAATAAAAAAATCTATAAAATTTTTTTTTGTAATTTTTAGCATCATAATTAGAGCCATCACCTTTGGACTCTAACATAGTCCCAGAAGTACTAATAGAAGAGGTAGAAATTGTATTAAAGAGAATAAAAATGGAAAAGTTAAGAACTGAACAGAAAGGGTCAATAATTATAAAGAGATGGATAAATATACAGAGACATTGAGCGGGGCAGAGCCAAGATGGTGGTGTAGCATTCGGTTTCAAGCAGATAATATGTTAACATCTTTGAAAGAATTCAGAATTCAGGCCATCTCCAAACCAAGGAAAGGCACTTATTAAGATGAATTGAAAATCATGTACTCAGAATGCACTGTGCTCCTGTTAGGAATCTAGCAGGAGTTAGTAAGAGTCATCAGCCCAACAAAGAAAGTCAAAAATATTTATGGAATCTGATTATATCACAAGATATGTTGATTTTTAAGGTTAATGAGTAGTTTGCTAAAATGGGGAGATCCTAAAGCCTTGATGGAATTGCTCATGTGGTTACCCAGAATGCATACAGAAAAGTATACTTGGGGGGTACTAATGTATGATAATGACATTGTAATTATCCTGACTGTCATAAATTCACCTAAAAGACAGCAAAGAAGGATAGTCCACAGATACTATGTTGGAGGAAAGATTAATTAAAGTTTGTGGTTTAATGACCTGGTTTACATCTTGTTGGGCTACTTCCTTATTGGTTAATTTCCATGATATGCTATGAAACTTGATGAATGATGGAATTATAATCATATGGTCTTGTACCTGTGCAGGTAATGATTGAGGATTTCTGTGGGGTTTAGGCTAGGGAGGGGGCAAGTTTGGGCTGAAAGCAACAATTAGAATCCCATTGGTAGCAAAGTAGCATAGTGAGCCTTTCCTACTCCAACTCTCTAAAAAGTTTGAAAAATGCTCATTGAGTCTTGATTGAAAAATCCAAGACAATAAATGCCACAGTGAAACCTTTTTCTAGTCCAGGTCAGCATAGAAAAAGAGATGTTTGGGATCTCAGGTAACAGGAATCTGGCTAGGAGAATACTATGTAAAACATTTTAATGTAGGGAGAAGTCTTATCCCCATATTAGGTTATCAATTTCTCATATACATGCAGGATATAGGAACAGATGCCAACTGGTAGCTTTGTTCCATACCACCTATTCCTAGGTCACAGATCCCCGTGGATTGAGGAAGGGATACCAGGGCTAGCATTCTGAGATAAGAAATAATCTTAGGTTCTAAACTATGTACCAAGCAAGGAAGAAATTCAAAAGTCAGCAGCAGCATTGTGGCTTAGAACCAACTGGATTTCAATTCTAATTTATAGTCCAGTATGAAGTCCACAGATAAATACCTAGAGCCGGAATTCCAAAACAAAGGGAAACCTACAATTCGATCAAAGCAGAAGACCTTTCCTGATGGCTGATAATGGCCAAGTCCATTTGCATTTTTCTGTTGCTTGGATCTAAAACTAGTTCACCAATTTGCAGAACAAACGAGTAAGTCAATTATTAGACTTTTTCTTGAATTAGTCCACTTTGGAAGTACTAAAAGTTTGCAGAAGCCTATTCTAAGCTGTTACTGAAAGCCTAGAATAATTTAACATTGTTGTTTATCTTTTGTTCTTGAAGAGGATCATGATATCAGGGAGATGATACTATGACATGAAAGTTAGTTGGATTTAAGTGAAGGAGGGCTGGACAAAATTACTAGATGCAATTTCTCCTCCAGAACCATCTGGATCCAAAGGTAAAATAAAGATCAGGACAACTTGAGGTGACCCTGAAACCTCCCAAGATAGATTTCTTTCTTAAGAGTTGAATTTTTTCTTAAGGACTGTGCCTTAAATCCAAATCACTCTGACTCTTTTTGATTGGCCAGCAATAAAGGTCCCAGGCCAAGCCTCAATTGGGCATTGCTGGGGTCTTGATTGACTCAAAATGTAAATAACAACTATTTTTTTAACCAAGTAAAAGAAGCCTTTCTTTGCCCCAATTCTTATCTATCTTAAATCACTGAATGGTCTTGCCTCACTTAAGATGAGACCTGTTAAAGACCTTAGCTAAAAAAGACCAAGGTCACCCAATGCATCCAGGGCCATCTCCTGCCCTGCCCTGATGTATCTTAGAGTGGACTCAGATGACTCTGGAGGAAGAAAGTGAGACTGGTGACTTTGTATGGTTCACCCTCACTTAACTCCAACTCACTTGCATGTCATGGTATCACCTCCCTGATATTATAGTCTTCTTCTATAATGAAGGACAAACAACAGTCACTGAACGGACTCAGTCAAAGTGAGACCTTGGAGAGACCTTACCTTAAAAAGAACAAAGTCTCTCACTGTAACATAACCCTTAATGTCCAGAAAAATCAGCAACAGGAGTATCTACACTTTCCCACCAGAATTGTGCAGAACCTTGCTTTAAGAAGGTCCAAAGTCAGAAAGTAGGTTGAGTGAATGCACCAACCAGGGGCAGCTAGGTAACAGAGTGGATAGAGCACCAGCCCTGAAGTCAGGAGAACCTGAGTTCAAATCTAGCCTCAGACACTTAACACTTCCTAGCTAAGTGACTGGGCAAGTCACTTAACCCCAATTGCCTCAGCAAAAAAAAAAAAAAAAATAATGCACCACCACCAACAATAAAAAGACTCCCACCATGAAAGGTTATTCTGGTGACAGGAATATTTGAGATACAAATTCAGAACAGAATGATTCCAAAACTTGTTTAGTCCCTTATGGTTGACCACGCATATCTATTCCCCCCCCCATTTTTTTTAACCTTTGTGTTCATATTTTAAAATTTCATCTCAGCCCTGGTCTTTTCATTAGGAATGCTTGGGAGTTCTCTATTTCAGTAGTATCAAATTTAAGTAAAAACAGTTCTCTGTTGGATGTATTTTGACTTAGAATAGCATAAGCTAACATTTATTTTTGTTGCATTGTATTTTTGTTAACTTATTAAATATTTCATAATTACATCTTAATCTGGTTTGAGTCATCTTTGGGAGTTTTGTGGTTCATATGAAGGAGGCAAGTTTTGCACCTCTATTTATTAAAGACCTATACCCTGCTTCCTTACCCCAATTTAGAGAATTATGTTTAGTTTTAAACCACTATAATTTGTCTTTTGTTTTCTGCTCATTTATGGAAATAGCTGCTAAATCTTGTGTGCTCCTGAATACTCCTTTGCAGTACTTCAATTCTTTCTGGCTCAGTATTTTTTATTTAACTTATGGATTTTGGCTCTAATGTTCATGGGAGTTTTCATTTCTTCTCTCTTTTTTAAAAGTTTATTTATTTATTTATTTTTATTAAAGCTTTTTAATTTTCAAAACATATGCATGTAAATTTTTCATCATTAACCCTTGGAAAACCTAGAAGTTTTCATTTCCTAGTCTTTCAGAAGATAAACAGTGGATTGGTGCTATTTCACTTTGTTCTCTAGTTTTAAGAGATCTGGATATTTTTCTTTTGTGATTTCTTGAAATATGATATCAAGATTTTCTATTTGGTTATGGCTTTATGTTTTTCTTTTCATTCAAGGCTTTAAGATAGTTCAGTGATCTTTAAATATCTCTTTGTGATCTGTTTTCTATGATCTGTTGTTTTTGGAAATGAAATTTTTTTTGTTTTTCAGTCTTTTGACTTTATTTAAATATTTCTTATCCCCCTCCCCAATGAAGTCACTAACTTTTATTTATTCTATATTATTTTTAAGGCATCTATTACTTGGGGAAAAATTTTATACTTCTTATGCTGAGGGTTTTTTTTTTCTTTTCCTAATATTTCTTTCTATAATTCTTAGTTTTTTCTAATTTCCTATACCAATCTTACTTCATTTATAAAATAATTCCTTCTTTCTTCCTTCCTCCCTCCTTGCCTTCCTTTTTCCTTCCCTCCCTGCCTTCCTTCCTTCTTTCCTTCTTCCTTTTGTTCTTCCTTCCATTTCTTTCTTTTTCAGCTTGCCTTCTTTCCTCTCCTTAGTCCCTCCCTCCCTCCATTTCTTTCTTTTTCATTTACATTTTTGTAATTGTTGTATTAAATGTCTGTATTGTTTTTCCATGTCTACTTATTTCACTTTTTCCATTCATTTTCTATGTTTCTTTTTCTATGCCATATCCATGTTTATTATTTATCCATCACCACAATCAATGGCCATTTTCTTTGTTTATAGTTCCTTGATACAAAAAGTGTGACTATAATTATTTTTGTTTATATGAAACCTTTCTATCTTTGGCTTTATGAGAGTTAAATGCCTAGCATAGTAATCACTAAGTTAAAATACATACATGCATAATAATATATGTATATATTATATATATATATATATATCATAACTTTTAAAAGTGATTTTCAAATTTTTATAGCTTCATTACATTTCAAAATATACATTCTTATTTCCCCTCCTAGAAAACAATTCCTTATCACAGAGAGTAAAAGAGAGAGAGAAAAAATAACTTTAGAAAACTAATCAACATGTTCAAAGTATGTATAAATATATAAAATATTCCTCACTCACGTATTTCCTACTACTACAAAAAAAACCTAGTGAAAATGCCTTCCCATATCTCATCTTTGAGGTCAAGCTTGATTGTTATGCCTTTTTATTTCTTTTTTTAATTTTTTAATTTTTTTTTTTTTTTTTTGCTGAGGCAATTGGGGTTAAGTGATTTGCCCAGAGTCACACAGCTGTTACGTGTCTGAGACCAGATTTGAACTCAGGTCCTCCTGACTTCAGGGCTGGTGCTCTATCCACTGTGCCACCTAGCTGCCCCTTATGCCTTTTTATTTCTTGTCATTGCTCTTTCCATTTATATCAATCAATAAATATTTATTAAGGACCTAATATGTGCCACACAGTGTGCTAAGCACTAGGGATACAAAAGAGGCAATAGCCAGGTCCTGCCTTCAAGGAGCTCAAAATCTAATGGAGGAGACAACCAGCAAATATATAAAAAAGCAAAATCTGTACATATGTGGGTACATATGTGATGAATGTATTATTGGACTCATCATGTATATTGTTCTTCCATTATCCTTATTTTCCTTTATATTGTCCTTTCCATGTCTTTTCTTTTTTTCTTTTTTTTTTATTAAAGCTTTTTATTTGTATAACATATGTATGGGTAGTTCCTTCAGCATTGATCTTTACAAAGCTTTCCATTACAAATTTTATCCCCGTCCCCTCCCCTCCCCTAGATGGCAGGAAGTCCACTACATGTTAATAATGTTGAAATATTTGACAAGTTGTGCAATCCTATCTGCAAGAAAAAAAAAAAAGAAAATCAAAGAAAGGAAACACAATGAAAGCAAACATCAATAGAGAGCATAAAAATGTTATGTTGTGGTCCATATTTCACATCCCTTTCTCTGAGTGTATATGGCTTTCTTCAGTGAACAATTGGAACTGGTTTGAGACAATTCTTTGTTGAATAGAGCCATGTCCATCAGAATTGATCGTCATATAGTATTGTTGTTGCCGTGTATAATGATCTCCTGGTTCTGCTCGTTTCACTCAGCATCAGTTCATGCAAGTCTCTCCAGGCCTCTCTGAAATCGTCCTGCTGGTCGTTTCTTACAGAACAATAATATTCCATGACATTCATATACCATAATTTATTCAGCCACTCTCCAATTGATGGGCATCCATTCAGTTTCCAGTTTCTAGCCACTACAAAAAGGGCTGCCGCAAACATTCTTGCACATGTGAGTCCCTTTCCCTCCTCTAAGATCTCTTTGGGATATAGGCCCAGTAGAAACACTGCTGGGTCAAAGGGGATGCACAGTTTGACAACTTTTTGAGCATAGCTCCAAATTGCTCTGCAGAATGGTTGAATCCGTTCACAGCTCCAACAACAATGTATCAGTGTCCCAGCTTTCCCACATCCCCTCCAGCATTCATTGTTACCTTTTCCTGTCATTTTAGCCAATCTGACAGGTGTGTAGTGGTATCTCAAAGTTGTCTTAATTTGCATTTCTCTGATCAATAGTGATTTGGAGCAACTTTTCATATGACTAGAGATGGTTTTAATTTCATCATCTGAAAATTGTCTGTTCATATCCCTTGACCACTTATCTATTGAAGAATGGCCTGAATTTATATATATATATATATGTATATTTATATATATATGAGACGATTCTCTATATATTTTAGAAATGAGGCCTTTATCAGAACCATTAAATGTAAAGAAGATTTCCCAATTTGATGCTTCCCTCCTAATCTTGTCTGCATTAGTTTTATTTGTACAGAAACTTTTTAACTTAATATAATCAAAATTATCTATCTGGTGATCAATTAAGAGTTCCAGTTCCAGATCTTCTTTGGACATAAATTTATTCCATCTCCACAGGTCTGAGAGGTAAACTATACTACGTTCCTCTAATTTGCTTATAATATCACTCTTTATATCTAGATCTTGAACCCATTTAGATCTTATCTTGGTATATGGTGTTAGGTGTGGTTCAAGCCTTAATTTCTTCCATACTAATTAACAATTTTCCCAGCAGTTTTTGCCAAATAGTGAGTACTTATCCCAGAAGCTGGTGTCTTTGGGTTTATCAAACACTAAATTGTTAAAGTTATTGCCTAGATTGTCCTGATAACCTATCCTATGCCACTGATCGACTGCTCTATTTCTTAGCCAGTACCAAAAGGTTTTGATGACCACTGCTTTATAAAAGAGTTTTAGATCTGGTACAGCAAGGCCACCTTCATCTGCCTTTTTTTTTCATTAATTCCCTTGAAATTCTTGACCTTTTGTTCTTCCAAATGAACTTTGCTACTATTTTTTCTAGATCTGTAAAATAATTTCTTGGGAGTTTGATTGGTATGGCAGTAAATAAGTAGATTAGTTTGGGTAGTATTGTCATTTTTATTATGTTCGCTCGGCCTACTCATGAACACTTGATGTTTTTCCAATTGATTAGATCTGACTTTATTTGTGTGGAAAGTGTTTTGTAGTTTAGTTCGTATAGTTTCTG
>JAJPUD010002650.1:192367-216985 GCA_023553655.1 Myrmecobius fasciatus
TCTAATTCCTTTTATCTCTTTTTCTTCTCTTATTGCCAAAGCTAACATTTCTAATACAATATTAAATAGTAATGGTGACAGTGGGCAGCCTTGTTTCACTCCTGATCTTATTGGGAATGGTTCTAGTTTGTCTCCATTACATATGATGTTTGCTGATGATTTTAAGTAGATGCTACTAATCATTTTAAGGAAAAGCCCATTTATTCCTATACTTTCTAGTGTTTTTAATAGGAGTGGGTGTTGGATTTTATCAAATGCTTTTTCTGCATCTATGGAGATAATCATATGGTTCTTGTTAGTTTGGTTATTAATATAATTAATTATACTGGTAGTTTTCCTAATACTGAACCAGCCCTGCATCCCTGGTATAAATCCTACTTGGTCATAGTGTATTATCCTGGGGATGACTTTCTGTAATTTCATTGCTAATATAATATTTAAAATTTTTGCATCAATATTCATTAGGGAAATTGGTCTATAGTTTTCTTTCTCTGTTTTCACCCTACCTGGTTTAGCTCTCAGCACCATATTGGTCTCATAGAAGGAATTTGTTAGTATACCTTCTGTCCCTATTTTCTCAGTTTGTATAGTATTGGAATTAATTGTTCTTTGAATGTTTGGTAGAATTCACATTTAAATCTATGTGGCCCTGGAGATTTTTTTCTTAGGGAGTTGGTTAATGGCTTGTTCTATTTCTTTTTCTAATATGGGGCTATTTAAATAATTTATTTCCTCTTCTGTTAACCTGGGCAATCTATATTTTTGTAGATATTCCTCCATTTCATTTAGATTATCAAACTTACTGGCATAAAGTTGGGCAAAGTAACTCCTAATTATTGCTCTAATTTCCTCTTCATTGGAGCAAAGTTCTCCCTTATCATTCTTCAGACTAACAATTTGATTTTCCTCTTTCCTTTTTCCTATCAAATTAACTAAAGGCTTATCTATTTTGTTGGTTTTTTTGTAAATCCAACTCTTAGTTTTATTTATTAATTCAATAGTTTTCTTATTTTCAATTTTATTAATTTCCCCTTTTATTTTTAGAATTTTCAATTTGGTATTTAATTGAGGGTTTTTAATTTGTTCTTTTTCTAGTTTTTTTTAATAATATGTTGTTGATTTTTTCTTTCTCTATTTTATGCAAGTAAGCATCTGGAGATATAAAATTGCCCCTTATGACCGCTTTGGCCGTATCCCACAAATTTTGGTATGTTGTCTCATTAGTGTCATTCTCCTGGATGAAATTATTGATTGTGTCTATGATTTGCTCTTTCACCCATTCATTCTTCAGGATTAGATTATTTAATTTCCAATTAACTTTTGGCCTATTTTCTCCTGGCCTTATATTCTATGTGATTTTCATTGCATCATGATCTGAAAAAGATGCATTTACTATTTCTGCCTTTCTGCATTTGATTTTGAGGTTTTTATGTCCTAACACATGGTCAATTTTTGTATAGGTTCCATGGACCACTGAGAAAAAAGTAAACTCCCTACTGTCTCCATTCAATTTTCTCCATAGATCTATCATACCTAACTTTTCTAACAATTGGTTTATCTCCCTAGTTTCTTTCTTGTTTATTTTGTGCTTTGATTTATCTAATTCTGGGAGAGCATGGTTGAGATCCCCCATTAGTATAGTTTGGCTATCTATTTCTTCTTGCATCTCTCTTAAATTCTCCCCTAGGAATTTGGATGCTATTCCACTTGGTGCATATATATTTAGTATTGATACTGCTACATTATCTATGGTACCCTTTAATAAAATATAGTTTCCTTCCTTATCTCTTTTGATTATATCTATTTTTGCTTTTACTTGATCTGAGATAAGGATTGCTACCCCTGCTTTTTTTTGTTCACCTGAAGCATAATAGGTTCTGCTCCAGCCTTTTACCTTCATCCTATATGTGTCACTACATTTTAGATGTGTTTCTTGTAGACAACATATTGTGGGATTCTGGTTTTTAACCCAGTCTTCTATCTGCTTCTGCTTTATGGGAGAGTTCATCACATTCACATTCACAGTTAGAATAACTAATTCTTTATTTCCTGCCATCTTATTTACTCAAGTTATATTTTTCCCTTTCCTTTCCCCTTTCTCCCTTCCCCCCCTCCTCAGTATTTTGCTTTTGATGACCCCCTCCCCCACACAATCCTCTACCCTTTAAATCCCCTCCCTCTTTTTTTTACTCCTTTCCCCTGATTCTTCTATTTTCTGTTCTATTAGTTTATCCCCTTCTTTTCCTCCTTTCCCTCCCACTTCCCTCTAGCAACAGCCAAGTTTCTCTGTGAAATCAAGTGTCTTATATACACTTTTAGAACCCAACCTGATGAGAATAAGATTTACACAATGCTCATCTCCCTCCCTTCTTCCTCTCAATTATATTAGGTTTTCTTTGCCTCTTCATGAGATATTACCTTGTTTTTACCTCCTTTTTTAAAATCTTATTTTATCACCTTTTCTGTCTTTTCCCCAGTATGATAACCTTTACCCCTCTAGTTTTCTTTTTCATATTATCAAAGTAATATCTAGTTAATTGTACCCCCAAACTTTAAGTACCCCCATAGTATAAATAAAGTTCTCAAGAGTTCTTTGCTTTTTTCCTTTTTATGCTTCTCTTGAGTTCTGTGTTTGGAGGTGGAATTTTTTTGTTCAGATCTGGTCTTTTCTTTAGAAATAGGTGAAATTCACCTATATCATTTAATGACCATCTTCTTCCATGGGGGATAATGTTCATTCTAGCTGGATAGGTTATTCTTGGCTGTAATCCAAGTTCCTTTGCCTTTTGGATTATCTGGTTCTAGGCCCTTCGATCCTTCAATGTGGAGGCTGACAAATCATGTGTGATTCTGATTATTGATCCTTGGTATTTAAATTGTTTCTTTCTAGCTGCTAGCAAAATCTTTTCCTTGGTGCAATAGTTCTGATATTTAGGCACGATATTTCTTGGGGTTTTAATTTTGGGGTCTCTTTCAGGAGGTGATCGGTGAATTCTTTCAATGGTGATTTTACCTTCTTTCTACAACCTCAGGGCAGTTTTCTTTCAGGATTTCCTGGAAGATTGTGTTTAGATTTTTTTTTTCATAATGGCTTCCAGGAAGTCCACTAATCCTTAGATTGTCTCTCCTAGATCTATTTTCCAAGCCAGTTATTTTTCCAAGGAGGTATTTCATATTTTCTTCTATTTTTTCTTTTTTTTTTGTTTTTGTTTGATTGATTCTTGAAGTCTTATTGAGTTATTCACTTGCATTTGTTCAATTCTTATTTTTAAAGTGTTGTTTTCTTCAGTTACCTTTTTAAGCTCCTTTTGTAACTGGCCAATTGAATTTTTTTGTTCATTGCACTCTTTTTCCACTTTCCTAATTTTGTTTTTCAATAAATTGGTGTCTTTTTCATATCTCTTTTGCAGGGCATTATATCCTTCTTGCAGTGATTTCAGTTTATTTTCCCATTTATCTTCCAGCTCTCTTTTGAGATTCTTTAAACAATCTTCTAGAAAGGCCTTTTGAAAAGGGGACCAGTGATGGTCCTTGATGACTTCCTCTGGGTTTGTTTTGTCTAAAGAAACCTCAGGATCTGGGGTCAGCCCTTCTTTCTCTCGATAGAAGCTGTCTATGGTGAGAGCTCTCTTTTGCTTCTTCATTTTTTTTAGACAGCGTGGGGGTCTGTTTAAGGCTAGAAAAGTGGCGGTTGTGGTAGTTTGCCCTGGGGACAATTCCGCTAATTAATTTAAGGTGCTGGGCCGGTGGGGGCTAGGACTGCGCCCGAATTACTCCTTAAAAAAGGCAAATCTGCCAGAACACCTGCCCCCAATCAGGGCAGAGTGTCCCGAGTGCCTCAGAGAAACTCTAGGTATTTGGAGTTTGGAGTTTCTGCCACACTGAGCTGAGTTCCACCCTCACTTCTGGGCTGTACCGAGTAAACTGTTTATCTCTCTGCCCGAGTTAAACAGACCTGATATGAAGTTCTTCAGACATATCTGCAAGCAATGTCCAAATATTTCTGGAGTCGTTGACTTGAAGATCAATTCAGAGGCTTATTTTATTATTGATTTGAGAGAAGATCGGAGGAGGACACAGAGAGTCAGGTTTTCAATCCACCATCTTGGCTCTGCCCCCTGTTGTCCTTCCATGTCTTTTCATACTTCTTTGTAGTTATCATATATTTTTTTCTTAAAGCTTGTTAGTATTCCATTTTATGAATGTACTTATTTAGCCATTACCCCATTAAAGTGCATCTATTTTGTTTCCAATTCTTTGAGCACAAAAAGTGTTACTACAAATATTTTGGTGTGTATATCCCTTTCTTTCTTTTGCTATTGTACTCCTTGAGATATGACTAGTGTTATTCATGAGAACAAACCCCAGAATCTAAAATAGTTTTAGAAAGATATTTATTAAGTCATTTCATAGAAAGGAAAATATGGAAAGAAGGGGTGGCTCCTTCTCCAAGTCATTATGAAGCTGTATTATATAAAATTTAGACAAGGATATAAGGATATTTGCCTGTTTGGCTTTACATTAGCAATATGATGTCTCCGAGAGAAAGACAATTTGAGATGTATATCAGAAGGGAAGTCAATCTATTTTGGAGAACACAAATACCAACTTTGGATGGAGCCAAAATAAGACTCAGGGGGATGCAAAAAAAAAAAGCACTGGGTAGTGTCAAAAGAAAAATTCCATGTTTGGGTCTTCACCCAATAAAAGAGGCTAGGTTGGGGAAGAGAAAATTTAACAATTAAGCCCAAAAATACCAGTAAGGCTAAAACAAATTGGGATTAACAATGGGAGTCAAACTCCTCCTGCTTTTAATAACAGCTTTTCATAGTAAAAGCAAGGCAGTCCTAATAGATCCTATGTCAAAAGCAGACAGGCCATTGCATTTCATCTCTTTCCCTATTTCCAAATCATAGAGAAATGAGATTAGAGGTGAGGAAAATGAGATAAATCTGTGTGTGACAGGTGCTTACCAGGAAGACAAGTCAAAGTGGAAACAACGAGGTCTTGACTGCTGAGTTAATCTACATTTTAAAAGTGTTTACTTTAAACTAAAGTTAAAAGCATTATTTAAAACTATATGCTTTCCCTGGAATATGTGTAAAGTCAGCCTGACCTCTACAGTAAACTTTTGGGGTTAGACATTGTTTTAGTCACATAAAACTTAGATTCAAAAATATTAATAAATGATAAAAATAATCCATATGCAGTAGAATTTGTTGATGAAAAAGTATAGACATATTTACCACTTTCTTTGAATAACCACAAATTACTGCCCAGATTGATAGCTCACCTTTCCACAAAGGAAGAAAACAAATAGTTATTAAGCACTTACTATGTACTAAGCACTGTATTAAGTACTCCACAAATATTATCTCATGTGATTCTCACAATAATCCTGTAAAATAGATGTAATTATCATCCCTATTTCTACTGGAAGAAACTGAGGCAGAGTGTTTTTGATTCATATTTTTAATATGGTTGTTGGTAACTTGCAATTCTTTTAAGAACTGTTTATCAGTAACTTTTGACCACTGATCTATTGGTTAATCATTGTAGCCAACCAGTTCAATTAACATAAATCTCCCGTTCCTCCTCTGACACAAGAACTGGCAAGGGTCTGCTTAGTTATTCCCCAGAGGATAGTGGGAATAGGGGAATTGGGCTACCCAGACACATTTAAAGTTATAAACCAACCAATCAAATGCTAAATTTACACATTCTGCTATTGAGCTACCGTTTCCTAAACCTAGACAGTAAGGAACCAGAGGTAAGTGCATAAACTCAGGCACTAGTTGCCTCACTAGCAGTGGAGGAAATCCCTAGGCTCATTAAACATAGCACTAATGTGAGAACCATAAGAGCCCTGTATACAAACAAAGCCTTGGGGGCCGTAGGTGTTTAATTTAGGAGACCAGTTATCTTTTAGCTCCATATGGGATGAGAGCTATAAAAAAATCTGAGAGTCACTAAAAGGGTTAGATACAATACAAAGTTAAGTTGATCTGATGTTAAAAAGAGAAAACCAAAGGGGTCAGGATAAATCACCCAACCTAGTTTATCCCAAGCAGCTCCAGCTTTGCAGGAGGTATGTGCTAAAGACCTCTGCACTGCTGACTTTCCTTTCTTTATTCTCTTCTTTTTCCTCCTCACTTCTCTCCTCCTTTTCCTCCTCCTCCTCTTTCCTTTTTGCTTCTGTCTTCTCTTATTCTCGATTTCTTCTTTATTTTTTCTCTCTTGCCCTTAAACCTTTATTCATTGAGTCCCGCTAATGTCTCATCTTAATTATATTATTTGGATTTTGCTGTTTTAGTGTATTAAGAGAATAATTCACAAATTATATAAAGTTAGATAACCAAAACAATCTGCCTGTAAATAGGGGTGTTCTGGGATCAACTTGAATTATCCATTAAGAGCTGATTATGAAATTTTTGGTATTAGCATTTACTCCTCAAACACAACATATTAGTATATAATTTATTTTTGTTCTCTAGACTTAAGTGATTGAAAAACAGTTAATAATGCAAATTAAACATACAAGTGTGTTGACAGTAATACACACATACACAATACAGACATGTATGTATATATGTGTATATGTATGTATATATTATAGATAGATAGACATATGAATATGGATATATTTCGAGAGAGTTCTGTTAATCTTTACCAGCACATCTCTGACAGCCAATTATTTACTACCATGCTAGCAATAATCCCTCACAAACCTTAAGGCAGTTTACCAATTCAGTTCAATCCAGCAAATATTTATTAAGTAATTACTATCTTCTGGGGACTTTCCAGATATAGTTTGTATTCCTCAGTGATTATCTTATTAATTCTTCTGATCCTTTGATTCTTACCACAAAAATTCCATTTTCTATTTGTTTCTGTGTTGTTGCTCTTCTAGGACCCTTTTCATTTTTTCTTAATATTTTTTAAAAAATATTAAATAGTTTTAGAATAGGAAGGGAATCCCAATCTAGATCACAAAGAGTAACAGTGGATTGCCCATATCAACATTCCCTTTCCTTAATTTTGTGTAAAGTCAGGAAGCCTGAAACTCTCCTGGGGCCTGACCATCTCTATCTAGGATATGATAATATCCCCCCTTTCCTGGTTGAGTGTCTCCCTTGATCAATATGAATTTGATTTGAATAAGGTAATGATTATTTCTATGATATTAATGATTATGGTCTTTGTTTATGCATGGATAATAGGATGGATAATTCATTAATTCCTTAATACCTTGGGCGCCTTAGTGGCACAGTGGATAAAATCCAAGCCAGGAAGTCAGGAAGACTTACTTTCTTGAGTTCCAATCTGACCTCAGACACTTATTAATGTATGATCCGAGGCAAATTCCTTAATCCAGGAATTTAAATTCCTGATAAAATGAGCTAGAAAAGAAAATGATAATCTTTCTCAAAAACAAACAAACAAACAAACAAAAAAACCAAAATGAAGTAAAGAAATATTAGATGGAACTGAACAACAAAAAAGACAACATTGTCCCTTTGGAAGGGAAATACATTAATTCCTTAACATTTTGGTCTGAATCAGTTTATCAGATAAATGGTAAGAAGGAAATACTTATTACTGTATACAATAGCATTAGCATCTGAGTTGAAAGCCCTATCTTGGTTTGTACTGTGTTCTCAAATTATTGAAAAAGCAAAAAATTTCCAGTATGATAGCTGGAATTTGAGCACAAGAAACCAGCTACTTATATCCAACTAGAACTCTTGCTAAAATAACGAAGATATACAAAGATCTACTCTTTTTTTCAGGGTTTTTTCAGGAAGTGAGATTATGACAAATGTCTGGGAATGTTCAACTTGCTGAATTTTATTATATTACACATCTCCTGAAATCCTTGATTCAGTGATATTTCAATGATAATGGTTGTGTTGTGTTTTGTTTTTGTTATCACCCTTTATTTAATTACCTTTATAGTCAAGAAGCTTATCCTTTATGTAAATTTTTATCACTGTTAGGTAAGGCAAGTTTTTCATGTTTTATCTACTGAACAACTGCCTATCACAAGCCTACTTATAATAAGATTTCATATAGCTGAAGACACTTGGGTTAGTTAATGTTTTCAGCCATGTTCTTTGAAGACCAAGTAATCTTGTCATTTTGATATTTGCCACATAGGTTCTATTTTTTTTATCCCTATATCATTTTGATTAATCTTTTCTAGACTATTTCTAATTTCTTCCAAACATCTCAGACCAGCATTTTAGTAAAAGATTAAAAAAAAAGTCTGACTGTTGCTAGGAAGAATAAAAAGATGACACATAATCAGGGATGTGCTGGTATTTAAAAACAATCTCTCAAAGTGTGGGGGGGAGAGAAATGTATAACTACTGCACTTTTATGTTTAATCCTCATTATTACTGTTGTGTCACAGTATCAGTTTCCCTCAATTGCTCTGTTCCCATGTTCGAGTCATAGTTCCCACATATCAGTTTCCCTAAATTTCCCTTAATGTTACAGATCCCATCTCCAAACTTCCCTTAATTGCTCGGTCCCAGAATAACAACCTCCTTCCTTCTGACCATCAGAAATAATTGGGCTCACATTCCAAAGGAATCATAAAACCTCCAGATGGCCAGCCTCAACATACCCCTTATTGTTATGACCCAGACTTACTGTCTCAGTTTCTCCAGCATACTTCACTCCCTACCTGAATTTATAGCCTTAGTACTCTTCTTTCCCTTGCTCCCTACCTGTCAGAATTGAATTGATAGTTTCTTTTGAACCCCTGATATTTCTCAGCAGTTCTTTCTCCCTGAGCTATAGAACCTATATAATGCATGACGTTCCTTGATGGGTCACTAAATACTTTGTGATGTTAGTCCTATTCAATCGGCTAGTCTTATATCTTGATCAATAAAGTATTATCTAATCTCTAATGTGGGATACTACCTCAGTTTCTCCCTGAGCATTACATTACTATCTTCTTTCCATTAATTTCTTAAATCTGGACAATCAACAAAACAATATATAAAGCCCAGAATTTTTGTGCTTGCAAATTTCCAAGGTACATTTGCTCACACTAAAAATGTAATGATCAAGTCTTCCACTGATCATATTCCTACCAAGATCATAAGATAGAACACTAACCTGCTATCTCCAGCTACAATTGCCCACTTATTATTGTTCCAGGAGCAAACAAGAAGCTATCCTAGGTAGCAGAATTAAATAGATGTTGTACATGCCCTTTTTACTTTGACCAAGAATTAATTTCCTTCTATGATTTAAGAATTGCTATAGTTTGTTCACTGCCTTTATAAGAAAGATGTTTTCTTCCTTCCACTAATTATGAGATTTTAAAATCTATGTCCAAATTAATCTTCTTGGCTTGAGTTCATAATCTTGTTTCTAAGAAGAACTACATCTTTGCACATACCTAGAATAGGTGATTATACCTGTGGTGATTGGAAGGCCTCCAGAACATTATTCCAAAATATTTCCCCTGGCTGGTTTGCTGCAATATTTCAAATTCCATCATTAGAAATATACCAGTCACTTAAAATATCAGTGAAAGGTGATCCTTTAAGTCTTTAAAATTTAATTATGGGCAAATTTGTATGATAACTTGATCACTTTCCCAAGTGACAAAAATGATATTAAAAGGAGAAGAGTATGGTATAGGAGTATATAGGAGAGGGAGAGATGAAGAAAAGGGAACCAAGACCCCCAAACTCACATTTTGGCTGAGGGAAAAATTTTGCCATTGACATCCATTAATCCAGAAGATTTGGAGATCTGCTCTACTTTTAAAAACTTCAATCCAATCAAATCCACCAATACCATCATTTTAAATGTTGTTTTATGTTTTTTTTTTCAAAAGAATTATTTGAGTCAAATTGAGAATCACGAGTAATCTTGGGAATATACATGCATATGGAAGATGGACTGACTATTGAAACAATGTCATTATGTCATTGATGCTTCTTAAATGGGTCCTTCTTATTGATGGAATTCCATGAACAATATCCTCCTGATAATTATTAGCATTCTTAGTCCAAAGAACAGGTTAGTATATCAATATTGTTCATATATGAAAGTAACCATTAGAATTATGTAAGAAAATACCTTGATTCAGTGTTGCTGATAACTGTTTTATCTCCTAAATATTTTACATTTCTAAACTGTGTCATAAACTATGTGTACCTCCTTTTCCAATTACTGTGACCTATGTCCATATTGAAATGGCATTCCTCTAATGAAAGGATTCAAAACCCTAAATAATTTAGATCCTCATATTTAGTTCATGATTTATCAGGAATCAAACAAATATACCCCAAATGGTTAAAATCCCAATCCTGCCACTTGCTACTTGTGGGATCTTAGGTAAGACATGTCAACCTTATGGATTTCAGTTTTCTTATCAGTAAAATGAGTTTTACACTATCATCTAAGGTCATTTCCAGCTCTATATCCATAATCTTGTAATACTTTGTTCTATATAGTCACTGCTACTTTCAGATGTATCATGGAGACTAAGGACTAAGAGAGTTATCCAAAAATTAACTGCCGTTTTTCTACTTCTAAACACTTTACTAGCCTACATACAGGGATGTTTTACCTAAGCAACTTCCTTTGCATCTCCACTTGTGTGTAGTGAGTGTTTTATTAAATAAAATTTTTATGGTGTTTAAATGTAATGAACTGCATATTTTAAGTAGTTTGAGGGCACAGAATGCCTTCCTTATGTATTTATGATCTGAGCCTAGCACCGGGTAAGTATTTAATAAATGTTTTTCAATTGATTAATGGCCAGTTGTGCTTATGACATGCTATATATTTGTTTAATTTTATGGTAAATGTAAATAACTGCTTAGGAGTTTAACCTCTAATCAACTGGAGATTATGTAACTTCTTACTTATGTGTCATTGATCATAAATAATTTTCTTTCTTATATATTTCACTTAAATATTCCTTATTTCAATTTAATTTTCATTCCAGGGGATTTAGGATGCTCAGTTCAATGAATATAGGGAATGACTCAAGAGTAATAGAATTTGTCCTCCTGGGCCTGTCATCCACCTGGGAGCTGCAGTTACTCCTCTTCTTGATGTTCTCCATGTTCTACATAGGTATTGTCCTGGGAAATATCTTGATAATAGTGACTGTGAAGGCTGATGGCCACCTGCATCAGTCTCCCATGTACTTTTTCTTGGCCCATCTCTCTTTTATTGACCTGTGCTTGAGCTGTGTCACAGTGCCCAAGATGCTGGGGGACTTTCTTCAACAGGGAAAGACTATATCCTTCCATGGATGCCTGGCCCAGATTTACTTCCTTCACTTCTTTGGGGCCAGTGAGATGTTCCTGCTGACAATCATGGCCTATGATAGGTATGTTGCCATATGCAATCCTTTGCAGTACTTGACGGTAATGCACCGCCAACTATGCATCAACTTGGTTTTTGCCTCCTGGTGTGGAGGCTTCCTGCACTCTGTCACACAGGTTATATTGGTGGTCCAGCTACCCTTCTGTGGTCCAAATAAGCTGGATAACTTCTACTGTGACGTCCCACAGGTGATCAAGCTTGCTTGCATGGATACATATGTAATAGAGGTGCTCATGGTCTCGAACAGTGGCTTGCTTTCACTCATCTGCTTCTTGGTCCTACTATTATCTTATGCTGTCATCTTAGTCACCTTGAGAACACGCTTTCGCCAGGGTCAGAGTAAGGCACTCTCCACCTGTGCCTCCCACCTGACTGTGGTCAGTTTAATCTTTGTGCCTTGTGTCTTCATTTACTTAAGACCTTTCTGCTCTTTCCCAGTGGACAAGGTGTTCTCTGTTTTCTACACTGTCATCACTCCTATGTTGAATCCTCTCATCTATACACTTAGAAATGCTGAGATGAAGGCAGCTATGAGGAAGATGAGGAAAAAGTATGCAGTCTCCTACTGCCTGGCTAAAGGGTGATAACAAGATCATAGATAATAGAGCTGATCAAGATCTGAGAGGCCCTTTCATCCAATGTCCACATCTGAGGAAACAAATTCTGAAGGAAACTGACTTTCCCTAGAGTATATGGGTAGATGGCTTCAAATATGAGTTATGAATATGTTCTGACTCAGGAGCCATTCCTTTGTTTCAGGATCCACTGACCACAAAGCACGGAGAGAGAATTTTTTCCTTGGAACAGTCCTTAACCCCCATTTGAAAGAAGTGTGATATAATTTGAAAAGCATAGGGGGGAAAAGAGGAAAAAATATAATAGTTAGTGGTCACTTTCCTGGGTACATACATTTGTGGAAAATGATTGGATTTCAGAGAAACCATGACAGTGTTTAAGATTCAGTCTGGGAACTCAGAGACCATTAAAACAGAGAGGTAATTTATATGATCCGGAAGCTCCTTGAAAAGCTATCTATTTCATACCTCTATCTTTAATACTGTTCCCTCACATACATTTTCAAAGGGAAGGCACTATAAAAACCTCCATTCATTGGCGTTCTCAAGGTTTAACATCTCATACAAGGATGTTCTTCTTTGATGTCTGGCCTGGTGATCCCTGCCAATTCCTTTTAAGCTCATTTCCTTTCTCTCTCTTTCTCTCTCTCTCTCTCTCTCTCTTTCTCTCTCTCTCTCTCTCTCTTTTCTATTTCAGGTGAACATGAACAGGAAATGCTGAATATATTCTATATAATAACCTTATACTGTTTAGTGCCAAGTCTCAGAAAAATATATGTTGAATTCATCTGAATATAAATACCTTTTTAAATTATGCTTACATGAGAAGGGAAACAAGATACATGTACATATAGATATTTATATTTATATTGATCTTTATTTTGGAATGTCAATGACTGTTAATATTCTTTATTTATTTTTTATTTTTTTGCTGAGGCAATTGGGGTTAAGTGACTTGCCCAGGATCACACAGCTGGGAATTGTTGAGTGTCTGAGGTCAAATTTGAACTCAAGTCGTCCTGACTTCAAACTGGTATTCTATCTACTGCGCCACCTAGCTGCCCCCAATATTCTTTATGTAGAGACTATTTTAGATTCTAGAATTGACATTTTATTTATAGATCCCTACCTTTTTCTTGGTTCAACTCTGTGTTGGATAGTAATTGATTAGAGTGAGTGCATTAATATCAATGCCAATGAGGTTTTTTTTTTCCCATTGACCATATGAAAATGAAGTTGGGTTTCATATTAGCAACCTAAGTAACGTTTTTCTGTCTTTATTTGCTTAGTGGAAAATCACTGGATTGAGAGACAGAAAAACTTTGCTACTTGCTAGTAGCTAGTGACTTCTTCACCTTTCTGAATTTTAATTTCTTCCTCCATAAAAGGTGAATAACAATAATTGCCCTTCCTTCCTCATGGGGGTGATGCTAATATCAAGCCAATAAGCATTTATTAAGTGATCTTCTTTCTTTAAGACAGCTCAAATATATATTCTATATGAAGCCTTTCTTGCTTACCATTCTCCCTCTCCAACTGTAGCACCTTTTCTTCTAAAGCACATTTATATATTTATTTGGTATTTATTTCATTCTCTTTATATTTATTCTGTGTAGATTTATGTATTATTTGTCAATTAATTGTCACAACAATAATTTGTCAAACAATTATGTCCTCAAGGGACATAAGCCCCTTGAGGAAGGGATTATTTCATTTTTTTATCTTTATCTTTTGTACTTAGCACAATGACTGGCATGGAGTAGACTCTTAATAAATTATCTTTGATAGGTTGATTAATAAAATAATTATCTCCTTATTTAACTGAGAAAGTATCTTATTGAATAAAAATATCCTGATACAAATGCATATAACTTTCTTGTACCTTTCTTTAAAAGTCTAACTATCTGTCAAGAATTACTTCCCCTTTACTTTTTTCAGAAAACAAAGGCTCCTCACTGAAAACAAATTTACTATGTCTATGCAACATGATTTTATTGAAGTTAGTTGTAACTCTCTACTTTGCCTTGTCATGTATATCCCTGGCCATTATCCCACTTATCTTTCATTTCTAATTGTCTTCTGTATGCTTCCTTTCTGCCTACCAATATACCTACCAAGATAAAAACAAAACAATCCTCAGTTAATCCATTTTTGCCCCCTACTCTTTATTTGCATCCTTTCTCCCCCCCCGCCTCAGCTCTGAGCACAATGCCTGGCACATAGGGGATGCTTTATAAAATACTTGTTGATTAATTGACTTCAGCTTTAACAAAGAATTACATTTTCATTACTACATCAAAAAGTGATTTTTTTTTACCCTTAAAAAAATCAAGTTTTCCCCTAATGTGTAATGTCTTTTTTTTAATTGTTAAATTTTGTCACTTACATTATTGTATCCCTTTCCTCTCTCCAAAAAGCTATCTCTAATAATAAAGAAGAAAGTTTATCGAGTCACCAACATATGTATAAAAAAAAATCTGACATTATATACAGTATTTCATACCTGTAGTCGCCTTCTTTTGCAAAGAAAGTGGAAAAGATATCTTCTTATGTCTCTCCTTGAGAACTAAACTTGGTCATTATATTTTCATAGCATGTTTCTGTTGTTCTGTTGTTCAATTTGTAATGTTGTAGACAGTGTGTGTAGTTTTTATCCAGAATCTGCTCATTTCACTTTATATCACTTTCTATGTTTTTTCATGCTTCTCTGAATTTATCATATTCCTTATTTCTTGTAGCATAGAACTATTATTTTATATTCATATGCTAAATTTCTTTAACCTATCTCTAATCAGTGGACACCTAATTTGTTTCTTGTTCTTTATATTAAAAAAGAGAGCCCTGCTACAAATATTTGTGTCTATGAGGTCTTTCTCTTTGACATTGCATTCCTTGGGGGTATATATCTACAAATCAATGTGTATGGACATTTCAATCACTTTATTGGCATAATTCAAAATTGTTTTCCATGAAGGGAGGATCAATTCACAATTTTATTTAAAAAAAATACAAAAAACAAAACAAAACACAAAAAACAGCCATTAGTGCATTTGCCTTTTTACAACCTAATCCACAACCATAACCACAGCCAATACCCATAATTACTGTTTTTACTTTTTCCTATGTGGTTTTGCTTTTTAGAATCACATTGAATTCAGTTCTACTTCAGTTTTTCTTTTGAATTACCAAATTACTAATATATCAGTCTTAGACAGTGGGCTTACATTTCTACATATAAAACATGCAGTTTGTCCTTGAGTCCCTTAAAATTAAATTTAATTAAAATAAAAATTAAAATATTCAAAGAGTCTGGAAATTCATTGAAAATCCATTTTTCCCATTCAGAATAATGCTTAATGTTGCTGGATATAATATTTTTTTGGCCGCAATCATAATTCTTTTGATCTGTGATATATAGCATTTCAAGGCCTGCAGTCTTTTATTGCAGCCAATAGTTTTGTGAAATTCTAACTGAGGCTCCAGCATATCTGAATTGGTGATTATTGTTACTTGTAAAATGTTCTCTTTCATCTGGGGTTTTTCAAAATTTAGTAATGATGTTCCTAATAGGTTTTCTTTATAGAATCTCACTGAGGGAGTCATCAGTGGATCAGTGGATTTTTAAAAAAATATTTCTACTTTCCCCTTGTGTGGGGCTAGACCCCAGTTCCCAAATTAACTAATTAGAAACATCTTCAGGTACAAAGAGAAAACATTTATTTAGTCCCTGCAGGGAGTAGGCCCAAGCACATGTAGGAGGCATCCCACCATGAGCTTGTCAGGGATTAAATAGCAAAAGACCCAAGACTTTTCATTGGATAGATTAAAAGGAAGTAACCATCCTTGACCAATGGTCAACAATGTCTGCTTCCTGTGGGTCACAACACTTCCTATCACTTTCTCTCACTTCTTGTAGCTAATCTAAGGTCTTAACCTTTTAGAGACCTCTAGGCCCAGAGAGCATGTGACTTTCTGCAACCTGAGGTCCAAGGTCTGATCTTTTGGCTCTGGGAATAGCGGTCACATGACTTAGGCCTAGACTCAGACTTGAGAAAACTTCACCCAGCCAGTCCCATTCACCCTCTTGTGTTAACACTTCAGGGCAATTGTCTTTAATTATTTTTATATGATTGTATCGAGATTTTTTTTTTTTTGTTCATACCTTTCAGGTCATTCAATTGTTTCTATATTTTCTTGATCTGTCCTTCATATGTGTTGTTTTTTTTATGAGATATGTCACATTTTCTTTTTTTTTCCCACTTTTTTGGAGGGTTTTTATTATTTCTTGGTCTCTTATAACTTTGCTGACTTCCCTTTGCTGAATTCTAATTTTCAAAAAGTCATTTTCTTCCTTAAGATTCTGGATGTCCTTTTCTAGTTGGTTGACTTTTTTTTTTCATAATCTTGTTTTTCTTGGATTGTTCTTATTTATTTATATTTTCCTTAATCTCTTTAATTTGCTTTTTAAAGTCTTTCTTGAATTTTTTAATAAATGCCTTTTGTGCAGATAATCATTTGACATTACTCTTTGGGACAGAAGTGATTTTTCTTTGTACTTTAGTATCCTCTTTTAAAGATGAACCCTGATCCATTGCCTATTCTCATAATAACTTTCTATGGTTGGGCTTTTTCTCTTTGGCCTGCTCATTTTTCACCTCTAGTTACACAGTGAGGGAAATGATACCTCTGGCCTCAGGTGCTCCTTTAGTGGTCTGGAAATTGGAACCTGAAACTGAAAACTTCACTCTCCTGTAAGTGCCTGAAGCCAGCAGCATTCCTGTAGTATTGCTTCTGCACTCATCAGGTGTGCTCATTTCTTCTCACCCAGGACATGTCTCTGTGGCACAGGTGGGTCTGGTGTCCGTTAGCAGCAGAGGTTTCCTCAATCTTCCCTGATTCAGACATCTAACTCCCCTAACCATCTGGAAGGTGCGTGTTCCTGTGACTGGAGCTGAGGTTATATTCCAGTGAAGCTAACCCCAGTGCTCTCAGCTTGTTTTTTGGAGTTTGGATGTATCACATACCTCCTATACTAACAAGAAGGTACTAGATGCTGAAAAGGAAAAAAAAATCAAAAGATTCTTGCTAGAAGGACAACACTCCATTGTAAAATCATTCAAGAAAATGGGAAAGATTGAGAATTGTTGAACATGGACACATCATTTGGGAAAAGCACATTTGAAAGGGTATAGAGAAAGGACAGGTAGGCACTACTGATCTAACATTCCATAGAAGTTAGCCCAAGAGGTCTAGAAAAATAAAATTCTTAAGGCAAAACACCAAATTCTAATGAGGGAAAAAAATGAGATAAAAAAAAAACTTAAATTGATATGCAGAGAACTCACCAAAGTAGTTTAGATTTAAAAAAATGATAATAGTATTTTATTTTTTCAATTAAATATAAATAGTTTTTAACATTCATTTTTTAAAGTTTTTTGAGTTTTTGAGTTTTCACTGAGCAGTCTTAGTGGGCTAGTTCCTATTTAGGAAATTAGCAAAGCTTTGGGATACAGAGTCTTGATTTCATTTATTTTTCTATTGCTTGGGGCTAGGGAGCAATAGAGGGGCCAATTTCCAGGTCAATAATGGGTGATGATTATGCCCCAGGCCAAGATCTCCAAATGAATTGTAGGTGAGAATTATTGGAGGAATTTCCCCTGGGAACCAAGTAGGAGAGTGGGGATGCTCCCAGAGGCTGGAGGGGATTGAGATTCAGGGTTTTTCCAACCCAGATCCTCCCTCCAAAAAGATCAGGGTGACATAAAGTCCTATTACATCATTAGGTCATTGTGTTGTTGAGAAGAGCTAAGTCTGTCATAGTTGATCATCACACAATCACTGTTCTCCTGGTTTTGCTCACTTCACTCAGCATCAGTACATGTGCTTATGATTTCTTATAGAACAATAATATTCTATCACCTTCATATACCATAGTTTACTCAGTTATTCCCCAACTGATGGGTATCTATGGGTATCTACTCAATTTCCAATTCTTTGCTACCACAAAAGAACAAGCAACTTAGATTTTTAAAAGACATGTATAAAGGAAGCAATAATTGGAAATATAGCATACAGATTTAATCCAGGTTTATTTGGGTATACCCAGTTTGCTGGAGAGTACTTTGGAGCATGTTCAGACTGCTTAACACAAAGATTTCTGCACTCTTTATTGTTGAGGGGTGAGGATACCCTAACATTGATGGGGGTCCTCAGGCTGGTGTTGTAGGTTTTGTGAAAGAATTTGCAGTTCCAGTCTCCAAGGTTTTTGGCAGAAATGGGTTTATTTTCACTGAGCAGCTCTCTCAGTGGGCTAGTTCCAAGATAGAAATTTAGCAAAGGTTGGGATACAGTCTTGATTATATTTAGGTCTCCATGGCCCAGGGCTAAGGATCAGTCTCTAGATGAATTGAGGGACTAATTTTCAAGTCCATAATGGGTGGTAATTGTACCACAGGCCAAGATCTCCAAATGAATTGTAGGTGAGGATTATTGTGAGAGTTTCCCCTAAGAATCAAGTAGGAGGGTAGGGATGATCCCAAAGACCAGGAGGGGTTGAGATTCAGGGTTTTTTTTTTCAACCCAGGTCCATCTCCCCCAAAGATCAGGGGGACACAATCCAATTATATCATTATCATATAGGTCAGAGAAGCTCCCTTTCATTAACTTGTTGTTTTCATTGTTCAGTTGTTTTCAATTCTCTTTGACCTATTGGGGATTTTCTTGACAAAGACATTGAAGTGGTTTTTCATTTTTCTTCAATTCATATTTTTTTTTATAAATGAGGAAACTGAGATAAACAGAGTTAAATGACTTTCCTAGGGTTACTTAGCTGGTGTCTGAGGTAGGATTTACAATAAAGTCTTTCAAACTCCAGGTCCAGCATTCTTATGTACTCTACTACCTCACCCATCCTTAAAATGGGAAACACTGGGAAATTCTTCTAGAGGGTGAAGATCACAGTGCAAACATCATAAACTGAACTGGTAAGAGGAATATCTTCCCTTGTACTCCTTTTTCCCTGACTCTGAAAAATCAACTTAAACATTGTTTCAATTCTGTCTTGTTTTCTCCATCAGCAAGAATAATTTTTGAAATGTTTTTTAAAAATCTTTAAAAGTTTAAAACAAAAATGTTTCTTTTTTAAAATTTTTTTTCTTTTTATTTTTTTTATTAATACTTTTTATTTGCAAAACACATGTATGGGTAATTCCTAAACATTAACCCTTATAAAGCTTTCTGCTACAAATTTTTCCCCCCTACTCCCCACCCCTCCCCTAGATGGCAGGATATCCACTACATGATAATTATGTTAGAATACTTAAGAAATCGAATATATGTATAGTTATTGCCACATGTCATTTTTTTTTGTGCAGGAGAAATCATATCTACAAGAAAGAATAATCCAATAAAGAAAATACAATGCAAGCAAACCTCAATAGAGAACATGAAAATGTTATGTTGTGGTCCACATTTCACATCCCTCTCTCTGGGTGTATATGGCTCTTTTCACTGAACAATTGGAACTGGTTAGAAGCATTTCATTGTTGAAGAGAGTCATGTCCATTAGAACTGATCCTCATATAGTATTGTTGTTGCCATGAATAATGATCTCCTGGTTCTGCTCACTTCACTGAGCATCAGTTCATGCAAGTCTCTCCAGGCCTCTCTGAAATATTCCTGCTGGTCGTTTCTTACAGAGCAATAATATTCCATAACATTCATATACCATAATTTATTCAGCCATTCTCCAATTGATGGGCATCCATTCAGTTTCCAGTTTCTAGCCACTACAAAAAGGGCTGCCACAAACATTCTTGCACATGTGGGGCCCTTTCCTTCCTTTATGATTTCTTTGGGATATAAGCCCAATAGAAACACTGCTGGGTCAAAGGGCATGCACAGTTTGATAACTTTTTGAGCATAGCTCCAAATTGCTCTCCAGAATGGTTGGATCTGTTCACAGTTCCACCAACAATGCATCAGTGTCCCAGTCTTCCCACATCCCCTCCAACATTCGTCATTATCTTTTCCTGTCATTTTAGCCAGTCTGACAGGTGTGTAGTGGTACCTCAGAGTTGTCTTAGTTTTCATTTCTCTGATCAATAGTGATTTGGAGCAACTTTTCATATGACTAGAAATAGTTTTAATTTCATCATCTGAAAATTGTTCATATCTTTTGACCATTTATCAATTGGAGAATGACTTGAATTCTTATAAATACAAGACAATTCTCTATATATCTTAGAGATGAGACCTTTATCAGAACCCTTAAATGTAAAGATGATTTCCCAATTTGATGCTTCCCTCCTAATCTTGTCTGCATTAGTTTTGTTTGTACAGAAACTTTTTAACTTAATATAATCAAAATTATCTATCTGGTGTTCAATTAAGAGTTCCAGATCTTCTTTGAACATAAATTTATTCTATCTCCACAGGTCTGAGAGGTAAACTATCCTATGTTCCTCTAATTTGGTTATAATATCACTCTTTATATCTAGATCATTAACCCATTTAGATCTTATCTTGGTATGTGGTGTTAGATGTGGGTCCAGCCTTAATTTCTTCCACACTAGTTTCCAATTTTCCCAGCAGTTTTTGCCAAATAGTGAGTATTTATCCCAAAAGCTGGGGTCTTTGGGTTTATCAAACACTAAATTGCTAACGTTATTACCTAGCTTGTCCTGATATCCTATCCTATGCCACTGATCGACTGCTCTATTTCTCAGCCAGTACCAAATGGTTTTGATGACCACTGCTTTATAATATAGGTTTATATCTAGTACAGCAAGGCCACCTTCATCTGTCTTTTTTTTTCATTAATTCCCTAAAACAAAAATGTTTCAAAGGGAATTGAAGTCATGTTAAAATATTTTAATAGAGAAAAACAACATAAAAAAGAAATCTTAAAGGAGGATGTACAGAGCAGAGAGTAATGAGGGAATGAGCATGGCTAACTTGGGACTTTAAAATGGAGATTCTGGAAGGAATCTGCCAATTTGAAGAAAAGGTGAAGGGATCTTTTAGGGTTAACAGTTTGCTGGATGATGGCAGTTAAGACATTTTACAGATTGGAGAGGTGTTGCTATTGTTGGCCAAAATCAAAGATTCACCTAACTTCTGGGTAAAGCTGCTTAATTTGGACTATATATCCCTCATCAGCCCAGCCTCCAAAAACTTAAGATCCTGTGATTTATGATTCTATTATACCATAAATATACTTTTGGAATTGGTAAGAGAGATATAGATCTGCTAATACAGACCAACTTTTCTCAAAATGTAGTCTGAGGCTTCTATTATGCTCTCTCTTTTTTGTTCATTTTGTTTTGTTTTAGGACTCCTTTATACTCTTTTTTTAAATTAAAACTTTTCATTTACAAAACATATTCATGTGTAATTTTTCAATAATGGCCCTTGCAAATTTTCTTTTTCAAATTTTTCCCTCCTTCCCCTTACCCCCTCCCCTAGATGGCAGATAATCCAATATATGTTAAATATGTTAAAATATATGTTTAATACAATATATGTATACATATTTATACAGTTATCTTGCTGCACAAGGAAAAATGGATCAAGAAGGAAAAAGAAAACCTAAGAAAGAAAACAAAATGCAAGCAAACAACAGGTAGAGTGAAAATGCTATGTTGTGGTCCTTCCCATAATTCTCTCTCTGGGTGTAGATAACTTTCTTCTTCTTCTTTTTTTTTAATTTAAATTTAAATTTAATTTAATTTATTTTTTTAATTAAAGCTTTTTATTTGTATAACATATGTATGGGTAGTTCCCCAGCATTCATCTTTACAAAGCTTTCCATTACAAATTTTACCCCCAGTCCCCTCCCCTCCCCTAGATGGCAGGAAGTCCACTACATGTTAATAATGTTGAAATACTTGACAAGTTATGCAAGAAAAATCCTATCTACAAGAAAAAAAATGAAAATCAGAGAAAGGCAACACAATGCAAGCAAATATCAATAGAGATCATGAAAATGTTATGTTGTGGTGCATATTTCATATCCCTCTCTCTGGGTGTATATGGTTTTCTTCAGTGAACAATTGGAGCTGGTTTGAGACAATTCTTTGTTGCAGAGAGCCATGTCCATCAGAGTTGATCATCATGTAATATTGTTGCTGTGTATAATGATCTCCTGGTTCTGCTCGTTTCACTCAGCATCAGTCCATGCAAGTCTGTCCAGGCCTCTCTGAAATCGTCCTGCTGGTCGTTTCTTACAGAACAATAATATTCCATAACATTCATATACCATAATTTATTCAGCCACTCTCCAATTGATGGGCATCCCTTCAGTTTCCAGTTTCTAGCCACCACAAAAAGGGCTGCCACAAACATTCTTGCATATGTGAGTCCCTTTCCCTCTTCTAAGATCTCTTTGGGATATAGGCCAGTAGAAACACTGCTGGGTCAAAGGGTATGCACAGTTTGACAACTTTTTGAGCATAGCTCCAAATTGCTCTCCAGAATGGTTGGATCCGTTCACAGTTCCACCAACAATGTATTAGTGTCCCAGTTTTCCCACATCCCCTCCAACATTCATCATTATCTTTTCCTGTCATTTTAGCCAATCTGACAGGTGTGTAGTGGTATCTCAAAGTTGTCTTAATTTGCATTTCTCTGATCAATAGTGATTTGGAGCACCTTTTCATATGACTAGAGATAGTTTTAATTTCATCATCTGAAAATTGTCTGTTCATATCCCTTGAACACTTATCTATTGAAGAGTGGCTTGAATTCTTATATATGAGACAATTCTCTATACATTTTAGAAATGAGGCCTTTATCAGAACCATTAAATGTAAAGATGGTTTCCCAATTTGATGCTTCCCTCCTAATCTTATCTGCATTAGTTTTATTTGTACAGAAACTTTTTAACTTAATATAATTAAAATTATCCATCTGGTGTTCAATTAGGAGTTCCAGATCTTCCTTGGACATAAATTTATTCCATCTCCACAGGTCTGAGAGGTAAACTATATTACATTCCTCTAACTTGCTTAAAAAATCACTCTTTATATCTAGATCATGAACCCATTTAGATCTTATCTTGGTATGTGGTGTTAGGTATGGGTCAAGCCCTAATTTCTTCCACACTAGTTTCCAATTTTCCCAGCAGTTTTTGCCAAATAGTGAGTACTTATCCCAAAACCTGGGATCTTTGGGTTTATCAAACACTAAATTGTTAAGGTTATTGCCTAGATTATCCTGATAACCTATTCTGTGCCACTGATCGACTGCTCTATTTCTCAGCCAGTACCAAATGGTTTTGATGACCACTGCTTTATAATAGAGTTTTAGATCTGGTACAGCAAGGCCACCTTCATCTGCCTTTTTTTTCATTAATCCCCTTGAAATCCTTGACCTTTTGTTCTTCCAAATGAACTTTGCTACTATTTTTTTCTAGATCTGTAAAATAATTTCTTGGGAGTTTGATTGGTATGGCACTAAATAAGTAGATTAGTTTGGGTAGTATTGTCATTTTTATTATGTTCGCTCTGCCTACCCATGAGCACTTAATATTTTTCCAATTGATTAGATCTGACTTTATTTGTGTGGAAAGTGTTTTGTAGTTTAGTTCGTATAGTTCCTGACTTTTCCTTGGCAGATAGATTCCCAAATATTTTATCCTATCATCTGTTATTTGGAATGGAATTTCTTTTTGTATCTCTTGCTGCTGAACTTTGTTGGTAATATATAAAAATACTGATGATTTATGTGGATTAATTTTGAATCCTGCAATTTTGCTAAAGTTGTGAATTGTTTCTAGTAGTTTTTTAGTTGAGCCTCTAGGGTTCTCTAAGTATACCATCATGTCATCTGCAAAGAGTGATAATTTGGTTTCTTCATTACCTACTCTGATTCCTTTTATCTCTTTTTCTTCTCTTATTGCTAAAGCTAACATTTCTAATACAATATTAAATAGTAATGGTGACAGTGGGCAGCCTTGTTTCACTCCTGATCTTATTGGGAATGGTTTTAGTTTGTCTCCATTACATATGATGCTTGCTGGTTTTAAATAGATGCTACTGATCATTTTAAGGAAAAGCCCATTTATTCCTATACTCTCTAGTGTTTTTAATAGGAAAGGGTGTTGGATTTTATCAAATTCTTTTTCTGCATCTATTGAGATAATCATATGGTTTTTGTTAGTTTGGTTATTAATATAATTAATTATGCTGATAGTTTTCCTAATATTGAACCAGCCCTGCATCCCTGGTATAAATCCTACTTGGTCATAGTGTACTATCCTGGGGATGACTTTCTGTAATCTCTTTGCTAATATCTGATTTAAAATTTTTGCATCAATATGCAAAATTAGGGAAATTGGTCTATAGTTTTCTTTCTCTGTTTTCACCCTACCTGGTTTAGCTATCAGCACCATATCGGTCTCATAGAAGGATTTTGGCAGTATACCTTCTGTCCCTATTTTCTCAAATAGTTTGTATGGTATTGAAATTAATAGTTCTTTGAATGTTTGGTAGAATTCACATGTAAATCTATCTGGCCCTGGAGATTTTTTCTTAGGGAGTTGGTTAATAGCTTGTTCTATTTCTTTTTCTAATATGGGACTATTTAAATAATTTATATCCTCTTCTGTTAACCTGGGCAATCTATATTTTTGTAGATATTCCTCCATTTCTTTTAGATTATCAAACTTACTGGCATAAAG
>JAJPUD010002650.1:221985-304099 GCA_023553655.1 Myrmecobius fasciatus
TCTTCATTTTTTTTTTTTTTTTAGATAGCATGGATATCTCTTTAAGGTAGGGGAAAAAAAACGACGGCTGAAACAGAGGTTGAAGATCTTTGCCCTGGGGTACTTTGGCGAATTAACTTAATGGGCCGGTGGGGGCTAGGACTAAGTCCGAATTACTCCTTAAACAAGGCAAGTCTGCCAGAACACCTGCCCCCAATCCGGGCAGAGTGTCCTGAGTGACTCAGATAAACTCCAGGTGTTTGGAGTTTGGAGTTTGGAATTTTTGCCACAATGAGCTGAGTCCCACCCTCACTTCTGGCCTACACCACTCTTTATCCCTCTCTCCGAGTTAGACAAACCTGATGTGAAGTTCTTCAGAGATATCAGCAAGCAGTATCCAAGTATTTCTGAATTCGTTGACTTGAAGATCAGTTCAAAAGCTTATTTTATTGCTGATTTGAGAGAAGATTGGAGGAGACGCAGAGAGTCACATTTTCACTCTGCCATCTTGGCTCCACCCCCCATCGGTCCTCCTTTATACTCTTAAAAACTTATTTAGGAATCTTCCAAAGTGTTGTTTTTTTTTATTTTTTAATTGTTTATGTAGGTTATATTGAATGATATGTCCCATTTTATAAATTAAAATCTCCTCCTCCCTGGATTACTTTATATTTTTTATGTCCTTCAACATAAAGTTTTAAACTTCAAATCCCCTAAAAGGGGCTTGGGTATATATGATGAGGTCCTGGATAGCCAGGTGGGAATTAAGAAAGTCTGAATCACTGGAAACTGGAAGTTTAGCTCCTCCTTGAGGCAAGCAAAGAAGAGCACTGACAGGATTTATAATATTCCCCAAGGCAAGGGAGGAGCACTGATAGGATCATCTCAGCCTTAAGTGGGCTTTTTGTTCTTAAGCAGGCCTTTTATTCAGGTGAACTTTTGATTATAGCCCCATTCCAGGTGGAAGTCTCTGGCAACTTCACTGTTAGGTATTCAATTAGAAAGCCAAGTTACTATGTCAACATCCCACCCCACCCCCAAAGTATATTTCCCCCATAAAAGATCTACTCATACTACAGATCCTCACTAATTCCTAGTGGATCAGTCTGTGGTATACTCCAGTGTCACTGAGTATTTCTCCTACTTGCAAATTAGTCCACTTGCTAAGCATCACAATAGCTAACTTCTCTATGAATTTGGCCCACAGTCAAGGATGTACTCCTTATTATGGCAGGCTCCTTTTTGAAGTTAGTCTGTTAACTTCTCCTTCTTGTATTTATGTTTGTTTGTTTGTTTGTTTTTTTAATGTATCTCAAACTTTTAACTTTTTAAATAGTGTTTTATTTTATTCCCAATAACATGTCAAGATAATTTTTAGCATACAAATTTCACAATATTTTCAGCTCCAATTTTTTTTTCTCTTCTTCCCTCATTTTCCCTTTTCCAAAAATGATAAGCAATTTGGTGTAGGATACATGTGCTATCATGCAAAACATATTTCCATTTTAGGAAATTATGAAAGAAGTTACAGTTGTGAAAGAAGAAACCAAATCAAAAAGAAAAATAATGGAAAAAATAAAATTAGTGGAAAAAGTATGTTTTAATCTGCATTCAGAGTCCATTAGTTCTTTTTCTAGACATGGATAGCATTTTCCTTCCTGAGTTCTTTGTGTTTGTCTTAGATGATTATGTTGCTGAGAACTGAATTATTCGGAGCTTATCATCACACAATGTTTTTATAGTATGAATGCAATATTTTCCTGATTCTGCTCATTTCATTTTACATCAATTAGTACAAGTCTTTCCAGGTTTTTCTTAAATCTGCCTGTTCATTATTTCTTATTGCACAATAGTATTCCATTACATTAATTTACCACAACTTGTTCAGCCATTCCCCAACTGATGGTCATTTCCTCAATTTCCAATATTTTTCCCAACATAAAAAGAGCTGCTATAAATACTTTTGTATATGTAGGTCCTTCCCCCTTTTTTTTTTTTTATAATCTCTTTGGTGTAAAGACTAAGTAGTTGTATTGCTGGATCAAAGGGTATGTAGAGTTTGGTTGTCCTTTGGGCATAGCTCCAAATTATTCTCCAGAACAGTTCACAATCAAATCACCACTCTGCCAACAGTACTTTGGTTCCCCAAATTTCTTACATCTTCTTCAACATTTATCACTTTCCTTTTTTTCTTTTTTCTTTTTGGTCATAATAGCCAATTTGAAAAGTGTGAGGTGGTACCCCAGAGTTGTTTTTAATTTGTGTTTCTCTGATTAAAAGTGATTTAGACCACTTCTTCATATGTCTATAGATAGCTTTGATTTCTTTATCTAAAAACAGCCTGTTTATACCCTTTGACCTTTTATCAACTGGGGAACACTTACATGCTTAGAATTTGACTCAGATCTCTCTATATTTGAGAAAGGAAACCTTTATCAGAGACATTTAAAGATTGTTTACCAGATTTTTGCTTTCCTTTTAATCATGGTTGCACTGGTTTCATTCATGAAAAAGCTTTTAAATTTAATATAATCATAATTATCTCTTTTATATTTTATAATGCTCTCTACCTATAATTGCCTATGATGCCTTTTAGCAAGATGTAGTTTCCTTCCTTATCTCTTATTTGGTTTATTTTTGCTTTTGTTTTATCTGAGATCAGGATTATTTCTCCATTTATTTTTTATTTCCAATAAATTCCATTAAAGCATATTAGATTCTGCTCTATTCCCTTACTGTTATTCTCTCTCTGTATATCTCTGCTTAAAATGTTTTTCTCTTAAGCAGCATATTGTAAGATTCTGTTTTTTGATCCACTCTACTATCCACTTCTGCTTTATGGGAGAGTTCATCTTATTCACATTCACAGTTATGATTACTGTGTATTTCCCTCCATCCTATTTTTCCTCCTGTTTGTTCTCTTTCTCCTTTCTTTTCCTCCTAGACTGTGCTTTGCTTCTATCTCCTGCCTCCCCTTCTTTTTTTCTCAATAGTATTTTATTTTTTCAATTACATGTAGAGTTAGTATTCAGCATTAATTTTTGTAAGATTTGAGTTCCAAATTTTTTCTCCTTCCTTTTTACTTCTCCCCTCCCCAAGACAGCAAGCAATATGATATAAGTTATACATGTGCAATCATTTTAAAAATTAATTTGTGTGTGTGTGTGTGTGTGTGTGTGTGTGTGTGTTGTGTGGAGGGGCAATTGGGATTAAATGACTTGCCCAAGGTCACATATGTAGTTAAATGTCTGAGGCTAGATTTCAAGTCAGGTCTTGCTGGCTTGAGGGATAGTGCTTTATCTATTGTACCATCTAGCTACCCTTGTACAATCATGTTTAATATATATTTCTATATTTGTCATGTAAAGAAAAAACAAAACAAAAGGGAAAAACCATGAGAAAGAAAAAACAATCCTTCAAAAAAGATGAAAATAGTTTACTTTAATCCTCATTCAGTCTTCATAATTTTCTTTCTTTTATTCAAGTCATACAAAATGACTAATGTGGAAATGTTTTGGATAATTACACATGTATAACTTTTACTGCTTAACATTTTGAGAGGAAGGGAGGGATAGAATTTAGAACTCAAAACTTTAAATAAAAATGTTTTAAATTGATTACAACAATTAAAATTGAATTAAAATTGATTAAGAAATAAGAAAGACACAACTATCATTGCATCTGCTCACATTTGCTAAATCGAAACATTTTGGTAAGAAATATTTTTTGGTGCCCATCTACATGATACAGAAAACAAAAGTGCTCATCACAGATAAATCATTTTGTGATTGATTCCATGTCATAGTCTTAACCTGTCTGCTACAATATGGATAGTAATTAAACTTAGAAAGAATTGTCCATTGGGGTTTACACAGGTTTGCAATTGTTTTGGCCCATGATCTAAAAATCATTTTCAGTGCCTATCCAATCTGGGGGTAGACAAACTTTCAGATCTCTGAGGGCACACCAATATTTTCTCTATGTTAAGGGATATGTATTCCTGCCTCTTAGAGATGTTTCCCTAATGGGAAAAATCTAGGTATCTCAAAGAATTCCCTGCTCTTAGTTCAGACAGATGTAGCTACTCTCTTTAATTCTAAGACTCCCATCTCTGTGTCCTTTGTGCAAAGAAGAGTCATGAATTTTATTGAGGGAGATAATGGAGAGAGTGTGATATATGAATCAAATATTACCACACTGACATCCTTTAGTCTTTATTTAATTAAATAGTTATGTGCAAATCATCCCAAGAAGATTTTACATCCTAAAGACAGAAAGGATCTTCTTTCTCACAGATATTGCTTGTTGGAACACATTAGAGGAGGCAGCCAAGGTAAGTTTCTTATGTAAATGGGATTTAAAAAAAAAAAAAAGCAACTTCTCATCCCTGTTTCTTCCAAAGAAAGGGAATATTTAGTCTCTTATTTAAAGTATGTGCAATCTTAACCAAGAAACCAAACAAGAACGGAACAAGAAACTAAACTTCAGTTTTTCAAAAATATCTCTCTTTCTATTATGACAATTTTCATAACAAATATTATTTCAGGGGAAAATTCTTTTTCTGTATTTTCAAGATATTTGGCACTTACTATTTAACTTAAAATCATGGAATGTGATAAAGATTTGTGATATAATTTTAAGTTTCCCAGCACCTTTTAAAGATAGATAGATGCATTATTATAGAAAGGGAAACTGGAACAGCTCAAAGCACCAAGAGAGCTAAGCTGACTCCCAGTCCTGAATTGATCCTTGAGTGAATAATATATCATCACACCAAAAATGTGGTATACTAAAAAAAAGGCTTAAAGTTCTGAAGACAAGTTCTTTTTGTTTCTGCCATTAAATAAGTAGTTGAACAACCACAAGTAGATCATAGTATTTCTGATGCTCATTTTCCTGATCTTTGAAATAAAAGGCCTAAATTAAGTGATCTGTATTATCTCTTCTAGTTTGAATGCAATGTGAATTAATAGAATCTAATTCAAAAAAGAATTGTGAGGGATCATGAAACATGATGAAATGTTCTATATAAACTGCTTACCAAAAGAAGCTAGTATCTGATTATCTATAGCTATGATAAGATCTTTCATTCATTTAACAAATATTTATTGAATGACTATTGTATGCAAAGCCCATGAGGAATTATCTAAAATAATTTTCTGTAAGAAATACAACTAATTAGAGCATTAGATCTTGCTAAGTGACTAGTAGGTAAGGCTTCATGGTAGTTTTTAATACTTCACCAGATTCTTTTTCCAAGCAGTTATCCATTAACCCCAGATTGCAAAATACTTCAAAAAGAATGACAGTTAGTATGATTGGAGTCAGGACAATGTAGGTTCAAATCCTTCCTCAGACATCTATTTTCTAAGTGCATGACAATGGACAAATCCTTTGAAAAAAATTTTTGCCTGTTTTTTCTTTTGCAAACTGGATGATAATGGTGAAGTAGGAAGACTCAACATCCTCTAAAGTCTTTCCCAATTCCAGATGTATAATCCTATAATTGGTTGCCTTGTTCTGGATGATTGTGGAGGGAAGAGAGAAAGATGTCAAATTCACTCCAATGGTGCATTTCTGCTGTTGATTTGTCATTAAGATCAGTGGGCATAGTTATTTTTTTAATGTATGGGCTCATGGAGGTGAATATCAAAGCCTAGGAACCTTTACACAAAAAAATCCTTGCTATGGATTGGTGTTCACTTGAGAACTAAGAAAAAACATCAAGAAGGACTGCCAAAATTATTTAAATTGTGTCCATTAGGACTCATGGAAATGAGCAAGAAAACTTTTTTAGATCATGAAAGATGATGTAGATTGATTTTGCTAGGATGTATCCTAAGAGTGACAAAGAATTTATCCTTATCTTTTCTGATCAATCCACCCTCTAAAGAATGAAACAGGCTCAGTAAAATCATAGAATTTAAAACCATCTAGGCTCAAAAGAGCCAGTACCTTCTTTTTATAGGTAAGGAAACCATATCCCAGAAAAGCTGAGAGACTTGTCCAAAATCACAATGTTTTTTTACATATCCTTCTAGAAGATGTTTTATTCTGTGGAATCTGCAACAATGGAATGATTGAATCCAGGCTCATATTTTATGGTCCCAGAGCCACACAGCACTGACTAAACTGCTGAAAATAAATCAGACATTCAGATATCATGGGTTTAAACATAGTTCTCCTCTAACCAAAAGTTGTTTCTAGGGGGAAAAAATACATGGGTAAATTTTTTTTTTAAAAAATCACAGAAAATTGCAGACAGCATTTGAATTTTACATAAAGCAGATTTGGGGAAGACATTTCTATTTAGACCAATGCAGCCTTCATTTGCATGCCTCAGGTTAAGTAAAATGGACAAATTATCTTCTAATAATTATCAATGAAAGCAGAAAGAATTGGGTGTTTAGAGGTAAGAAAAGTGCTACTGTAGTTCAGAGTCTGTGAAATGACCAATCATCATTTAACATAAATTGGATAATGCCTCTTCAACTTTTGAGGTGTGCTCACTAAAGAGTTACTGTGCTCTCCTTAGCATATAAATAACACAAAACATATATTTATGTGAGCTTGACTTGATTTTTATTGAGCAACAAATTTGCAAGGATTCATGTTCAAAAGCCAGTTGCTGCTATCTAATAAGAGAGATGGGTGTCTTTTCCTGTCTTCCCATTATATGCATGCTTGTTTGGGTTTTTCAGGGATGAGGGGAGGGAAACATGTTTCATACCTTTAAGGGCATATATTAAGAATTTGTGCATGTATTCTTTATAAACTATCTTACCTTCTTCCTAAGAATGATTATATTTGCTTTCTGTTTTTTAATCTCCATTTAAGGCTTATTTATATTTTAACTGTTGATAGTGTTTCCTCCCTACTTCTGAATATTTGTTTTAAGCTTTTTTCTAAATTGTTAGTCATGTACTTACTGATGGAACAGTTCTGTTGCCTATAGTTTTGTTCTTGGCAAAACTTGCATCTTAAAGGAAGGGAAGGCTTCAGAACTATGTCAGGAATATTTCTAAGCATGAAAAAGTATTGTGAATATAGTATTTTAAAGGTTATACACATATTCCTTTTACTGGGGTAGGAATAGAGAATCTCCCCCAAACTGATTCTTGTCTTGGCAGTTGCAAGGAATAGAAAAATATTAAGTTGTAGGATGGAATGGAATGTTCCCACATGTGTTTATACGGAATTCTAAAAGGAATTTTTTCAATGTATTAGCTAGTTATTCAAAATCTGTTACCTTTTGACCTACTCATGACAATATCCTGATTTGACAGACAACTTTTATACATATTCACAGTGCTGACAGGATTTCAGGCAATTCATGTGATAATTTATTGGAGGACCTATGTGAGGAGAAAAGGCAGATGTTTGAGCTGTCAGTCCCTTTGTTTAAGCCCTTAAGAGAAGAATTTGCTAATCACATGTGTCTACAATATATTTGATCTGATTTCAAATATTCATTGCTTACTGGCTAAAGTAAGAGTCAAGTCACCTCAAAGTTCAATAAATGTGGAAACAAGCAGGAATGGAAAGTCAGAGGCAATCAGTGTAAAAAAGATTTGTTCCTAAAGAGGCTGCATTAGGTTTGGCTCACTGGTAAAGCACAACTCTGTTGTGCATTTAATTCACATAAAGGAGAATGTATAATGTATTAGGAAGGCATTTTGTTGGTAAAGTGAAATTATTTAAAATAAGATCATATCATATTTTTGTCATTTTCTGGGAAGAAGTAGCTGCTTTCTTTGAAATACATTCTGAAGTTCTTATCTACATCTGGAACTTTGGATTTTAAAGTTCAGTCCTCAAAAGTCCATGAGATAATTCGTGTTTATATGATACTTTGAAATTTAGAAAACACATTGCTCACAATAGTCCTGGGAGGCATGCAGTTCAGATGTTATCACCGTTTTACAAGTGACAAAGCTTAGGTTCAGAAAGATTTGTGGATTTCATAAGATCACATAGTTATTAAGTAGCAAAACAGGGACTCAAATTCATGCCAACTCCAAATTCAGGATTCTTTATAATAAACTTGCCTTGTACTGTTTCTGATTAGATCAAAGATGTCTTTTGACTGTTAGAAAAGGCTTGAGATTTCCAAACAAATTAAGTTAACAAGTTTTTATAAAGTCTCCACTGTGCAGGACAAATTATAACTTTGATGAAATTGGCTATGAAATCTCTGAAAATCTAAAGATGATTGCAAACCTATTGATCACATTGGCATTTTATCACCTTCCAATGATGAGGGAATTTTTTCCACAGCTACACCTATGCCATGCTTTAATTAGTGACACTGTGTCTCTCCTTAGATGTAATAATATAATGTGATGCAATTTATATTTTTAACAAGTTGTGATATATGATAATGATTGAATACTACTGTGTTATAAGAAATGAAGAGCTTCATGATTTCAGAAAAAAAACATGGATAGACTTACATAAAGTAAAGAAGAGTGAAATGAGCAGAACCAAGAGAACATTGTATATAGTAAAACTAATATTATTTTAGGAACTACTTTGAACAACTAAGTCATTTTGACTATTTTAAATACCCAAATTAAGTACAAAGGACCTATGAAGGTTCTATCTGAATCCAGAGAAAGAACTGATAGCAGTATGTATAGAATGATTTTATACATATACACACATTTATGTCTGATAGTAGCCATCTCTAGGGTGAGGGTGGGAGGGTAGAAAAAAAAAGAATTCCATGATAGCCTTATTATATATTTAAAAGGAATAGCAAGTTGTATATAATAGATTTGCAGTTTCATGTGAAATAACCTTTTTTTTTTTTTTGGTATTCTGTTATAAAATTGCTTCTTTTATTTCTTAAGTTCAGAATAAAATAAAAAGTTTTGTTTTGAGGTGATCTGTGTTGGCAATAAGAATATTGATAACTATAATGTTATCTCATGAATATTTTATTTGAATACATTTTTGTGCTTTAATATGTAATTATTTTATGATTAACCTCTCTGGGGCTCAATTTCTTCATCTGTAAATCTGAAGGAATTAGATTAGAGAAAGATTAATGTTTTGTTAAAAGAGAACTTTTATGGTTGATTATACCTGGACCTCTATTTAACAATCTTCTTTCTACTACTGTGCTTTGACAGTTCCTCATAAAACTCTTATAGAAGAATTCTACAAATATTTTGCTAAAATTTGGAAATAAATGAATAAATAATATTTTTGTTTAAATAATGTACAAATTTAAGGGATAAGAATTAAATCTGTGATTTCATTGGTATAGGAAGACCTATATGAGAAAATTTACTTTAATTTTGCAGCCAGCAAAACTCCCCCAATATAGAATCACATAAAAATGTGATTGGGGGGCAGCTAGATGATGCAGTGGATAGAGCACCAACCCTGAAGTCAGGAGGACTTGAGTTCTAATCTGGCCTCAGACACTCAACACTTCCTACCTGAGTGACCCTTAAGTCACTTAACCCCAATTGCCTCAGCAAAAAAAAAAAATGTGATTAGGAAATGTTTAATAAAATATTAAAAAATACTATATAAATAATATTGATTTGTATTTTTCTAAGTCAATCTAGGACCCAGTAGCCCAGTAAGAATATATATGTATATACATATCTGTATAAAAATATATATGTAAATACACATGTGTGAGTATTTAAGTTTAATACCTCAAAGAGAAGCTAAGTGATTTGACCAAAGTTGTATAATTAGTCTGTTAGAGGTGTTATTTCAGCCTGATTCTTGCTTACTCTACTTATTAATGGTAAATTACGTTGCTATAACTTTGACCTTTTTGGTCTTGGCAAATCTTATGTCTTAAAGGAAACCCTCAGGACTGCCAGGAATATTACCAAACATGAAAAAATATTATGAATATATTCCATATAATGTTATAACTATATCCTTTTTAGTTATATTCATCAGCAAAATGTCCAGATCAGGAAGGTCAGTAGGGAGTGATAAGCTTGCTAATTAGGCTCTGGAGGATAAAAGGCAGTCTAGCAAAGAAATTTTCCTCTCAGCAAATTCCTGTTAAGGAAGAAGTGACTTTTTAACAGATAAGTAAAAAGGTGTTGGTAGTGAGCCAGATTTAGGTAATGAGTTTGGGAGATGAAATGATCATGTTGAGATGAAGTGACATCAAGGGAAAAAGAGCAATTGCTCCAAAGAGCTCCCAGGAAAATGGGCAGGGAGTGTTAAGAGATGTTTGAAATTTGTTTATGTTATTTGGAAATTATTTCTGGTATATGTGAATTCTTAATCCAAATTTTAGCAAGTTTATTACTCTCTTTTCTGCTAAGGGGAAAAGTCTTGAGCACCATTCAAACTAATTTTAGTGAAATGCCAAAGATATATAAAGGTGCAACAATGTGTTGCTTGAATTTTTTTCTTTTACCCATAAATTTTTCTATCTTTTTCAAGGAGCTAGAGCTGAGTGAAGAAAGAGTCATTTCTTTCTTCATATTTTTTGGTGGTTTCCTATTCCTGTTTCTATTTTTCTCACTTGGGGCTCCAATAATTCCTGACAGTTGTGAATGCTGAGCCTTTATCTCCATATATAATATGGGATCATACACCTAAATGTCTTTAATCCTGTTAGACATTTGCTAATTGTTTGCATTCATTTTAAATTCTCCAAGTTTTCTGTTTTCCCCACCTGATATACTCTCTTCTCACTTTCATCTCTTCAGATCACTAAACGCCTTCAAGATATAGTTCATGGACCTTAGTTTAAAAAAGGTCCCACATCTCCCATTGCATTCTGGGTCATCTCCAGTTGTCCTGATTCATATCTGGCCACTGGACCCAGATGGTTCTGGAAGGGAAAGTGAGGCAGGTGACCTTGAACAGCTCTCCCTCACTGAAATCCAATTTACGTGCATGTCATGGCATCACCTCCCTAATGTCATGGTCCTCTTCAAGAATGAAGGACAACCAATAATGATAATGACAATATCTCTCCTTTTTATGCTTACTCTAAATCAGGATTACTGGTTTTCCAAATTCTGCCAGTTTATCTTATTTGGTTGGTACTGTAACATCTCTTTCAAACTGATTCTTTTTTCTTTCTTTCTTTTCTTTTCTTTTCTTTTCTTTTCTTTTTTTTTTGGCAACTAGGGTGAAATGACTTGCCCAAAGTCAAATAGTAATTGTTTGTCTGGATCTAAATCCATCCATGGTGGGGCAGCTAGGTGGCGCAGTGCATAGAGCACCAGCCCTGAAGTCAGGAGGACCTGAGTTCAAATCTGCCCTCAGACACTTAACACTTCCTAGCTGTGTGACCCTGGGCAAGTCACTTAACCTCAATTGCCTCAGCAAAAAAAATAAATAAATAAATAAATCCATCCATGGTGATGTAGACATTTGTTCAAATCATACCTTTGGTGAGGACAATCTGTGTGACCTTGGACAGTCTTTTTAATTTCCCTGGAAGTTAGCCTCAGTTGTAGAATGAAGGGCTTGGTTCAAATGGCCTCTGAGGCCCTCTCTAGTTATAACATTATTTACTCCTTACATCTTCTTCAAAAATAGGAAAGCTGGTGAATGATCTCCAGTGGACAGAGAGAGCTGGGTCAGAAGGAAGGAACATAAGTTTAAATTTGGCCTCTGACATTTAACTGGCTGTGTAACATTAAAATTCTTTCCTCTTCAGATTCTTCAAATATAAAATGAAGATAACAACAGCACCTAACTCAGAGGATTAAGTGAAATAATATCTATAAAGTACTTATTGCCTACTAAATGTCAGAGAGAATATCTGGCACATAGTTTGTACCTAATAAATACCTTTTTCCCTTTCCCCTTTCTCTTTATTCTCCCTGACTCCCCTCACTACCAAGTCTAGAATCTTTAAATTGAACATTGTTGATTGCTAGTTTTCATTCAGTATTTGCCAAAATTTTCTTCTTGTTTTGTTCTTCTCTTCCTCTTTCTGCTCACCCTCCTTTTTTTCCTTGTCTTCCTCTTCCTCTTTCTTGTTCTTGTTCTTCTTCTGTTCCTTCTCCTTTTCCTTCTCCTTCTCTCTGTCTCTTTCTTTGTCTATCTCTCTGATTTTAATTTGAAAGGCCTTTAAAAATTTAGTGGAATGTCCCTTATATACCACTGTGTATAACGATGATGAACATTGATATAGCATTTGAAGACTCACAAACTACATTACATATATTATCTCATCTAGCCCTCAAAACAACCCTATGAAACAGATGCCATTATTATTTTAAATCGGAGGAAACATGCTGACAGAGGTATCTAACATCACATAGTGAATGTCTGAGGCAGGATGTGAATTTAGATCTTCCTGACTCCAAACCCAGCACTTCATTCACTTTGCTAATATGCAGCATCCAAAACCGAACATAATAGTCAAGTTCCAAAAAGATCCCCATTGAAGAGTGACTCAATCCCTTCCAAGTAACTACTTTTTAATTTTAAACACCTTTAATTTCTATTTATTTATTTATTTTTAAAGCTAAAATAAATTTAATGAAAAATGAAAAAACAGAAAAAAATTACACTTTCAGTCATATTATTCAACATGTTGTAAACCTTTTAAAATTACTAAAGGGTATAAAATACCTGAGACTGTAACTGTCAAAACAGATACAGGAACTTTACATATATAAATAATTTTATAGAAATAAAATTAGATCTAGACAATTGAAGAAATTATTTAGTGTTCCTGTTTTTTTATTAAAGCTTTTTATTTGCAAAACATATGTATGGGTAATTCTTCAACACTGACCCATACAAAGCTTTCTGTTACAAATTTTCCCCCCTAGTCCCCACCCCTCCCCTAGATGGCAGGAAATCCACATGTTAATTATGTTAAAAATACTTGACAGGGGCAGCTAGGTGGCGCAGTGGCTAGAATACCAGCCCTGAAGTCAGGAAGACCTGAGTTCAAATCTGGTCTCAGACACTTAACATTCCCTAGCTGTGTGATCCTGGGCAAGTCACTTAACCCCAATTGCCTCAGCAAAAAGCAAAAAAAAAAAAAATACTTGACAAATAGAATATATGTATACAGATTTCCACCCTTATTGTTGTGCAAGAAAAATCGTATCTATAAGAAAAAAAATCAGAGAAAGGAAACACAATGCAAGCAAACATCAATAGAGAACATAAAAATGTTATGTTGTGGTCCACATTTCATATCCCTCTCTCTGGCTTTCTTCACTGAATAATTGGAACTGGTTTGAAACATTTCATTGTTGAAGAGAACCATGTCCATCAGAATTGATCATCACATAGTATTGTTGTTGCCGTGTATAATGATCTCCTGGTTCTGTTCTCTTTACTCAGCATCAGTTCATGCAAGTCTCTCGAGGCCTCTCTGAAATCATCCTGCTGGTCGTTTCTTATGGAGCAATAATATTCCATAACATTCATATACCATAATTTATTCAGCCACTCTCCAATTGATGGGCATCCATTCAGTTTCCAGTTTCTAGCCACTACAAAAAGGGCTGCCACAAACATTCTTATACATGTGGGTCCCTTTCCCTCCTCTAAGATCTCTTTGGGATATAAGCCCAATAGAAACACTGCTGGGTCAAAGGGTATGCACAGTTTGATAACGTTTTGAGCATAGTTCCAAATTGCTCTCCAGAATGGTTGGATCCATTCACAGCTCCACCAACAATGTATCAGTGTCCCAGTTTTTCCACATCCCGGCCAACATTCGTCATTATCATTTCCTATCATTTTAGCCAATTTGACAGGTAAACACCTTTAATTTTTAATAAGTTAAGAATGGTTCTTTATACTGCTCTGAATCTATGATTTCTCCAACTTCCATGCATTTTCCACAATTTATGTTAAAACATGTTGTCTGAGGTTATCTCCAATAATGCTCATTGTTTTCTGTGACATTTATGAATCTTGCAGGGAGCTGGAATTTTCCCTCTGGTGCCCCATGGAAGTAGCTAACAACATTACTGAATTTGTGTTCTTGGGGTTGTCCCAGGATCCTAACATGCAACTGATGTTTTTTGCTCTGTTCCTCCTCTTCTACACTGTGATTATTGTGGGAAACTTACTCATCCTAGTCACAGTATGCTTTGAGTCTAAGCTCCATACTCCTATGTACTTTTTCTTAAGTAACCTCTCCTTTGTGGACATTGCCTACTCCTCAGCCACAGCCCCCAAAATGATCGCAGACTTCATCTCAGAGCACAAGACCATCTCCTACTGGGGTTGTGTTACCCAAATGTTTACCTTTCACTTCTTTGGCTGTGCTGAGATTTTTGTCCTGACCGTAATGGCATTTGACCGCTATGCTGCCATCTGCCAACCTCTACGCTATACCACCATCATGAGTGTCAACACCTGTGCTGTTCTGGCATTACTGTCCTGGGCAGGTGCTCTGGGACACTCCTTTGTGCAGACTCTTCTGACCTTCCAGCTTCCCTTCTGCAGTGCTCAAGTCATTGATCATTATTTCTGTGATGTTCATCCTGTCCTCAAACTTGCCTGTGCAGATACTTCCTTGGTGAACTTGCTGGTGGTGGCCAATAGTGGTCTTATATCTCTGGGCTGCTTTCTCATTTTACTGACTTCTTACACAGTAATTCTATTTAGCCTCCGGAAGCACTCTGCAGAGAGCCGACGGAAAGCGCTTTCTACCTGTGGCTCTCACTTGACAGTGGTGACCTTCTTTTTTGTCCCATGCATTTTTATTTACCTTCGCCCATCTACTACCTTTCCACTGGACAAGGCAGTCTCTGTGTTCTACACCACCATCACTCCAATGCTGAATCCCCTCATCTACACTCTGAGGAATGAGGATGTGAAGAATGCCATGAAGCGAATATGGAGATACAGAGTTTTGGGGGAAGAAAACAAAGGATGAATTACATCAGAATTGCAGAAATATGGTACCATTGAGGACCTGAGAGTCCAAATAACACTATAGTGAAGTGAATCTAGTGGGCTCAATATTTCTAGAAACTCAAAACAAATTTCATTGTCTAAGAACCTTCATTTCTAGTCTACCATGGATGGTTGTGTTTTGAGGTATGGTAGAATACAGGCAAGACCTTTGATAAGACAGCAAATACCAAAAATTCTCACCTCCCTTGGTACTACATTTTCCCCTAATTTCAATGATAATGATACATTTCTGTGCATCATTACTTCAGAGAAAGAGAATTTAAAGGAACACCTATATTTTTGCTTTGGTTCATTAGATTCAAAATAAAGGCAGCACAGTGATTGTAATGGTGAAGAAATGGAACTTGAATTGCCTTTATTAAGTAATTCTGTGTGACCATGTGGAGTTTTAATTTGGGCTTAAAATGTTAAAGAGTGAAATTAAAGTATGAACTGAAAGGTATATTTTTTGTTTGGTAAATTAAAAATTTAATTATACATGAAATATTTTATTGAATTTAAATGATATGTTTAGAATTGAAATTTATTTTTTAAATTGTTAATTGTTTTAAAATTAAAAAAAATTTAAAAATAAAATATTGCATCACTCCTATTACTTAGTAGTTGCCTAAATTGTATCTCTTGTAGAAATTTCAGTTTTTATTTTATAAATATAGTATTTTTATTTTTAGAAATCTCTGCTAACCTTATTTTATGATTAATTTTTTTGTAATTATCTCATATTTTTTGCTTTTAAAGGAATCTTTTGAAGTTAAAATTAAAATAAAATATTTTTTGATCAAAGATAAGCCAGGATGGATAGACAAATAATGAAATCCTTTCTATTGAACAGAAATATATTAAGATAAATATTGATGAAATTATTGACAAAGTTGCAGAAGTTAAGGCTTGAAGCAAACTAATGTGTATGTATAAATTTTCCTCTTATTCCAAAAAGTACAGTAATGTAATTAAAAATTGCTTTCCCCCCTTTTCATTATTCATTTTCATTATTTGTTTTATTTTAGTTTACTGATGATTACATATATAAAGTTTATAAGAAACAAATTCTCATTTTTCTTTTCTAGTTATTATTCATTTCATTTTATAAATTACTAGGGAAAAATAATTTTGTTACATAGAGGAGAATATTCAAATTGATCTACTGAGTGTCAAATGCAAAAGGCATGCCACTGGGGCCAGTTTACTTGAATTCATCAGAGATATCTATATGTTCTGTACCTATAGAGCCTATCTATTTCCTATTAATTTTTGTTCTGATATTTCCATTGTAAATGTTACTCTTCTTTCATTCAGAGAAAACTGAAACAGAATATGAATTGAGAAACTGTTTTCTTTTCTTTTTTTGAGCAGTTATTATCATCCCAACAAATAAAGTTTATATTACTTCTTTGATCCTCATTTCCTCCTAATATAGCTTAAAATTATGAGCCATAAGTAAAAAATAAACAAAAACAAAACTCCCCTTTTTGTTGTCCTTATTTTTTATCACCACCCTAAGCTCATTCTGACCTGTAACAATCTTGACATTACTTTTATAGGATCATACAATGTCCTTATAATTCATTACCAGGTATCTTTAGTATATATATATTTTTAAAGCAAAAGTGATTAGTGAGATCCTTCTTCATTCACATTGAGCTCTTTAGCAAAGCTCATTCCTACATCTTGATATTATTTCCCCTGTATTCTAAGAATTTGATTCTTGTACATGACACATACTTTCTTGGCTGACTTCGGTAGAATTTTTAATACTACTTATCTTTTCTCTTAACTCTTCAAAAACAATGTTCTCAAAAATCTAGGGTTCACATTAAAATATTTTTATTTCCTCTGTTCTATTATGAACTCTAAGAGGAAGTGGTCACTTCTCTTTCAACAACTCCACCCTTAGCCCCTGAAGAGAAGTAACTGTAGTAACAATTTCCATTGTAATAACAATTTCCTTACCATTAGTGAATTAGATACAGAATAAGATAATCCCTTGTTAATCTTCAGAAGTATGAAATTACCACTAAAGCAAGTTGAGAAGTTATTAGCCACTCTTTTTTTTTTTTTTTTTGGCAGGGAGGTCTAGCAAAAACCTGGACAATTGAAGTGTTCCATCACTACTGTATCATGTATTTGTGCCAAGCTTGAAATCTATTTCTCACATTCATTTATTTCCTCTTCTTGGGTAGGTGATCTGTAGTCTACTTCAGTGACAAAATTACTTCTGTTTTTCGTTCCTTCCTTTCTTCTCTAAATGCTCTCAACAATGCTTTCTCATTCTATTTCCTTCATTTTTGTACATATATCACTCTCCCACCTCCACATCCTTGAGCAGACTGTGTCTCAACAGAGACATCTGTAGTCATTGATAGTTCTTTCTGGACTCATTCTTCTGTGCTTAATGTATAACTATCCTCTCAAGTGCTCCCTTCCCAATGACTGTAAACCCCTGATTATGACTGTACAAACCCCATTCCTTATTTCTTATTCTTATTTGCTTCAATCTGATCCTCTCAATATTCTACTACAGATTTACCTGTACTGTCCCTTCCACTGAGCATTCTAGTTTTCTTCACAAACCTGCTTTCATCTTAAATTGTTTAATTTTTCTTTTGTATTTTCTTTATTTTATGACTGTAAGACTCAGCTTCCTCCTGTTGACACTGTATTCTTGTCCATCCTTTCTAGTACTAATTCCACTTTGACTCATGTCTCCCATGGAGAGTCAGAATATTCATTAATGCTTGTTTCAAACATCTCCCCACCATTGGTCAATGGTGATTACTTGGTAACTTCTCATTCTGAGGTTTGTTCAATCCAAAATTATAATCAAATCAAGATTCTGGTAGCTAAGATCTACTGACCTCAGGATATTCTCTTTCCTTCTTCAGTTAGCTTTAGTATCAGTCTTACTGTATTCCTCTTAACCCCACTTGCTGCTTTTATACCCCTACAATTCAATATACATATTGATACTTTCTTCAATCTTCTAGCTTTCCATTCCTCAATCTCCTTAATTCAGTTAATCCACTCCAGTTACAGAGATATCATCATACTCTTACTGTCACCCACAACTATTCCATTTCTATATTTACAAACTCTAAAATTCCTTTAATAATAATATTTTATTATTACATATTTTTTCTGCCTTACAAAATTAGTTTTTTTTTAAAAAATTACTATTTTAAATTTGTGGAATAAAACAAGCATTTTTATAATATAACATAATATAATAAAAAGTGATTGCACATGAAACTATAAATCTATTACATACAATTTGCTGTTCTTTTTAAATATATAATAATCATTTAAATTTCTTTTTTTCTTTTTTCTTTTTTCCCCCTGTTTTTCTTCCCTTCCCCCTATCCTAGAGATGGCTACCATTAGACATAAATATGTATACATGTATGTGTATATATATGTATAAATGTTTATATATACATATATACACATATATATAATTCTATACATACTTCTATTTATTAGTTCTTTAAATGGATGAAAATAGCAAATCCATAAGATCTTTGTAGTTAATTTGGATATTTATAACAGTCAAAATGTTTTATTTGTTCAAAGTTGTTCTTAAAACAATATTGCTATTACACTATACAATGCTCTCATTTCTATTCATTTCATTATTCATTATTCACTATTTTATGCAAATATATCCATGCTTTTCTAAAATCATGAAACTCATCATTTCTTATGGCATAGTAATATTATTCTCAATTATATACTACAATTTGTTAAGCCATTCCCCAATTAATGGACATCTTTACATTTTCCAGTTTCTTGCCACCACAAGGAGAGCTGCTATAAATATTTTAGGACATAAGGTTTTCTTTTCTTCCCCTAATCATCTTTGGAAATAGAATTAATAGTGATATTAATAGTGATATGATCAATTTATCAACTCTGCATATAATTCCAAATTGCTCTTCAAAATAGTTGGATCAGGTAAGTGAGATTAATAAAATTGAGTGTTAAAAAATCATTAAAATAATAAAACTAGGAGTTGGTTTCATAAAAAAAGCAAATAAAATAGATAATTCATTGGTTAATTTGATTAAAAAATAAAGAAAAAACCAAGTGTCAAAAATCAAAAGTGTAAAATATACCACTGAAGATGAAATTAAAGCAATTTTAAGACACTATTTTGTCCAATTATATAACAATAATTTTAACAGTTTAAGTGAAATAAAAGAATATTTGCAAAAAACATAAATTGCCTAGATAAGCAGAAAAGGAAATAGACTATTTAAATGGACCTATTTTAGAAAAAGATATTGAGCAGTCCATAAACTTCTTAAGAAAAAAGCACTAGAACCAGACAGATTTACGAGTGAATTCTATCAAACATTTAAACCATAATTGAATTCCAATATTAAATAAATTATTTGGAGTAACAGACAAAGAAGGAGTTCTATCAAACTCTTTTTTTAATTTTTAAAATTTTTTTATTTTATTTTCCAAACATATGTATGGATAATTTTCAACATTCACCCTTGCAAAATCTTGTGCTCCAAATTTTTCTCTCTCTTCCCCCCACATCCTCCCCTAGAAGGCAAGTAATCCAATTAAGTAATCCATTTAAACATGTGCAAGTTTTCTATACACATTTCCACAATTATCATGTTGCATGAGAAAAATCATTTCAAAAAGGGGAAAAAATGAGAAAGAAAAAAATTCAAGCAAAAAACAATAAAAAGAGTAAAAATACTATATTATGATCCACACTCAGTTCCCACAGTCCTCTCTCTGGGTGCAGATGGCTCTCTTCATGACAAGATCATTGGAATTGGCCTGAATCATCTTATTATTGAAAAGAGCCATGTCCATTAGAATTGATCATTGCATAATCTTGCTGTTGCCATGTACAATGATCTCGGGTTCTGCTCACTTAATTTAGCATCAGTTCACTCAAACTCTTTTATGAAACAAATATGATACTGATACTTAAACCAGGAAGTATAAAAACAAAGAAAATTATAAACCAATTTCATTATTTCAGTCCAGATTCCCAGTAACTACCATCAGCTATCTATCTTCCTTTAAACTAAACTCCTTGAGAAAAACCATATACATCCACTTCCTCTTTTCTTATATTATTTTGATTCCTCCACATTTGCTTTCTAGTTTCATCAAACTGAATTTTTCTTCTCTAAAGTCACCAATGATCTTTAAAAATTTTTAGTTTCCTCAGTTCATTTTTTGGGGAGATGATACATGTATACTCTTCTTTTTTTTTTTTTTACATATTTTCTTATGAATCATGTTGGGAGGGAGAAAAATAAGAGCAAAAGGGAAAAAAAATGCCTTAAGAAAAAAAAAAAAAAAAAAAAAAGAAAAAGAAAGGGAACATAGCATATGGTAATTAACATCCAGTTTCCATAGTTCTCTCTACATATTTGGATGGCATTTTTTTTTCATCCAAAATATATTGAGTTTGCCTTGGATTATTGAACTGCTGAGAAAAAGCAAGATTGTTAAAGTTGATCAACACACAATTTTGTGGTTGCTGTGTACAATGTTTTTTGGTTCTGCTTGTTTCCCTCAGCATTCATTCATGTAAATCTTCCCAGACCATCCTAATATTACCCTGTTTATCATTTTTAATAGAACAATGATATTTCAGTACTTTCATATACCATAACTTATTCAGCATTCCCCAATTTATTGGCATCTATTCATTTTCCAATTCTTTGCCACCACAAAAAGAGCTGATGCAAGCATTTTTGCATTTGTAGATCCTTTTATCCAAATTGCTCTTCAATGCATCGGATCATTTCCTAACTCCAACAACAATACATTAGTGTTCTAGAATTCCCACATCCTCTCCAACATTTATCATTATCTTTACTTGTCTTCTTAGCCAATCTGAAAGGTGTGAGGTGATACTTAAAAATTGTTTTAATTTGCATTTTTCTAACTAATAATTATTTAGAGCGTTTTTTCATATGATTACAGATATTCTAAATTTATTTATCTGAAAATTCTTTGATTATATCCTTTGACTATTTATTGATTGGGGAATGATTTGCATTCTTATAAATATGATTCAGTTCTTTATATATTTTAGAAATGAGACTTCGGGGCAGCTAAGGTGGTGCAGTGGATAGAGCACCAGCCCTAAAGTCAGGAGGACCCAAGTTCAAATCTAGCCTCAGATACTTAAAACTTCCTAGCTGTGTGACCTTGGGCAAGTCACTTAACCCCAATTGCCTCATAAAAAAAGAAAGACAGAAAGAAAAGAAATGAGACCTTTATCAAAAAGAATGGCTGTAAAAAAAACTTTCCCCAGCTTTCTGCTTTCCTTCTAATCCTGGCTGCATTGGTTTTGTTTGTACAAAACCTTTTTAATTTAATCTTATCAAAATTGTAATTTAATAAGCATTTAGTAATGTTTTCTAATTCTTCTTTGGAAATAAATTCTTCCTTCTCCAAAGATCTGATATGTAAACTATCCCTTGCTTTCCTAATTTTCTTGTAATATCATCCTTTATGCCTAAATCATGTACCCATTTTGACCTTATTTTGGTATAGTGTGTAAGATATAGGTCAATGCCCAGTTTCTAACATATTATTTTCCAGTTTTTCCAGCAATTTTTGTGCAATGGTGAGTTCTTATCACAGAAGCTGGAGTTGGCAAATCTAGTTTGTCAAACACTAGATTACTACAACCATTGATTATTGTGTCATGTGTATCTCTTTTATTCCATTGATTCACCACTCTTATTTGTTAGCCAGTACCAGATGGTTTTGATGACTGCTGCTTTAGAATATACTTTTAGGTCTGATACTGCTAGACCACTGCCTTTTGCATTTTTTTTCATTATTTCCCTCGATATTCTTGACTTTTTGTTATTCCAGATGAATTTTTCTTATTTTTTCTAGCTCTATAAATTTTTTTGGGGGGAAGTTGATTAGTATGGCACTAAACAATAAGACTATTTTAGGTAGACTTGTCATTTTTTTATATTAGCTCAGCCTACCCATGAACAATTAATATTTGAGAACAATTAATAGTTCTGGAGTTTTGCAACAATGTTTCTAGGAGTTTTTCTTGTGGAATCTTTTTTCAGAGGTGATCAGTGGATTCTTTTAATGACTATTTTGCCTTATGATTCTAGTATATTGGGGCAATTTTCCTTGATGATCTCTTGAAGAATGCTGCTTAGGCTTTTTTTTTGTAATGGCTTTCAGTTAGACCAACAATTTTAAAATTGTGTTTCTTGGATCTGTTTTCTAGGTTGGCTGTTTTTCCAATGAGTTTTTAGTTTGTTTGACTGATTCTTGATGTCTCATAGAATCATTAGCTTCCATTTGCTTGGTTCTAGTCTTTAATACATGATTTTCTTCAGTTAGCTTTTGTATCTATTTTTTCATTTTATTAAATCTACTTTTCAAGTTGTTTTCTCCAGTGGATTTTTTGGGGGGGCATCAGGTCAATCATATTTTTAAAGGAATTGTTTTCTTCAGTCATTTCTTTTGTCCTTCCTTTTCCAAGCTGTTGACTCTTTCTTGAGTACCTCTTATTTCTCTTCCAATTTTCCTTTTATCTATTTTTGCTTTTAAAATTCTTTTTTGGGTGCTTCCAAGAAGCCTCTTTTGGCTTGAAACCAATTCATGTGGGCATTTTGTTCTCTTGTGAGGTGGTGATTGGATTTTCCCTGTCACCATGGGAGCTTTTTATGATTAAGGTTTTTTTCTTTCTCATTTTCTTTTTTGTTCCCCCTGCTCTCTTCCCCCTCCTCCTTTTTGTGACTTTTGATGTTGAGCAATATACTAGAACCATAGGGCAAAATAGTCATTGAAAGAATCCACTGGTCACTTCTGAAAAAAAAATCCTACAAGGAAAAAACCCTCAAAACATTGTTGCAAAACTCCAGAACTATAATCTCAATGGAAAAAAAAAGTGTAAGCTGTCAGGAAAAACAAAACAAAACACAATTCAACTATCAAGGGGCCACAGTCAGGATTACCCAGGATCTGGCAGTTTTTACAATAACCTCTGCTCCTGGGGTACAGTGGTGCTGTCCCAAGTTTCTTGTGCTGCTCTGTGCTTTGGTTTTGCAGAAAGGGGCTCCTTATGTTTGGTGTCTTGCTCACAGTAGGGATTAGCTCTATTATCTTTCTTGAGGGAACAGCCTGGCTTCCTAGGTTGTCAATTTGCCTTCTGTGTTGCAACTGAGGCTTCCCCACTGGTCTGCTGTGCTAGGTACTAAGCCAGGAATGAAGTTCTCAGTTACTGATCTGCTCTGATTAAGACCCTCTCACTGGCTTTCCTAGACACCATCTGAGCTGGGTTGAACACCTATTTTATTCCAGTGAAACTGACCTTTCTTAAAATCCTTCCAATCTAACTTGAGCTAGAGAGTGATTTCATTTCATCAGACTCTATTAAGAGACTTGATTTTATGTGTTTTTTCAGGGAAACTGGGAAAGCTTGCACAGCTTCCTGGCTTCACTCTGCTATTTTGGCTTTGCCACCAGAACTCCACCAATGATCTTTTTACATGTGAATTTAATGACTTTTTTGTCTACTCTCATCCTTCTTGACCTTTCTGTTGTTTTGACATTATTAGTCACTCTCTTCTGCTAGGTACATTCTCCTCACTAGGTTTTCTCTCCCAGTTCTTACCTTACCTGAATGATCACTTCTTTTTAGTTTCTTTTGCTAGATCTTCATTCAGGTCATACCCATAGGGAAAAAATATGAAATAGAAAACTTTCAAGTATTTCTGATGAAAAGACAAGAGCCAAATAGAAAATCTGATTTTCAAATATGACTTATTTATAGTTATTGTTCAGTTATGTATGGGTTCATATATGAACCTATTTAGGTTTGGTTTGTTTTTTTTGGCAGAGATATTAGAATGGTTTGCTATTTCCTTCTTCAATTCATTTTGCAGATGTACAGTTGAGGCAAGCAAGATTAAGTGACATGTTCAGGTTCACATATCTAGTAAATGTCTGAGACTAGATTTGAATTCAGAAAAATGAATCTCCTCCTTTTAGACTTGGCATTCTATGCCATTTAACTGTCCCTTACAAGAGTCAAGCATAAAAAGCTTAACATGAAAGAGCAATCATAAAGAATAAAATTAAATGATTTACCTTTCTATATGGGAAGATGATACAAGTATATTCTAAGATCTGTATCATTAGAGAAGTTAGAAGAATTCTATATAGATAATAGGAGTAAGCTGATTATGTTGGGATGTGTAAAAAATGAATAAATGAGAAAGAGAAATGCCTTGGGAAAGGAGGGAAGGGAGAAAAAGAATAAAGAAAATTATCTCACATAAAAGAAGAGCTTTTACAGAGAAGGGAAAAATGTTGGGGAGGGGTAGGCTTTAATCTCACTCACATCTTAATTGGTTCAAAAAGTATATCCACATATATCAATTGATGATAGAAATCTATCTTTCCCAATGGGGATGTGGGAAAGGACATAAGAAAAAGGGGAGGGGTGCATGAAAAAAGGACAGATAAGAAAAGATAGTCAGAAGTAAAACAGAATTGATCAGAAGGAGAGCTTTTGAATTTCCCCACCATTTTTGTCAAACCAATCATGATGTTTATGAGTTTTCTGAATCAGATGAATAAATTCAGTGCTGTACACAAAATCTCTAAAGCTTCTCATTCTTTTTCTGCACCACTGATGCTAATTTAGCTTTCCTATCAGATCAGCAATAATTGTTCACTCAAGGAGAAACTCAATAATCTCTTGATTTTGAGTCTCTAGACAATTATCTTGCCTTGAGACTGATAATTTTACTAAATGTGAATGGTTATCTTAAACAGCATGAGTCAATAATTGGTTCAGCATTCTGTACCAGACAGTGCTTCTGTCACTCTTACATCTACCTGTCTCTTCCCCTTACAATAACACAGTCTATTAAATGCAAGTGTGCATGCAAAGAATTTTATTGCACTTAGGTAAATGGAAGACTGTGCTGGTGATAAAAAGTTTATGAGATACATAAATCTTTAGTAGTAAGTCACTATTGCTGTTCCCAACTTGATTCCTCCCAAGGACTCCCTAACATGTCTAATAGAACATACCTACTCTGGTATTAAAGTCATCCAGAATTACAAGCTTCTTGGAGCCATAGGTAAGAGTTGAATGACAAGTGGATACTAAAGATGGATGAGCAGCCCTGACAAGAACTCAGCCAATCCTCGCACCAGAGATGCTATTTCTCTCTGACCATTCTATAACCCCATTATCCACATAATTTATCATATCCATAAAAATAGCAAAAATATATTATTATATCAAGTGGTGATGAAAAAAATCTTTGAGAGAACACATTTGTTTCTACTAAAATATTAGAAAACATAGATATTTTCTTAAAATAATAAGTATCATCTATCTAACACCAAGAACAAGCATTACCTATAATGGGATAAACTTAAAGCTTTCTCAATAAGATCAGGAGTGAAGCAAGGATGTCTATTATCACCACTGAAATTCAATATTATACTAAAAATGCTAGATATAACAGTAAGACAAGTACAAGAAATTGAAGGAATAAAAATATAAAGTAGGAAAACAAAACTATTATTCTTTGTAAATGATATGATGGTGTAATTAGAGAGAACTAGAAAATCAATTAAAAAATTACTTGAAACAATCAGAAAAGTTGTAGGATATAAAATAAGCCCACATACATAGTCAGCATGCCTATATCCTACCGACAAAACCCAATAGCAAGAGATAGAAGTAGAAATTCTAGTTAAAATAATTGCAGACAATATAAAATTCTGGGGAAATCTGTCTGCCAAGGCAAACCCAGGGATTTTATGTACACAATTACAGAACACTTTTTGAGTTAGAAAAATCGAAACAATTGAAGAACTATTAATTTTTCATGTGTAAGCTGCACCAATATAATATGACAATTCTACTTTAATTTAGTTATTCAATAATATCATACCAAACTACAAAATTATAGAGCTAGAAAAATAGCAATGAAATTCATCTGGAAGAATAAAAGATTAAGGCTATCAATGGAATCAGTGAAAAACAATGTTTTAGGAAGGTAGCCTATCTGTTCCAGATTTTAAACTATACTATCAAATAGTAATCATCAAAACAATCTGATACTGGCTAAGAAGTAGAAGGGTAGACCAGTGGAATAGCTTAAATATGCAACACACTGTAGTAAATGACCATATTAATCTAGTGTTTGATAAACCCAAAGATCCAAGCTTTGGGGGCAAGAACTCAACATTTTACAAAAATTGCTGGAAAACCTAAAAAGCAGTCTGGAAAAACCTAGGCATAGATCAAATCTCATGCTACATATCTAGATAAGGTCAAAATGAGCACATGATTTAGAAATAGTGCACAAGCAAATTAGAGAAGCATGGAATACTTTCCATGTCAGGTCTATGGATAACGGAAGAACTTATGACAGAAGTTAGCATTTTAAAACATAAAATGGATAATTTTGCTTACATGAAGTTACAAAATTTTTGCACAAACAAAACTAATGCCATCAGGATTAGAAGGAAAATAGCAGTGAGAGGTAAGGAGTTTGAAACTCAAAATTAAAAAAAAGGATTGTCAAAAAATTTTTAAATAGAGTTGGAAAATATTTAATGAAATAAAAATAAATTTTAAAAATGTGGCATGGTATTTCATAGTGTAGGATAGACATTTACACAAAGATGTAGGATTCAGCCAAATGGAGAGAAGCACGGAGAGTATACCAGGTAAGGACATTCTTCTATACAAGTATGTATAGAAGGAAATCAATCAAGCAATCCATTAAGTGTCTAATATGTTTAAGATACTGTGCACACTACTGATGATACCCTAGTTGTGTTAAGGGGGGACAATGGATAATCAAATCTGACTGGAGCAAAGTGTTTTAGTAGTAGACAAAGTGCTAGGAGGATATATGAAAAAAGCCACTTAGTTTGAACAGACATAATTAGCAATTCTGGTGCCCTGAACAGGTAGCACAAAAGGCACAGTAAAATAAATTTTTTAAAATAAAATTTTACTATAGTAAGTTTATTTTTAATACACATTGCTTTATGAATCATGCTGGGAGGGAAAAATCAGAGCAAAAGGAAAAGACATTGGGACAGATAAAAAAAAAGAATAAAGAAGTGAACATAGCATGTATTAATTTACATTCATTCTCCTTACTTCTTTTTTTTTCTAGATGCAGGTGGCATTTTCTATCCAAAGTCAATTGGGATTGCTTTTGATGGCTAAATTGCTGAGAAGAACCAAGCCTTTCATAATTGCCCATTCTTGCTGTTATTGTATACAATGTATTCCTGGTTCTGCTTGTTTTGATCAGCGTGAGTTCATGAATAATTTTCCAGGCTTTTCTATAATCAACTTGTTCATTATTTTTTATAGAAGAACAATATTCCATTATCTTCATATACCACAACTTGTTTAGCCATTCCCCAGTTGAAGGGCATCCACTCCTTTTCCAATTCTTTGCTATCACAAAGAGAGCTACTACAAACATTTTTGCATGTGTGGATTCTTTCCCCGCCTTTATGATTTCCTTGGCATATAGACCCAGTAATGGCACTGCTGGGTCAATGGGTATGCACAGTTTTACAATACTTTGTGTTCTATAGTCTATATAGTTCTATAGTCCTTTAGTTACAGACTGATCTCCAGCATGGTTGGATAATTTCACAACTCCACCAACAATGTATGTAGTATAATAGGACACTAGTCTCAATTTTCCCACATCCCCTCCAATCATTTATCTTTTATTATTATCTTTTCCTGTCATCTTAGCCAATCTAAGAAGTGTGAGGTGGTACTTAAGAGTTGTTTTAAACTCAAATCAATTTTTAACTCTAGGACTCCTTCAGGATACTGCTTAGATTCTAGTGACAAGGCTAGACTGTGATGAATATCCCCTAGCATATGAAAAGGGGGCAGGAAGCTGGTCTTACAACATTGATATCTAAAAATAATTTTCTCATTTCAGGATCAGGAAGCATCCAATTGTCTTTTTCTTTCCCCCACTACCACTTTTTTTTGATTACTGTCATATTTCTTTATTTGGGGGCCATGAAGTTACATCTCTGAACTTGCTCTGGGAAACACATATCATCTTGTTAAATTATTCCTTCGGGTAATTGGTTCCTACTTGACTGGCTCCAGATCCCAAAAGAATAAACTTTCTTGGTAACAACCAATGGCACTAGTTAGTTCATTGTTATACTAGAGCAGAAGTTTCTATATATCCAGACAACAATTCTCCGCTACAGGTGGGGAAGGCTGGGTGTCTACTCTCTGCCTTCCCCACAGCCCACAGATTCTCCAGGACCTGGCTACAATCAGGAGGTGGGAGAAATGATGCTGCTTTCTTGACATGGAGAGGAACTGCTGGATATATGAGGCAAAGGACTGGTTATGCTTTTAAGAATGATTATATAGAGTGTTTAGATGGGAATAAGAGTAGCCTAGATTCAGAAATTTCCTGGAGGAAAAGGTCAGAGGGAAGAATCAAAGAGAAGAATCAGTTTGTGTGTATGGGTATATTGTGAGAGGCAGAAAGAGGAAATGAGGAGCTAAATCTGGGGCAATTTGGTAAATAGCTTTTGGAGAAAGCAGTTCACAAGAGTTACTGATTGATTCAAAACTAGAATTGGAATTAGAAACTCCATGAGAGAGATGAGAATAAGACTGAAAGGGACAAATGTTAATGCTTGATAGCTCCCTCAATTCACCAAGCTAATTGTTTTTTTTTTTTTTTTTTTGATTCAACCAATGTGTACTCCCTAAATTTCAGACAAAATTATCACTTATAACACATTTTGTGTAGTTAGATAAGAAAGGGATCTAAAAGTCAATATTATGATGATATTTCTTGCTTTCCATGTACTTGCTCCTTTTATAAGGGGAATATCCATCATGTTTGAGTCTATTATGCCAACAGCATATGATTGAGTCTGGGCACTTTTGAAGAACCTGTTCATTCAATACTAATCCATGAGAATTGGATGAGACTATCATGGTATACATCTCAGTCCTGCTAACAGCTTTTTTGTGTGACTGTCCTATTATAAAGAATCCCTATGGGCGACAGGAGCAGAAAAGCAATGAAGTCTCTTTAAACATCCAGGTTGATTTATCACTGAAGGTATGATCCATCACTAAGTCACTGTCCCTAAAATTCTCAAGGCTCTCAATATCCCCATCTATACAGATCTATAGAGACATTGTTATAATCTCATGGGATCTTAAAGCTAAGAAAACCTTGGGTTCAAATCTCATCTCAGACACTTCATAACTCTAATGATGGGCAAGTAGCTTACCCTCTTTGGGCTTCAGTTTCCTCATAAGTAAAATGAAGGAGTTGAACTTGATGACTTCTAAAGTTATTAGATTTTTCATTTTAAATCTGTTTTATCTTGTGTTCATTATTTTATTGGTAAGCAAACCTAGACCTTGAGAAATTTTGTCCAATGTTATTCAGGAAGTAAGGAACAAAGAAAGTTTCCAAATCTAGGTTCTCTGATAGTAAATTCAGTGACCTTTCCATGGTACTGAAGATATTTCACAGGGTAAGATTAATTAAATTATCATAGGGAAATGCTTTGTTTCCCAGAAATAAGAAAATCAACTCGTCATTTTTCAAGCCCTATTGTTTTTTCTTTGTTGAATTATGGATCTATGGGCATATGTCTATTGTTTTCTCTTCTCTCTTTTTTTCTCATATCTCTCTTGACTCTTCTCTGTGATTGTCTTTATCTATTACTCTCCTTTTTATAGATTAGAATTGTTGAACTGGAAAACATCTAGCCCCTTCGATTTAACTCAAATTAATTCAAATTGATTCAATAAACATTTATTCATTTTACAGTTGTCAAGTAAGACAACTAACAAAAAGCTTAAATGTCTTGTTCAAAGTCACATAAGTAATTAATAGTACAAGCAAGACTAAAACCCAGTTATCTTAGGTCATAATCTAATAGTATCATCAAGTTAATGCAAGAGGGAACTTTGAAAGCCATCTAATCTATCTCCTCTTATTTTACAAATGAGGAAAATGAGGATCAGAGAGTCTAAATGATGTTCCCAAAGTCACATTGCTAGTAAGTGACAATGAGGATTCAAACTCAGTCTCTCTACTTCCCATCCAGCACACTTTTCTTTTTCCATTACACCAAGTTGCCTCTCCTTTATATTTTTTTCACTCCTGTTCCTTTGATCTATCAGATACCAAGTCTATTCATTTTAATGTGAATGCTCCTTTTTAAAAGCACTTTTCTCAGTCACAATTTACATTCATGCCCCAGTTTTGTCACTATGTGAAATTGGATAAATTTCCTAATCTCTGCTCCTCAGTTTCTGCATCTGCATAATACCTAAGTCATAGGATTTTTGTGAGACTCCAATCTGATAGATAATGTAATGTTCTTTGTGTACTATACATTTTTACAAAAATATCAGTTACAATTACTGAATCAGCTCAGTAATCATGTCTGTTGGCTAGTGTTCTTAGGTAAGACAATCCTGGTAATCCTGGAGTGATCTTTTGGCTTAACTCAAAGATTTATAGCCCTGTTAGAAATATTAGAGATCATTTGGATGAATCCTTCATTTTATAGATAATGAAATCTTCCTTTTGCTCCTTTTTCTATATGCCATGACTTAAAATACCCATAATATAGTAATTCCCTTCAACCTTATTCTGTGAAAAAGATTTAACATCTTCCCTCCTCAGGCTTAGACATTTGACAAAACTCTATACAGAAAGAAAGCTGGAGGATATGACATTACATCTTTAGACCACTTGGCAGAGGTACAAACTGACAAGCAAGGAAATATCAAATTTTCATTTTATTTATTTCAATAGGAGTGAAAGCCAAGTCTTTTTTGATTAAACCATTCCAGACCAATTTAAATAGATTTTTTTACCCCATTAAATGAACTGCAAGTCTCATTGCCAACACCATGACCCCTTGAGACCAACTATTTTCTGTGTATTCCCAGAAGAGGTGCAGGGTTTATGCTTCCCTCTTTCTCTGGTAGTCACCTTTCTCTCTGCCAAGAAAGCTCATTTTCCCCCTTCTCCTTCTTCCACTTTTCCTAGAGGCCTAATCACATGGTTCATCCAATATTGATCTTCACTATATTATTCCTGAAGAAGAACTCCTATATTTTCCTTCAGTGAGACTCTGTATTGTTGCTTTTGATATTACTAGCATAACCTTTGTCTGGACAAACACCAAAAGCTCAGCCAGTCCCACTGGTACACAGCTGAAATGCAACATTCCAGTTGCAGGTTTTCCCTAGTGTGAAGGCTCCCCTTAGAAATATGGAGGTGGGGAGTTTACAGTTGTCATTAATCTTGGCAAGATCTCAGTGCTTGAAGTGCTCTCCACAATTCATTTCCAAATATTCTATTTGGGAAGCTGATGTAGAATTTGAATTATCTTGGTGCTCATATTACTTTCTAATCAGAAACTGGTGTTTGACTTTTTAAAATCAAGTAATAATTTTATTTCTTATTGATTCAGTTACTTCCTTCCATGATCAAAATAGGTGTCTGGCTTTTGTTTGTTTTTGTTCCTTAATAAAAAGAGTTTGAATTTTTTATTTTTTGATTTGGAAGCTTTAGGGGAGACATGGAGACTTCAATAAAGTCAAACATTCCACAAGGAATACAAAAAAATGAAACTAGAATTGTCCATTTTGTCATCTGTATTAATCCCAGCTTTTTAGATGATTACTAATATAAGATATCATAGCAAAGGAACCTTCATACAGTTTTTGAAAACAAATGATATTTTCAGTGAAATGATTTTTTAAAACAAAATTCTAGACCCAAGTTTAACACTAAAGATCAAAGTGCTGTCCAAGATAAAATAAAATAGCAGTGGGGCAAGGGCTTTATGATGTTTAAATCATTGAGTCCATTTAAAAAATATTCTAGATGATCTGTAATTTTATTAAAGTGGACTCTCCCTTGACTGAAGCATGGAATGTCTATTCATATATCAATAGCTGTTCTTCATGAGTTGCTCTAGCCAAAAAAATAATAATAATAAATAAAGCCATTACTCAGTGACAAACTTTGTGGTATATGTGGGGAAGAGGAGCTTTGAATTAGGATTAGAAATCTCCTTCTTTCTTCTCTTGGGCCTGAGTTTTCTGCCCCTAGTGTGCATTTCCTGAGAGGGAATAAGTTCTGTTGGTCAAGAAGAACCTACTGGGAGACAGAGTGAATATTATTGGGAGCAGAGACTGGAAGGTATTAGGGACTAAGGTCTAGGTCAAAGCCAATTAAGTTACTTTCAGCATAGAAGGAAAATATCTCTTTTGTTTAAAATTTATTATAGACTATCTTTTTCACAGAATAGTATAAATTGAATTTTAAGTCACAATGCTTAGAATGGTGAAATGTAGTTGGTATCTGCATTTGGTTAACAATTTTAAAAAATGTAGATGGAAACATACTTAGTCTATTCTAAGTCCATTCTCTCCATTTATAGATGAGGAACCTGATGGTCAGAGAAGTGAAGAGGATTTTTTGAATTTGTGTTAGAAACCCTCACTAAGATTCATTCACTTATTTATCATGTGGTAAGTATCTATTATAATAGATTTTAAAAATTACAATTTATTTGAAGGGGTAAAGGGAAAGTACAGGAAAAAAACATAAAATTATTATATAGTTCCTTTTCTTACAGAATTTGTAATCTAGTAGGAGTTAGCAAATATGTAGTATAATGATTTAATCAAAATTTATAATGTAAGTGTATTGTAATCATACAAAATTTAAGTGTACAATTTAAAAGCATAAGACAGATATTAAGTTCTTTGTGAGGTCAGAGGAAGAAAAGAATATTCCTGTTGATGGATATAGCTATCTGAGGTGTCATGGCATGAATCCAAGGGATCTGTGATCAGTCAATTAGAAAACAGGAAAATTTCCTAGGATTGCAAATCTTGGAGTTTATTTCTAAAACAATATACTTTATCCTTATCCTACAGCATTTCTATTACTCTCCCTTTTCTTTCTGATAAACTCCTGACCTATCCTTTTCAGAGCTAACTTAGTCCCTCAGTTGTAAACCTAACTGTTATCCAAGCATCCAGAGCAACACCTACTCAGGTACCATTGGCACACAAACATTATAATCTAGAACTTTATCATCTTTCTCATGTAATATAACTTTCCAGTTGGTCTTCCTATCTTAAGTCTCTTCCCTCTTCAATTTGCTCACCGCATACCTGATAAAATGATTTTTAAAAATTTAAATCTTATGTCATTCTCCTATTTTGTGACACTCCCTTGACTACCATCATATATAATTTAATCTTTATCTCATTATTTTAAAACATTTCTTATGTAAAGTTTATAATGTATACAATCACTAGTGTGATTGTATGCACATATAATTTGCAATTAAATAAATATAAACATGTTAAGGCTAGGCTCAAAAATTTTTAGTGATGGAATGAATGTGTTTGAAAAGTATCACTATAAGAGATGAGGAGCCACTGAATGATTTTGAATTAAGGACTGATTTGGGCAAACTTTTGATTTAGGATTAAAGGAGGGAAGGAAAGGGAAGAGGAAGAAAGGAGAGAAGAAAAGAGGAGAGAAAGGAAGGAGGGAGGAAAGAGTGGAGAGAACAGGAAGGAAAGGGCAAAGGGAGGAAGAGATAGAAGGGCTAGAGAAAGAAATGAAAGTGGAGAAGAATAAAAGGGAATGGGAAGAGAAAAAAAGGGAGAGTGGCAAAGAAAGATAAGTCCCAGAAGGAGTATATGGATGAAATTTTGAGAAGCATCTATTTTAAGGAATCAGGAAAAGGCTAAAGAATCAGCAAAGAATTCAGGAAATAAAGCAATAAAAGAAGTAGGTGGAGAACCAGAACAATAATAGATTTTTATGTCCCACTTTAAAGTTTGAAAAGCATATTTTACATATACAGACATATATATTTAGATATAGCTGTGTGTGTACACATGCACACATATACATAAATATATAATCTGTATTTCCAAGGAATTTATATTTAAACAGGAAAGACTCTCATTTATTGGCCAATGATAGGTCACAAGCCAAGCCCTGATGTGTCATTGCTTAGGTCTTGATTGACTCAGTCATTTTCTGTTTTGGCTAGAAACTTGGAGAGTCTTCCCCTCACAGATTTGTTCATCCATCTGTCTATCTATCTATTTTGATTAGATGGAAAAGGCCATTCTTTTGCCTCAATAGCTACCTAGTCTTAATCACTGAATGACTGCAGCCTCAGTCAAACTGAGATCTGTTGAAGATCTTAGCTTAAAAATATTAAGTTCTCTCATTTCATCTAGGGCCATAGTCTTGATCTGTATATGGCCATTGGACCCAGATAGCATTAGAGGTGAAAGTGAGGCAGGTGAACTTGCACAGCCCTCCCTCATTTAAATGCAATTTACTAGCATGTCATGGTATCACCTTCCTGATGTCATGGTCCTCTTTGACAATGGAGGACAAAAACAATAGTTTTTAGAGGATTTACTTGTAATCAAAACCCCAGGGATTAAGTCATTTCTGTAGGTTCTCCTAGGAGAAAGGTTAATGAACCTTTAAAGCAAATGATCTGTGTGCCCTCTCTTTTGTTTTTCAGAGGACTTTTTGTATATTATTTTTGGTTCCTGTATCCTTTAGAGCAGGGTTTCTTAAACTTTTTCTACCCATGACTCCTTTTTATCCTGAGAAAGTTTTATAAACTCCCAGGTTTATGGTTGCACAAAAAAAAATACAAATCAAATATATAGTGATAATAAATCATAATTTTGCAACCCTTATATTTAGTTACAAGAGCCCCTATGGGATCACAATAGAGTTTAGGAAACTTCATTTTAGAGAACTGAATTAAAGATAAATTGTAAAAAGTTTCATTATTAGAATGGAAAGGTCCTTCTGATCTTTCTGTTCTAAATATTCAAATTAAGGTTACAAGAAACACTAACCTTTTTTAGACATAATTTTTATGTTATACAAAAATAAAGTGTTGTGAGTGACTATTAACATTTTTTAAATATAAAATTTGAGAAAATATTTAATGTAGGGCCTGACACAAGGGTACCCTGGTTGTTTAAATTTTGACTTATCAAATATCAATCAATCAATCAATCATTATTTTATAAGTGCCTTGTATGTATGAGATGCTAAGGATAAAAGGACAAAAATGAGATAGTACCTGGCTTACATTCTATCGGGGGAGGTGATGTGCACATATAAATATAAATATGGAAATATATGCAATATAAACATAAATTGAATTTTCAGGGTGGGAGAAAGCATTAAGGTCTGGAGTGAATAGATAAGACTTCAAATTAAGGGTGGCATTTGAACTTAATTTTAAAGGAAACAAGGAATTGTAAGAAGTAGAGACAAGAAGGGAGTGTATTTCAATGTTCTCCCTCCTGCAATACTTTGTATTTAACTATCATGCATTTATTCTATATATGTTTATTTTGAATATCCTTTTATATATATTTCCCATTAAAATGTAGGGATTTTTCCCCATTCTTTATAGGGCACAGTACCCAGAACATCAAGAGGTGCTTAGCAAATAATTTTTGATTGATTGGCTGATTCTAGATAGGGGAAGAGCAAGTCTTTGCAAAGTCACAGAAAAAGGAGATGAAATGTCTTATTCAAGAAACATCAAGAAAGTCAGTTTGGCTGGACCATAGGATGAATGTAGGAGAATAATGTCCAAAGAGCCTGGAGTGTAGCCAGAAAGAAAAGGGCTTTATATGCTAAACAGAAAAGTTTGTATTTGATCCCAACATCAGGAAACTCTTGGAATTTATTAAATAGGGGAATGCTATTGTAAGACCTACACTTTTGGAAGACTGATTTAACAATTATGTGAAATGAGTTGGTGAGGAAGGAGGTTTATGGTAGAAAAAACAATTAGAGAGCTAGTGCAATAGTCCAGACAAGAGGTCTTGATGATTTGAACTAAGGCAGTAGCAACATCAATATAGAGAATGTGATGGATTCCACATGAGTTGGAGAGGCAAATTTAAAAAAAAAAAAAGACTTATCAGTTGATATATTAAGGATGAAGGGGAATGAGGTGTTGAGAATGACTCTTTGGTTTATAAACCTGAGTAGCTAGGAAGATGTTTTCCCCCACAGGAATAAGGATGTTTAGAAGAGGAATGAGATTGGGGGAGCAAGAGAATGTGAGTTCAATTTTAGATACATTGAGTTTGACATGTCCACAAAATATCTACTTTGCTCATTAGGCACATGTGAAATTAAGAGCTCAGGAGAGAGACTGAAACTGGAAAAATCCAGGTCACTTGCATAAAAATTAGAAGGGAAAGAGATTGCCTGCAAATGTCCTAAGTGTTTTGATAAATATTATTTCATTTGAACCTCAAAGTAGTGCTATGAAGTATGTGCTAATGTCACACTCATTTTACATTTATGCAAACTGAGACAAAAAAAGATTAAGCAACTAGCTTAGTTGGTAACTTAGCTAGTAAATGTCTAAAATCTGGATTTGAACTCAGAACTTCCGAGTTGCCTTTAAGTTATAATTTAAGCCATCAGAACTGATGAAGCCATGAAAAAGGGGAGAGGGAGAAGGTGATCCAGGAAACTTGGATAGTTATAGACAAAGCATATGGAATAGAATGAAAAATCGTTGTGAAGTTCTTACTATATGCCAAGTACTGAGCTAAAATAGTGGGGACACATATAGGAAAAATAAAGTGATCTCTATGCACACTCTCTACTCTCTAGGGGAATTACACAGAATTCATTGATTATTTTGGTAGAAAGAGGTATATTAAATTAACAAAGTGCTCATCTGTGGCTTACAGTACTACTGATTCTGCTATCAAGGCAGATCTCAGATGGACTATTTGTCTTCTTCCTGCCTTAGCTTACTTATCTTTAAAATGGAGTCATCCAAAACGGTTTTCCTATAATCTCATAATAGTACTGTAGTTTTGGCATTTCTGGGGAGAAATGTGAGAAAACAGCAAGCTGTTTCATATTTTATATTATGAATCATTTAATTTCTTTGTTCTCTTTAGTCATGCTATGAAAAATGAAGTGAAGAAATGGAACCTGATAATTACACCAGAGTAACGGAATTTGTCCTCACAGGGCTGTCCCAAACCCGGGAGGTGCAACTAGTCCTATTTGTTATATTTCTTTCCTTCTATCTGATAATCTTGCCAGGAAATGTTCTCATTATTTTCACTATCAGGTTAGATGCCCACCTGACTTCGCCTATGTATTTTCTATTGGCAAACCTAGCTTTCCTTGACATCTGGTATTCCTCTATCACAGCCCCTAAAATGCTTGTGGACTTCTTTGCTGAAAGGAAGATCATCTCCTTTGGGGGCTGCATTGCTCAGCTCTTTTTCCTGCACTTCGTTGGGGCCTCTGAGATGTTCCTGCTCACAGTGATGGCTTTTGATCGTTACGCTGCCATCTGCCGACCCTTGCACTATGCTACTATCATGAATCGGCGTCTCTGCTGTGTGCTGGTGGCTTGCTCTTGGCTGGGTGGCTTTATACACTCCATAATCCAGGTGGCACTCATCATTCGTCTGCCATTCTGTGGACCCAATGAACTGGACAGCTATTTTTGTGATATCACCCAGGTGGTCCGCATTGCCTGCGCCAACACCTTCCCAGAGGAATTGGTTATGATCTTCAGCAGTGGGTTGATTTCTGTAGTGTGTTTCATTGCATTACTCATGTCCTATGCCTTCCTTCTGGTCATGCTCAAGAAGCATTCAGGCTCAGGAGAAAGTACCAGCCGGGCCATGTCCACCTGCTATTCTCACATGACCATAGTGGTCTTAATGTTTGGTCCATCCATCTACATTTATGCACGTCCTTTTGATGCTTTCTCCTTAGATAAGATAGTATCTGTGTTTCACACTGTCATTTTCCCCTTACTGAATCCTATCATCTACACATTACGTAACAAGGAAGTAAAAACTGCCATGAGGAAGATAACCAAAAAATACATCTTATGTAAAGAGAAGTGAGTGATTATGAGTATCTTCTCCCTGAGGTCCAGTGAGATAAATATTACCAAACTAGACAGCCCTGTTGTGATAGTACCTCTTTTGCTTTTTAACTAGCTCTTTTCATTTAGTGCCTTAAACTTATACTGTTTCCTTTAGTTTCTAAAAAGAAGGCAGAGGAATAGAGATTGAAAGGCTTTTACTACTCAAAATGGCCAGGCAAGTTCTTTCCAAAATCTGTCACAGAATAAGACCCTTAAAATGCTGTCCTGTGATAGGTGCAAAAAATGAAACTGATTGTTGAAGTTTTCCATCACAACTTTCACTCTTCCCAGATTGGAACAGAAATTGAAACCACACTTATCATGATCTAACCCAAAATAAAATCACTCAGAACAAACTTAGTAGCTTCTTTTAGCTACGGTCCCCACATTCTATATTTTGGAAATAGGACTTGTCTTTCAGTTGTTTTTCAGTTATGTCTTTGTATCCCTATTTGGGGTTTTCTTAGAAAAAATACTGGAGTGGTTTGCCATTTCCTTCTCCATTTCATTTGACAGATAAGGAAACTGAGACAATTAGGGTTAAGTGATTTGCCCAGGATGACACAATAGTAAGAATCTGAAGTCAGATTTGAACATAAGACTTCCTGACTTGAAGTCTACCACTTCATCCACTGTGCCACTTAGCTGCTAAGAAACTGTCTACATAATTATATAGTAATGAGACTGATCCCCTTGCCTCTTATCCTCCTTTCCCTCTCCATCTCCTTCCCTAGATAATTGCCACAAACATTGTGATTTAAAAGTCAAAATAGGCCCCAGGGAAGGACTCTGAAAATAGTTTTCTATCATACAGACCTCCAGGACTCTTCAAGAAATTTTTCAATAGACAACACTATTTTTTTCTGCCTTAAAAGGTAAAAATGGTGGAAACTCTCCTTGTTTCCAAGTCAGAAAAAGTTGACTGCTGATAATGAAGCCATTAGAATACCTTCCCATACAGCTAATTTTTCAGTGGGTATGCAAAAGACTTTAATGTATGGATTCCCTTGTCCCAGTGAATCACCCTACTTCCTTCTCCTTGGTCCCAAGAGAGTTAAGCTAAGTTTGACTCAGAATCAAAAATGCAGGTTACGACTTCTGGTGTCAAGATGATAGAGTAAGGAAGGAACCTTCTGAAGGGTTCCTCTCAAATTCCTCTTCAGAAAACTGGAAAAGGACCTCAGAATTGATATAGGAGCAGGGAAGGAGCTTATTGGTCTTGCAAAAAAGGCAAGAATGTATGGTAGAAAAGGAATGTGAGGGGAGCAAGATCCAAGTGTAGCAGCAATATCTCACCTCATAGCAATGGTCCTGCAGCAAGGCTCTAACTATGGGGCAATCCACCAGGGAGGCCCCTCTCTACTGAAAGCCAGCAGCCCCCTAGACAGGTAAGCAGTCTGTGCAGTGCAACAAGGCTCTTCTCCCCCCCCCCCCCACTCCAGGACAAGGCACAAAGCCTTCATCCCATTACTGACTAGTGATGTAGTGCAACCCCACAGCTGGTAAGACCCCACCTCCAGGAATTTACCAGCAGAGACAACCTGTTTCCATCACAACCCAGTAGCATGGTCCCATCCCTGGGGCAGACCAGCGACAAGAACCCCTCTCCATGTTCAGCCACTGGAAAAACTTGTTATCATAGCAACTCAGAAGCAAGGCCCCATTCCTGGAAGCTAGAGGAAATCAACAGGAAAACAAAACTCCCCAATACAAACCAAAAGGGAAGGTTACCATCTAGAGAAAGTAATCAACTAAGTCCTGAAGCTTAGTGAAAGCCAGCAGTAAGACCCAGAACTCTAGCAGAAAGATAGTGCAGGACCAGAGTCCAACTCTCACTTGAAAACACCATGTCACCAAAAAAAGCAGAAAAAGTGAATAAAAAAACAACTAAAAAAAAAAAGAACTTGATTATAGGAAGTTACTGTGGTGGTAGGGAGGATCAAGGCATAAACTTAGAAGAAAATTGTGTCAAAACAGTTACCTGTAAAACCTTAAAGAAAAATGTAATTTGGACTCAGTCCCAAAAAGAATTCCTGAAAGACCTTAAAAAGGATTTTAAAATGCAAATTAGAGAAGTAGAGGCATAAATGGGAAAATGAGTAAGAGTAATGCAAAAGAATCTTGGGAAAAAAGAGTAAATAACAGAAAAATAGCATATCCTTTACTGAGGAAAATAATTCCCTTGGCCTAATTGAAATGGTAGTAAAGATGACTGAAGAAAACAATTCCTTAAAAATTAAAATTGAACAAATGGATACTAATGACTTTATGAGACATCAAGATATGATAAAATAAACTAAAAAAAAGTAACTCCCTTCTCACTCCCCCCAAAAAACCCATGAAATTTCTCATTGGAAAAACAACTGACCTAAAAAAATTAAAGGAAGATAATATAAAATTTATTGGACAAGCTGAGAGCCATTATGAAAAAAATTTTAAAAACCTGACATCTTTTAAGACATTTTCAAAAACTGCCTTGATATATTAGAATGAAAGGGCAAAATGGAAAGTGAAAGAATGTACTGATCACTGAAAATTTCACACCTCACTGATCAAGGAAAGAAAATACTGAAAGTAGTCAAAAAGAAAAAAATTCAAATACTGTGGAGCTACAGCCAGGATTACACTAGATTGGGCAACTTCCATATCAAAAAGCTGAAGAAGCTGGAATATGATATACCAGAAGGCAAAGAAATTAGGATTACAACCAAGAATCACCTATCCAGCAAAATTGAATATAATTGTTTAGAAAGAAAATGCACATTTAATGAAATGAAGCATTTCTAATTAAAAGACCAGAGATGAATAAAAAAAAAATTGACCTCCAAATACAAGACTCAAGAGAAATATAAAAAGGTAAAGAAGAAACAAGAAAGAAAAAAGCAGAAGAAATCAAAATAGATTTTAACTAAATATATTTCTATATGACAAAATAATATCTATAACTCTTAACAAATTTATTACTATAAGAACAATTAGAAGGAACATGTGTTGATAGGTGTGAATATAAGTAACTGATGGGGCAATAACCTCCTCCCCCCCCCAAAAAAAAAAGAGACGAGAAAGAAAATTGTACTGGAAGAAGAAGGAAGCCAGGGAATTGAATGAGGGTAAATTATCCTACTGCTAAGAAGCATGAAAGAGATATTATAAGTGAGGAGAAGATAGGCTAAAAGTAGCGGACAATCCTTTTTCTCATCAGAATTTTCTTAAAGAAGGAATAACACACACTCACTGGATATAGAAATCTATATCATTTTATAAGGAAGCAAAAAGGGATGGGGACAATAGAAGGAGAAGTGGGACTGAAAACAGGGAGGATATATTGGGAAAAGTGATGTTCCAAAGTAAAACACTTGTGAGAAGGAATAGGTAGGGCATAATGGAGAAAAGGGAACAAATAAGTGAAAAATATCATGGATGGAATTAAACAGGTGAAATATAAATGTGAATGGGATGAACTTATCCCTAAAAAGAAATGTATAGTAGAGTGGAGTAAAAAACAGCATTCTATAATATTGTTTGCATGAAACATATTTGAAGCAGAGAGATATACACAGGGTAAAGGTAAGGGGCTGGAGCAGACTATTATGTTTCAGCTGAAATAAAGAAAGCAGGGGTAGCTATCCTGATTTCAGCAAAACAAAAGCAACAATAATGAAAAGACATATAGAAAGAAATATCTTGCTGAAAATTACCATAGACAATGAAGTCATCTCAATGCTAAACATATATGCACCAAATGGTCTAGCCTCTAAATTTTTGAATGGGAAGTTGAATGAATTACAGAGGGAAACAGATAATAAAACTATACTAGTGGGAGGCCTCAGTTTTCTCCCCTAATTAAAATTAAAAAGAAAGAAGATAAGGAGGCCAATAAAATTCTGGAAATGTTAGCTATGATAGATCTCTAGAGAAAACTGAATGGGGACAGAAAAGAACATGTATATTTTCCTTAACAATACACAGCAAGTACACACACACACACACACACACACACACGCACACATTAACCATGTAGTAGAAAATAAAAAAACTCCCAACCAAATGCAGAAAAGAAAAAAAAAAGTGAAGGCATCCTTTTCATATGATAATGCATTAAAACAATCAATAATGGATTTCAATAATGAGGGATTAAAATTAATTGGAAATTAAATAATCTAATCTTAAAAGGAAGTGGGGTCAAAGGACCATTCATAGAAATAATCAATAATTTCATTAAACCAAATGACAACAATCAAACATAATCCTAAAATTGATGGGATGCAGCCAAAGTAATACTTAGGGGAAATTTCATATCTCTAATTGTTTACATCAATAAAATATTTTTTAAAAAGCAGATTAATGAATTGAGTATGCAACAACAACAACAAAAAAAACTAGGAAAAAAAACAAATTAAAAGTCACCAATTGAACACCAAATTGAAAATCCTGAAAAGCAAAGGTATAGCAATAAGGAATGACAACAGGCAACGAAGAAACAAAACTATCACTTTTTGGAGATGATATGATGATATACTCAGAAAATCCTAGAAAATCAATTGAAATAATTTACAGCTTAGTAAAGTTCTAGGATACAAAATAAACTCACATAAATCACCAGCATTTCTATATAATACCAACAAAGTCCAGTAGCAAGAGATAGAAAGAGAAATTCCATTAAAACAAAAAACTGTAGACAATACTTGGGAGTCTACCTGCTAGGGACCATATGATCATAATCATAAAACACTTTTCACACAAATAAAGTCCCATCTAAACATTTGGAAAAATATTAATTGCTCATGGGTAGGCTGAGCCAATAAAGTAAAAATGACAATTCTATTTAAATTAATCTATTTATTTAATGCAATACATATCAAACATATCATATGCCTATACATATCATATAGAGCTAGAAAAAATAAAAACAAAATTCATCTGGAAGAGACAAACTTCAAGGATATCAAGGAAATCAATGAAAAAATATTAAAGAAGTCTAGTCTAGTCATACCAGATTTCAAACTGTATTCTAAAGTGGTAATTATTAAAATAATCTCATTTTGGCTAAAAAATGGAGTAATGGATGAGTGGAATAGATTAGGTACAAATTACATTATAGTAAACGACCATAGTAATCTAGTATATGATAAATTCAAAGACCCAAGTTTTTGGAAATAAAATTTATTATTTAATAAAAACATCTGGGAAAACAATATGGCAGGAACTAAGTATAGAGCAACATTTCACATCATATATAAAATAAGTTCAAAATAGTGGCTAAACAAGCTGTGGTATATGATTGTAATAGAATATTTTTGTGCTATAAGAGGTGACAAGTAGGATAGTTTCAGAAAAATTTGGAAAGACTTACATGAACTGATGCATATGACCTGAGCATAACCAAGAGAACGTTATATATAGTAACAGCAAAATTGTTCAATGAAGAATTACAAATGACTTAGCTATTCTCAGCAATAGAATGATCTAAGATAATTCCAAAGGATTAATGATGAAACATGGTATCTATCTCCAGAGAAAAAGTTGATATTGATTGAATATAGATTGAAGCATGCTATTTTTCACTTTCTTTCATTTTTCTTCTGTTTAAATGTTTTTGTACAAAATAACTAATATGGAAATGTTTTATATAATTGCACATTTATAACTTATGTCTTATTGTTTACTGTCTCATGGATGAGGGAGGACAGGGCGGGAGAAGGGATAGAATTTGGTGCTCAAAACTTTAAATAAAAATAATGAAAAATTTTGGGAAAAAAGAAATGAAGATTAGAAGTCTTGAGTCTTTGGATGTGTATTCACAAAAACTGATTGGTCATTTCAATGGAACAATTGTTTTGCCACCAGTCACATAGGGGAAATGGCTGAATCAGCCTTGGTGCATAAACATAGCTTTAATCTTCTGATAGGACAAAGTAAACTGATTGTACTCTGAATGGAAAATACTCCTTTAATATATTTTATATTATTTGTATATGTACAGATGTGTATATATGCATGCACATATATATATATATATATATATACATATTCACATATATATTTATAGCTAGCATATTTTTCATTAGAGATGAACTTTTAAGGAAATATTTTGACCCATGCAATCCTACTGCTCTGGCATGAATACAATGCAATAAAAGTTATCAGGATTCTGGGACTGCATTTCTCTGACCACATGTATTATGCTACTTCAGGGATCCATAAATGAGTCACATTGGAATGATGATGACTATTGTTTTATTTTTTATATGAAAATTGTCTACTGTGAAGATCTGCTCAGTTCCTAAGATCCATGTGGGTCAGTACAATGATAGAATTTCAAGGAGGCTTTCCTTTTAGGAACTGAGTGCCACAATGTGATGAACAAATCCAGCTTAATTTCCACTCATCTGAAAATTAACTAATGTTCTTTCTCCTTTATATTTTAGTAGAAAATTACATAGAAATTTTTTATAGATATGTTTATTGATGATAGTAATAATAACCTGCATTTCTGGTTTTAATTCCTACTATGTCCTCAGAAAATCTCTAGTTCACAAATGTTTATAACAAACATTTATACTTGGATAACTAAGTGGTGTAGTGCTAAGCCTGAAGCAAGAAGACTTAATCTTCCTGAGTTGAAATCTGGTCTGAGCCATTTCCTTGCTTTATGATCCTGTGCAAGTTACTTAATCCTGATTGCCTGAAAGAAAGAAAGGAAGGAAGAAAGAAAAAAAAAAGAATGTGGAAAAAAAGGGGAAAAAACCAGAAAGCCCTAAATGGGGTCACAAAGAATTGGACATGACTGGAGGCAGAACCAAGATGGCAGAGTGCAGACACAACTCTCTGTGAGCTCCTCTGATCATCCTTCAAACCAAGAATAGTTTAAGCTTCTGAACTGATCCTGGACTAAAAGCTCCCTCAAAAACTTGGAGTGCAACACATTTCCATCAAAAATTGTCTTGGAAGAACTCCAGAGCAGATCTATTTCAGAAGGGCAGGGGATCGGTTAGCTTGCAGCACTCAGGTGGCAGAACAAAGCTGTGGCAGGAGATAGGGGCTGGGACAGAGCGTGGCAGATTCTAGGCACCCAGGAAGTCCCTGAGAGATGCTTGGGCCACTTTGCTTCCGGGCAGGTGTTTTGGCAGATCTGCTTTTGGTAAAGGTTGGATTGAAAGTAGTGGAGAGCATGGACCTGGACCGACCAATCATACACTGGAAGTCAATTACATGAACTGCCCCAGGGCAAATTGAAATGGCTGCAGGTCCCCTGCTTTAATCAGACCCCAAGCTCTAAAAAATGAGTAAGAAACAGAAGAGAGCTCTCACCGTAGACAGCTTTTCATTGAGAGAAAGAAGGGAAGACCTCATATCCTGAGGTTCCTAAAGGGAAAGCAACCCCAGAGGAAGCCACAAAGGTGGACATGAGCTGGTCCCTATTTCACAAGGCTTTCCTAGAAGATTGCATAAAGAATCTCAAAAGAGAGTTAGAAGAAAAATGAGGAAATGAATTGAGATCAGGGCAAGAAGGATATAATGTCCTCCAAAAGAGATATGATAAAGACACCACTTCACTGGAAAACAAGATAGGTGAAATGGAAAAAGACAAAAATTCACTGAAAAACAAAATTGGTGAATTGGAAAAAGACAACAATTCACTGAAAAACAAAATTGGTAAAATGGAAAAAAGAATGCAATGAACAAAAAATTCAACTGGCCAGTTACAAAAGAAGCTAAAAAAGGTAACTGAAGAAAATTATACTTCAAAAATTAAAATTGAACAAATAGAAGTGATGACTCAGTAAGACTTCAAGAATCAAAGAAAAACAAAAAAATGAAAAAATAGAAGAAAATATGAAATATCTCCTAGGAAAAACAACTGACTTGGAAAACAGATCTAGGAGAGACAATCTAAGGATTATTGGACTCCCTGAAAGCCATGATGAAAAAAAGAACCTAGACGTTACCTTCCAGGAAATCATAAAAGAAAACTCCCCTGATGTTTTAGAATCAGAAGGCAAAATCACCATAGAAAGAATTCACCGATCACCTCCTGAAAGAGACCCCAAAATTAAAACCCCAAGGAATATTGTGGCCAAATTTCAGGACTATCACACCAAGGAAAAGATATTGCAAGCAGGTAGAAAGAAACAATTTAAATACCGAGGAACTGTAATTAGAATCATAGAAGATCTGTCAGCTTCCACATTAAAGGATCGTAGAGCCTGGAATCAGATATTCCAAAAGGCAAAGGAACTTGGATTACAGCCAAGAATAAGTTATCCAGCTAGAATAAGCATTATCTTCCAGGGAAGAAGATGGTCATTCAGTGATACAGAAGAATTTCACCTATTTCTAATGAAAAGACCAGATCTGAACAAAAAATTTGACCTCCAAACACAGAACTCAAGACAAAGAATTGGACATGGCTGAAATGATTGAACAACTTCTTGACTCCAGCTCCAGCTCTCTATTAACTGTTACAGTTAGCTGTTGTCTTTGGTTTTCCTTCTGTCTCCCATGTTTTATCTAATTTTGGTGAAAATGGCTGAGATACCACTGATTATACAGATTCCTTTAACCTTGGTTTCACTGTAAATTGAGAGATGATATTTTTCTTAATCTTTTTCAGTTAAAGACTAAACACAATGATATAAAGAGTTATGAAAAGAGAAAAACAAATTCAGAAACTAAAATAGGTGAAGAAAGTATGTGTGATTTTCACTTCAGTATCAACCCTGTCAATTCAAAGTCCTCATGCTGATTTTCAGTCTGCTATTATTGCTAATAATGCTAATAATTTCCACTTTCCCCCCTCTCTTTAATATTATATTAAAATTCGCTAAGTAACCTAGGCATTAACTGCAATTAGAAGAATTTGCTTTAGAAGAAAAGTATGGTCTCTCAGTGAATTAGAAAAAAAATATTCATAACTACAACAATTCCAGAAAATTCTCATAGAAATACTTACAACTAGAGTAGTTTGCCATTTCATTTTATAGTGGATTAAAACAAATAGGGTTAAATGACTTGCCTACAGTTACACAGCCAATGAACATATGAGATTGGATTTGAACTCAGATCTTCCTGACTTCAGGCCTAGCACTCTATTTACTGAGCCACCTGGCTTTTGAGAGAACATATTTATACTTGAAAAAAAAGTAAAATTCTTATTCATTCTTAGGAAGATGTCCTTCTGAATTCAGAAGGGAATTCTAACCTGACAAAGGTTTTTGCCCCTCCATCAGATAATTTTTGGCTTTGTCCCTCTCTGAGAGTGCACATGATACTTAAGGCTCTATGTTACCTACACATTTACTGCCACTTTGTTTTGTTTCTGACAACAAATAATGAAGATAGCTCATATTTATATAACATTGAATGGTATCAAAGCAGTTAATGTATTATTTCATTTTCTTAAATTTATCATCTTCATTTGCAGTGACTTTTTCGTCTTCAACGAATTCAGAGACTTAACTGTCTTCTCTAAATTAATCAGTATGCTTCCATACCATTATTATAGTCATTGATGAAATATTAAACATGAAACGAAGGCTGACCTTGAAGGATACTACCAAGAATTTCAATAAATATATATTTGTTACAGAGGTCTTGCTTGGGTCTTTGTCTAATGGAGCCACAAATATCACTCTAATAACTCCCAATGCAAGTATTCTTCATAGTTGAATTATTCCCAGATGACCACAGCAGATTTTTTTTTTATTATATCACAAGAAAGTATGGTGGTTTAGGAATCTAGAGGGAGGCACTAAAGGAGAATGGATGTTTGAAAGCAAATCCATGAGCAATCCTTTAGGTGTAGAAGCACAATCATGTCTTCATAGCATAACTGATTACTTTTATAAGAGGGCAGCAGAAGACAAATGGAGAGGTACTTGCTTCTGGTCATCTTTGACATTTGCTGGAAACATACTGGTGAGAAAGAAATATTAAGTGACAGAAATGGTTGAAATAGGAAGGGTTCTGTATATGAGAGGATGTCTTCTGATTTAGGATGCTTTGGGATAAAGGTCGGAGTTACTGCAGAGAAAGTCTTATATGTGAGTATAAAGCTAGGTAATTAAGGTCTGATTTAAAGGGTCTTTTCTAGATGCTCCTATTTCTATCTTTTATCCTAACATCTTTTTCTGCTGCTCAGAACTTTTTTTTTAAATAGAATTTTATATCACACTGAAAGATAAGACACTGTATGTAAAAAATGAAGACTTTGAGACTCAAGAAAGTGATATTTTCCCATGTTGATATAGTTAAGAAGTAATTGCTTTAAGACTTTTAGACCTAGGTTTTTTGGCTTCAAGTCCACTGCTTCTTCTATTACATAAAGGGGTTTTAACTTTTGTGTATCATGTCCCACTTTGACTGTCAGAAACATATGGACCCAATTTCAAAACAATGTTTTAAAATGCACAATATTAAAAAAAAATCTGGAGTCAAGAGGATCTGAGTTTAAATTTTGCCTCTGACACTGTGTAAACCTGGGCAAGTCACTTAATTCCAATTGCCTTCCCCCACCAAAAAAATACACTAAATAAAATAAATGGAATTACAAAAGAAACTAATTATTGAAATAAAGTTATCAGAATAATTTTTTAAAATAACTTCACAGTGCCCAGGATAAGAATCTATGTGAGAGAGCAAAAAAATTAATGATAATAAAAAGTGATACTAGTGGTAGCAGCAACAGATTTGTACCCTTTCTTCTATGACCACTGAAAGCCTGTTCTCCTCACTTGAGCCAGGGCAGAAGGGTAACTTCCGTATGAAAAGCAGACCTGGGGATAGGGGAGTTTGAGATTGTCTCATCCATAAGGGGTTGCATATTTGTCTATGTGTGTAAAATAATTGTCTATAACATGCCTATCCTTGCTTTTTGAAGAATGGAGAGCTCTGGTGGCCACTCTTTGAGACCTGTCACAAAATAAGGTAAAAATATAATAGAAGACAAGAGAATCAAAGAGTTGAGATAAGTAGATTGGCAAGGTAGGGTGACTTGAATTATACTTTTGATCCTCATACTACTTCAGTTTATACTCTCTTCACACACATATTCAACTTCATCTTTCTTATAATAGTAGAGTTGATCAGACATTCTGGGTCTGATATCCTGTAGTTAAGATTATATAAAAATAGAGCAATAGTTAAGATTATAGTGATCAATTTAAATTGAGACATCTATCTCTGTGGTACTAGTCTCTGACCATCTCTACCCCATTAGAAACTTGGATTCTATCCTTGAGACTTCTGATTCTGAGAGGTGAATTTTCATCTCAACTTGAAATACCCAGGTCTTCCAAGATATTTACAGAGCTCCTTCTCACTATGTCCCTATGATGGTCTTCTCCTTCCTCCTTCCAGAACTCCTTTGACGTGTTGCCTTCCTTTGCAAGAATGTACAGTCTTTGATATTATGGATTGTCTTGTTTATTTTCTTGTGTTTTGTACCCCTAGCTTTCTCTATCCTTCTAATGTTAAGATTTTTCACTTTCATAAAACAGTTAGCAAGAGAGATAGAAAGAATGGCAGAGTTTGGTATGCCTTTACCTTGAGTAAGGTTTAGAGAGAAGAATAACACAACAATTTTGACTTTCTATTCCTAATCTGCATATATTTATCTATTCATTTCACCCTCAAAATGATTCTATGAAATAAAATATCTATGCATTTTACAGATCCCCATTTTTTAAATAAAGAATTTTGGATTGAGAGCACAAGCATGGGATAAACTGTCTAAGAAGATGGTAAAGGAGAGATGAAATTTTCTTATATTTTATTGAGTTTATAGACCATTTAGCTGGGAGTAGGGAGTCTTTGAGCACTAATGATTTGATCAAAGTCATATTACCTTTATGGAGGTATGGTAATTATGGAGTTAAATCTTGGACTCATCTTTTCTATGTGCTCTACCCATTATTAGGCATTATTATTGAAATAGGAATTAAGAAATGGAAGAGACCTTCCAAATCCATCAATTAAATGAGGATACTTTAGTCCAGAAATTAAGTGGCTTGTTCAAGGTCATACAAATATAATGTAAGAGTGGAATTTGAAACAGTATCCTCTACCTCAGTAAAAAGTCTAAGCAGATGGTCAGGATCCAAGGAGACTCTACATCTATTGCAAGTAAACCAAAGAGGCAGTCAAGGATGCAAACATGAAATAAGAATGGGAAGGGAGTCAGAATCTAGGCATGCTATATGAGCAATAGACAAGGGTATAACTGAAGTCAAATTTAGTATTTATCAAGGAGTTTTGGGTCTATAGGTGCCAATGCCAACGTATAGGCTTCCCAAAGTCTAAAGTTAAGAAAGGTGAGGAAATATTCACAATTCATATAAGGGAAGTAATAGAAATAGAGAAGGGCAGGTTCTGAAAAGGTATCTGGTAGTGGTGGTGGTAGGTGCAATCATTGAATCTCAGAGTTTGAAGAGGATTTATAAGTCATCTCTTCTAATTGGTACTAAATAAGAATGCTGTCTTATCTCTAAAAGTTAGGTATCCAGCTATTTACTATAAAACTTCCAGTAAAAGAAAAGATATTTTGGGGCAGCTAGGTGATGCATTTTCTTAGCTGTGTGAGCCTGGGTAAATCACTTAAGCCCAATTGCCTCAGCCAAAAAGAGAGAGAGAGAGAGAGAGAGAGAGAGAGAGAGAGAGAGAGAGAGAGAGAGAGAGAGAGAGAGAGAGAGAGAGAGAGAGAAAGAGAGAGAGAGAAAGAGAGAGAAAGAAAGAAAAGGCATTTTTTTTACTTTTGAGAAATAAAACAAAACAGAAACAAAAAACTATTTCACTGTTGCACAATTCTAATTGTTAGGTGCCCTAGGGAGTGCAGTGGATAGTGTTCAACTTGAAGTCAGGAAGATGTCTGTCCAAATCCTGCCTCAAATACTTAGTAACTGTGTGATCCTAGGCAAGTCACTTAAACATGCTTTTTCCCTATTTCTTTACATGTGGTTGTTCTCCTGTGTTCTTAAAGAAGACCAAAATGACATCATTATGTTAGAGTTGAGTTGCAGTGTGTACCACTGGCTGATCAGACCAATATGAGCTCAGAATGCTTTGCCACAAGTTGGACATAAATAACCCCTATAAACATTTGAGATAGCTTCTTTAATTTTGTGTATCTCATGTTTCTTTTGAGCTAATGTAATTCTGTTTTGCTCATAGAGCACACCACCTTGTCTGATGAGGGCATGTCTTTCTGGGCAGTCCTGTTCCAGTGTCTCCCATTTTCAAAAGATATCTCGAGTGTCTTTGTATTGCTTTTTTTCTGACCACCTTGTGAGCATTTTCCCTGTGTGAGTTCTTTATAAAATAATTTTTTTGATAATTGTACATTTAGCATTTGAAAGTGACCAGCCCAATGGAGTTATGTTTTCTGCAGTAGAGTTGGAATGCTTGGCAGTTTAATTCGAGAAAGGATCTCAGTGTCTGATATTTAATCCTGCCAGACGATCTTCAGAATCTTCCTAAGACAAATAAAATGGAAGTGATTCACTTTCCTAGCATGATGCTGGTAGACTGTCCAGGTCTCACAGGTATGCAACAATAAGGTCAGCACAATGGCTTTGTAGACGTTCGGTTTGGTAGTCAGTCTAATATCTCTCCTCACCTATACTTTTGTTTGGAGCCTGCCAAATGCTGAGTCAGCTCTGGCAACGTATGTATCACCTAAAATGGGGATAAGAACAAAACCTATCTGCGTGTTGTGAGGGTAAAATGAGATAACATTTATAAAGCATTTTGCAAACCTTAAACACACTAAATAAATGTCAGCTATTGTTATTTTAAGATAAGAAGAAATACAACAACAATAATAAATGATATTGATACATTGTTCCTTTGGTTGAAAATTCTTTGTATAACTTTTAAAAAACCTTATTACTGACTTATTATCTTTCTAGACTTCTTAGTTCTTCTGCCTTTCAGTGCACTTTTTAAACCATCTCCATCTCCCTACTATGGGCATTTTTACTTGCTATTCTCTCATCCCCAGAACTATATCTCTATCCCTCTTAATCCTAGATTTTCTGGCTTTCTTTAAGGGTCAGCTAAGATCTCTCCTTCTGCAAACTGCCTCTTCTGGGCCCTTTTAATGCCCAGTGTCTTCCCTCTGCTGATTACCTTCAATCTATTATTTATCTTGTTTGTACATATTTTTTTTTAACATATTGTCTCCTCCATTAGACTGTAAGCTTTTTTTGTTTATTAAAAGCTTTTTATTTACAGAACATATGAGTGATTTTTCTACATTGACCTTTGCAAAACATTTTTTTGGGTTCCAAGCTTTTCTCCTCCTTCCCCCCACCTCCCACCCCTAGATGACAGATAATCTAATACATGCTAAATATGTTAAATTATATGACAAATCCAATATATGTATACATATCTATAAGTTATCTTACTGCACAAGAAACATCATATTTACAAAGAGAGAAAAAAAAAACCTAAGAAGGAAAACAAAATGCATGGAAATATTCACAGAAAGCGTTAAAATGCTGTGTCGTGGGGTCCACACTCAGTTCCCTCAGGCCTCTCTCTGGGTGTAGGTGGCTCTCTTCATCCCTGAACAATAGGAACTGGTTTGAATCACATCATTGTTGAAGAGAACCATGTCCATCAGAATTGATCATTATATAGTCTTGTTGCTGTGTATAATGTTCTCCTGGTTCTGCTGATTTCACTCAGCATCAGCTCTTGAAAGACTGTAAGATTTTTAAGAACAAGGATTGACTTTGACTTTCTTTATACCTTTTTTAAAAAATATCTCTTTTTTCAGTGCCTGGTACACAATAGATATCTAATAAATGGTTCTTGGCATTTTCTCTAAGGCTTCACACTTTGCTTCTAGTTCTGTCTTCTGAGAAAAAAAAAAGAATTTATCAGAGCTGGGAACCAGGGTGGTAAAAACAGGCTTTCTATCTAATATCAAGAATATTTGTCATTAAAATATCATTTATTATTAGAGAGAAAGGGTCTGAATTAATTCTAATAATTTTTCATCCATTAATATTTTCCAGGTTGAGTAAATGGAGGTAGAAAATAACACAGTGACTGAATTCATTCTTCTGGGTCTAACTCACTCTCAAGAGATACAACTTTTGGTTTTTGTACTGATCTTCTCATTCTACATGATCATCCTTCCTGGTAACCTTCTCATTATCATCACCATCAGATCAGATCCTACTCTCACAGCACCTCTGTATTTCTTCCTGGGCAACTTGGCTTTCTTGGATGCTTCTTATTCTTTCATTGTAGCTCCCAAGATGCTGGCAGATTTCTTGTATGAGAAGAAGACCATCTCTTATCAAGGCTGCATTACCCAGCTCTTCTTCTTACATTTCCTTGGAATAGGTGAGATGTTCCTCCTTGTGGTGATGGCTGTTGACCGCTATATAGCAATATGCCAGCCCTTACGCTATGCAACCTTCATGAATCGCCAGGTATGCTATATGCTGTTGCTAGCCCTGTGGGTTGGGGGTTTTGCCCACTCCATTGTGCAGGTGGCTCTCATTGTCCATCTGCCTTTCTGTGGCCCAAACCAGCTGGACAACTTCTTCTGTGATGTCCCACAGATCATCAAGTTGGCCTGCACTGACACCTTTGTGGTAGAGCTCCTGATGGTGTCCAACAGTGGACTGCTCACTCTACTATGTTTCCTGGGTTTGCTGACATCCTATGCTGTCATCCTCTTTCGAGTTAGGGGCTCTTCTTCTGAGGGGAAGAGCAAGGCTTTGTCCACTTGTACTACCCATGTTATCATTGTGTTTCTAATGTTTGGCCCTGCCATCTTTATTTACACTCGCCCTTTCAGGACCTTCCCAGCAGACAAAGTGGTTGCTCTCTTTCACACTGTCATCTTTCCTTTGCTAAATCCTGTGATTTATACCCTGAGAAATCAGGAAGTGAAGGCCTCTATGAGGAAGTTAGTTAACAGGCGGACCATTTGTGGAGCTAAATGAAGACTAGATGTCACTTAGAATATCTTAGCTGAGATTCATTCACTATCACTATGTCCTCTATTAAGAAAAATCTAATTATTCAGGACAGGGGTTTTTTTTTGTTTTTTTTTCTAATAATAGCTTTTTATTTTTAAAATATATGCAAAGATAGTTTTTAGAATTCACCCTTGCAGATTTTGTCTCCCTCCCTTTCCTCCATCCCTCCCCTAGACAGCAAGCAATCCAATATATGTTAAACATGTGCAATTCTTCTATACATATTTCCACAATTATCATGCACAAGAAAAATTAGACCAAAAAGAAAAAAAAGGAGAAATAAAACAAAAAGCAAGCAAACAATAACAAAAAAGGTGAACATACTATGTTGTGATTCACATTCAATTCCCCATAGTCCTCTTTTTGGATGAGGATGGCTCTCTCCATCACAAGACCATTGGAACTGGACAGAATCACCTCGTTGTTGAAAAGAGCCACAGCTATCCAAAAGAATTGATCTTCATGTAATGTTGTTTTGTAAAATGTTCTCTTGGTTCTACTATCACTTAGCATCAGTTCATATAAGTCTCTCCAGGCCATTCTGAAATGATCCTGCTAAACAATTCTTATGGAGCAATAATATTCCCTAACATTCATATACCATAGCTTATTCAGCCATTCTCCAATTGATGGGCATCCATTCAGTTTCCAGTTTCTTGCCACTACAAAAAGGGCTGCCAAAAACATTTTTGCACATGTGAGTCCTTTTCCCTTTTTTATGATCTCTTTGGGATATAAGCCCAGTAGAGACACTACTGAATCAAAGGACATGCACAGTTTGAAAGTCCTTTGGGCATAGTTCCAGATTGTGCTTCAGAATGGTTGAATTATTTCACAACTCTATCAATGATGTATTAGTGTCCCAGCTTTCCCACATTCCCTCCAACATTGATCATTATCTTTTTCTGTCATCTTAGCCAATCTGAGAGGTGTGTAAAGGTACCTCAGAGTTGTCTTAATTTGCATTTCTCTGGCCAATAGTGATCTAGAGCATTTTTTCATATGACCAGAATTAGTTTTAATTTCTTTATCTGAAAATCTGAAAATCTTTTGTTCTTCTAACTTGTTTATAATATCATTCTTTAAGTCCTAAATCATGAACCCATTTTTAAACTTTATCTTGGTATAGGATGTTAGGTGCTGGTCAATGGACTCTGGCAGTTCTTTAGAAAACTTTAAATCCTAACTAAGAGTTTTACCTTATCATTCAAATTAGAAGGTAGCCAGACATAATAGTAGACCTGAGAGCATGACAACTCATGATCAAATCTCATTTCTGATGTTATTATCTATGTGATCATAGACAAGTTATTTACTCTCTGTGAACATTAGTTCCCCATCTGTTATATAAAGATAAAACCATTAGTATCTGGTGCATGTAGTTCTGAGGATCAAATGAGATGAGATATATAAAGCAATTTTAAAACTTTAAAAGCACTCAATGTCACTTGTCCTCCTTAACTTCCTCATTACCATTATTGTTCTCTTGCTGCTATCAGATTATATAGCACAGTTAGCTGATAACAAGAAGCCTAAGTTCTTGCAACTGCAAATTTAGTTAAACTAGACATTATGAGACAACACATATGTGTTAAATCTGATTGATAATCAAGAGATTAATTATATATGAAATAAATTAAACTCACTGTGGTTAGAAGTCAATGTCTTATATTAGAAGGAGTGATATCTCTGGAATCAGACAATTCAAATTCAAATTTCAGGACTACTACAACAGAGAGTCCCTAGAGACATGACTGTTCACACTGCTTGAATGAATAGGGAGTTACTAACTATCATACTTTTGGAAAGATGGTGCAACATTGGGCCTTATCAGCTGTACTATCAAAAACATAACCTCACATTCTTTCCTGTTGCTATGCCCACTGAACTCAGGGGTATTGCCATTTTCCCTGCTGTTGTAACTCAAGGACCACAAGATCTTTATATCTGCCATGCCATAAAATCTCTTGAATGAATTGCCTTTACTAATTAGAATGTGAGCTCCTTGAGAACAAGGTCTGTTTGTCCTTGGTTTTATTCTTAGTTCTTGGCTTATAGTAAATGCTTAATAAATGTTTTTCTATTCCACTCCTTTAAGTTAAAGATCCTATATATATATATATATATATATATATATATATATATATATATATATTAACTTGATGTAGTACACAGAGCCTTAGATATGAAATAAAGAACCTAGCAAATTACTTAACCTTTCCAAGTCCCATTTTTCTTTCTTTTTTTTTTAACCTGTAAAATGAAGACAATAATAGCACCTGTTTCACAAGGTTATTGTGAAAATCAAAAGAAAAAAATATATAAAGCAACCTAGTTGTTTTTAACAAGCTAGTTTGGTAACTTTAAATTTAGAAAAGATATAACAATATTTAACTCAAAGAAGAGTTGCATTTTTTATCCTATTTTTAAATTCATATTTCTGAGCAGCTTTAACAGGCTTACAAAGCTTATACTATCAGAATTGTTAGAGTTTATGATGAGCTGTACCCTACTTATAAACTCATAGATTACTAGAGCTAAAGTACTTGAGAAATCAACTGATCTAATCACCTTATCTTATAGAAAAAAATTTAAAAGGTCTATAGAGAGTTGACAAATTTACTCAGTCTGTTTTCCTTAGTGTCAGAAGTGTTATTCCCCACTAAACCCTCAGCTTTTTCTACTCTTGTACACTCGCTCCACAGTTATGTTTAAAACAATAAAGGTTTACTTTTAGTAATATTTTAGTTTCCAGATATCTGCAAAAATGTTTTTCAACATCATCTTTGCAAAACCTTGCATTCCAATTTTTCTCCCTCTTTTCCTGCTTTTCCCATCCCCAAGACAACAAGCAATGCAATGTAGGTTAAACTTGTGCAGTTTTTTGAAACATCGAAAAAACATTTTTGAAACAAAATATTTCCATATTTGTCATACTTTACAAGAAAAATCAGATCAAAAGGGAAAAAAGCCCACAAGCCTTACAAACAACAATAATAACAAAAAGGTAAAAATATTATGCTTTGATTGACATTTTCTTTCTGTAGGCAGATGACGTTTTCCATCACAAGTCTATAATAAAGATTTATTAAGGTTTACATATAAGGAAGGTGCTGAGGATACAAAAAATGAAAAACAAAAACAAGAGCATAGTACCTATCTTTAAGGATCATACTTATATAGAAGTTTTAAATAAAATATAATGTGGTTAAAAAAGGTGGGGGGAGAGAGACATACAGACAAAATACTTTAAGAACAAGAGAGAGTTGAAAAGAGAGAGTTTACTTTCAATTGGGGAATCCTTAAGGGACTGAAGTGACTCTTGAATTAATTTAGTTACTTGATCCCATTATTTTCTTAATTTTAAGACCACAATTATATAATTACTCATAAAAATGTCACTTCAGCCCAAGGCTGCCTGATAAGTTTAAAGATACCTTCTTCCTGCTTCATAATAGCTACAAATTTATTTCTAACACATATCCTTATTAGGATAGTAGGATCATTCCATTAGATCATTCCCTACTGGTCACAAAAAATCTCAATAATCTCAGCATTCTTTCTCAGTCATGCTTGTATTTCCTGCTTTTAACTACCCAGTATACTAAATCTGCTCATATTTAAGGCAGCAATTAAAAAAATAAACCAAGAGCAGTGAGATTTAGTAAAATTGAGCTTTTCTCCCTGCAAGTCCTTGAAGCTGATAGGACCTGAGATGGTGGGGAATGGGAGATGAATTGAAGAATTTGTCTTAATTCAGAAATTTTTATTTTATACATAATTTTAATTCCACATACCAATGCACCAAAGGGATCAGAGGCTGATAGAGAGCACATTTATATTTTCAAAACTTTTCAAAGAAGAATAATTCCATATTAGCCTGAGTAATTGATTTCAACATCACCAACTATTGAAACCATTAAAATTAGACTTTCATTTTCTTACCCAACTTCAGTCCCTCCTGTTGGAGTCAAAACCCTTTCCCTTTTTATTTTACCTTCTTGAAAAGACAATATGTACAAAAAGATAATATGTACATATATTAGTGAAAATCAATTTCTCCAGTATATATCAAGGTAGGTCACTTCAAAGCCCTAAGACATAAACAGTTTTATTTAAAAAAAGAAAAAAGAAAGAAAGAAAGAAAAGAAAAAGAAAAAAAAATTAAGAAACAAACAAAAAATCCCCCAGATCTCAAACTGTAGTTGAGAAATATGTTAATAAGAGGGAGGGACAAAGGAAACATTCCTTTCTACTGTAGATTGAAAGGGGTGGGGAGGGGTGCAGAGGGGAGAAGGATTTGTAATTTGAATATCTTGTGTTCATTTCTAACCATCTCCACTGAAATTTTTGCATGCTATATTATGAATCCCACAAATTACAGATGGGGAAAATGAGGTCCATCCAGTGAGATAATGTCATTTACCTAAGGTCACACTTGTGCTGAGGAACAGAGCTTAAAGTCCTGTCTAAAGACTCCATATTTAACTTTGTCATTTTTCAGACATAGCTTCTTCTTTGTAAGGTGTTTTGGGCAAGGATACAGGAATGATTCGTCATTTCCTTTCTCAGTTGATTTTACAAATGAGGAAACAGAGGCAAACAAGGTGAAATGACTTGCTCAGGGTCATACTTTTAGTAAATATATAAGGTGGAATTTGAACTCATGTCTTTCTGATTCCATGCTCAGCCCTCTATTCACTGTACTATCTAGTTACTCCAAGCCTGTGCCCTAACTACTTAGCCTAGCTGCCTCCTTATCTAATGTTTTTTTTCCAATTCACTATGCAACAGCAACCTTTCCACTGAAAGCCATGTTATCATTCCAGTTTGTTGGATATGAGGTGAAACTTCAAAAATGTTTGCAATTCTTTTTATTTTCATGGGTTAAGATCTGGCCTCTGACATACCCTAGACATATGACCCTAAACTAAGCCATGTAGCTCATATGTCTTTAGATAATTCTCTAAGACCACAAGCTGCAGAGAAGGTGCTGACTAGAATGGGAATCTTTTATATTAATGAAATCACAGATCAAGCTTCCTACCCTGTCTTTATTTCCTTAGGGTCTTGAAAGAAAGCCATGACATCAGGGAGATGATACCATGACATGTAAGTGAATTGGATTTAAATGAGGGAGAGCCGTGCAAGGTCACCAGCCTCATTTTCCCCTCTAGAGCCAAAAATAGATCAAAACAATTGGAGATGGCCCAGGATGAAATGGGAGCCTTGGCCTTTTTAAGCTAAATAAGGATATGTGCCTTTCTTGAATCTTGTATTAAATTAATTCTTAACCATGTTTCAAAAATCCTGACAGTGGCTCAGTAATCACATTTGCCTGTTCTTTCAGTAGAATTTAGTAAATAGATGGTTGGGCTTGATATCAGGAAGAATTCTGAATTCTCTCTCTGATGTTTACTAGCAATATGACCTTAGGCAAGTCATTTAATGTCTGTGATATTCAATTTCTTTATCTATAAAACAGGAATAATAATACCTATAGTATTTTTGAAGCAGTATAATACAGTGCATTAAGAGTTGACATTTCAGTTGCCTTGCCCAAGTTGTTTCTGAGATACTTATTTTGTGACCTGAGGCAGGTCATTTCATTTCTTAGTACCCCAAATTAACTCTCCAAGATGGTTTCTTGGAGAGCAGGTGCTAATTTTCACTGCCATAAAATCACAAATTTGATGTTTCTACTCCTCCCTTAAAAAATATATGTAGGGGGCAGCTAGGTGGTGCAGTGGATAGAGCACCAGCCCTGAAGCCAGGAGGACCTGAGTTCAAATCTGATCTCAGACACCTTAACATTCCCTAGCTGTGTGACCCTGGGCAAGTCACTTGACCTCAATTGCCTAAGCAAAAAATATATATATATTTATATATATCTATATCTATATATATATATCTGTAGTACATTTTTCAAATGCTTCACGAGGTTATGGTATGGCTCAAATGAGATAATGTATGTCAAGGACTTTGGAAACTTTAAAAATGACCTTCAGATATACCTTTCCACAATTTAGTAGGTTAATTCTCAGAAAATAAGTGCACTGAATTATGGGGGCTGCATTCAAAGCTTTTCTGGATTTCTAGCTTAACATGATCTGCCTGAGTCATGTGTGTCTGGGGATAACTAGAATGATCTTTCAAAACTAAAATTCAGGGGCAGCTAGGTGGCGCAGTGGTTAGAGCACCAGCCCTGAGGTCAGGAGGACCTGAGTTCAAATCTGGTCTCAGACACTTAACATTCCCTAGCTGTGTGACCTTGGGCAAGTCACTTAACCCCAATTGCCTCAGCAAAAAGCAAAAAAAAAAAAAAAAAAAGCAAAAAAACAAAAACCTAAAATTCACCTCCATGAAAGAATGAGGCATCAGAGCAATAATTTTGGGAAGAATGCTCCTACTTGTGAAGAGAAGCAAAGCATTAAGCAAAAATCACCTTGATTCTTGCAGCCCTTAAATCTATGAGACAGTGTCTTTGATTTTGATTTGTATTCTGAACATCAAACACACGACTTCAGATGCCTTTGTCCAGCTCTGTCTGGATATCTATTCCATCATCATTTCAATTGCTGGTCTTCATTCTGCCCATTTAGTGATAAAATCATAACATTATATATTTACTCTTATTATTAACATTGAAAATATTGTTCTTTTATTTAGTATTAGTTTAAGATTAGCTGCCTAATTTTGACATCAGATGGAATTTGGATTTAACAGGAAATGTTAATTTTATCAATAGGACATGGCGTAGTTTCAGCTATTTAATTGGAAAATAATCACCTTAACCCCAAATCTAACACCACTGAAAATAACAATTTCCAAAGAGCTTTCAAATATGTTGTAATATTTGACCATCGCAGAAATTAAGGAAGATATTATTTCTATTTTTTATATAAAGAATTTGAAACAAGAGAGATGAAATGACTTGTTCAAGATCACATAATTATTTTTCTGTCTTTGTCTATCACATTTTCTGGATATATATGTGCATCTCCTGTTAGTCTATGTGTATGTGTTTTACTTCTCTGGTTCATAGCAGCATTATGTCATATTATTATAAACTATTTCTAAAAATGTTTCATTTCTAAAAATTCACAGAATTTAGCAACTTATTTCCAAGTTAAGTAAGTATGCTTGCTTTATCATTATTCCACTTACCGATGAAATATTAAATGTAAAAAAAAAAAGGTTGACCCTTTGGGATACCATAAGGCATTTCAATAAGCATATATTTCTTATAAAGATCTGACCTAGGTCTTTGACTTATGGAGTTCCAACTGCCATTCTAATAATTCCCATTGCAAGTATTCTTTGGGGTTGAGCTATCCCCAGACACACAAAATACATTTTCTATCACATCACAAATAAGGTGGATTTAGGAATCTGAAGGGAATCACTGAAAGAAAACAAGTATTTCAAAGCAAACTCATGGGTGATCACCATGGGAGCATTGGCAGGTCTTCAGAGCAGGACTGATAATTTCTATATGAAGAGACCAGGAGACCCAGAGAGGTGTGAAATATTTGATTATTCATAAGAAAACATAACTTTGGGGTAGAAATAGTAAATAACCAAATTGGTTGGATTAAAAAGGACAGCATGAGAGGATATTTGTTGATTTCAGGTACATTAGAATAAAGGTTAGATTTATTGCAGGAAAAGTCTTATGGATGAATGTCAGTGACTTATAAATGAGATATAATTTTAGGAATCTCTTCCAAGATGTCTCTACCTCTGTCACTTACGTATTTAACATCTTATCCAGATGCTTAGGATTTCTTTTATAGGGATCAATACTTTTTATCTTACAGTTATAGATAATCCAAATGTAGATGCTTTGGAGACAGGTAGCATGTGTCAATTAATGTTAAATACATCGCTTATGTAAGGTACTACATCGATATCTTTTGATAAGAAGCTGATGAAAGAACTAAAGATCACTGGAATTTCTGAAAGGAAAATGAAGAGGAGTAGCACCAAGGTTAGGGGGAGGCAACACATGAAAATATGGGACATTGCATTTTAATAATTAGATATCATTTTACTTGAGCCTCTCAATAGTCATGTGTAAAAAGTAGTACATCTGTTTTACAGATTCCTATTTTACATATATAAAAAACTGAGATTCAGAGAGATTAATAATGGGATATCTTGAGAGGAAAATATAGTAGAGAAGAGTATTTTTGAAACTTTTTGACTCTCTAGACCATTTTACTGAGGAAAATTTTCTTTGATTTATCTACCGTACATGGTAAAGACTGAGAAATAAAAATAGGGGGAAAAAAGCTCAATGTAAAGTGAAGTGAGTAGAAAGATGAGACTTTTATTGAAATACCAATAAGAAAAAGAATGATTTTTAAAAGTCAAAGAGAAAAGCCAAAGAAAGCTAGGGAATGAAGAATGAAGTGAAAAAGAAGAGAAATATGTGCAGACAATATGAAGGAGGAAGTAATTGGACAGAAGGGTAAAATTATGGTGGCTATGAAAAAAAAAAAGCAGTGTATCTTATATTTATATAGAGCTTGAACATTTACAAAGCAATTTCCTTGCAAGAACTTTGTATGTTGTCTTCCTCATTTTACACATGAGAAAACTGAGGCTCTAGAGATGGGATTTATCCATGGTGATATATCTATTCAGCTTCTGAGATCAGATTTGAACCCAAGTCTTCTTACTACAACTACACAACTATAGGGCTTGTTCAACATCAATAACAAATTCAATAGTGAAACAAAGGCAAAATAAACAGTGGTAGCAAAATTGGTGTCAGTAGTAGTGGCAGCAGATTTGTAGGTTTTCTTCTTTATGAACTTGATCACCACCTTTCTGTCTTGATTTAGCCACAGCAGAAGAATAATTTTTGTATGGGAAACATACCTAGAATAGTGGACTTGCAGTTTGTTCAACTACTCTTGGGAACAAATTACAAGTCTTAGTTCTATTTGATCTTCAGGGGCTTATACATTTGTCCCTGCATATAACACATCTGTCTCCATTAAAAATGTTAAAAGTGATGAGGGAAGGAGATGACAAGAATTGAGTCAAAAGGAACATTAGAGTGAAAGGAATGTAACAGAGTGGGCACAAAATAAGAACAGAGAAGACAAGACATTTAGGTTCCAAGAGTTGACTAGCTTTGCATCCTTAGAAGAAGCTCAATTTACACTGAGTATCTGTCCTCTTCAGAGATGTCATGTTCAACATTACTCTCCTTGTTTGTGAAGTGAGTAAGTGGACCAAATGATCTCTGAAGCTTCTTGGTCTTAGCTTCTCTAACTCTCTGGTGTGACAGGAGAGATATTCAATAAAAATCTGTGCATCTTTGTGACCATGATTGTGGTTGCAATTCCTCTCTTGTGACTTCAAAAGAGCACTGTTGGCAGCTGGTAACAAACATCAGCTCCCTATGAACTATCTGCCTAGTAAAAGAAAGTGTTAGAAATAAGTAAAAGAAGTAATGAGTGGGGAGGAGATGTAGTGTACCAAAAATAGTGCCCTATATGTAGTCAGGAGACCTATTTTGATTTCTGATTTAAATACTTATTAGCCATATAACTAAGATAAGTAAGTTCCTTAGTTTCTTAAAAAATTCAGTCTAATAGAAATAAAAGAATATCAGCCTTAGAGTTCTAAGATGTGTTATTTAACTCCCTCCAGTGTTATAATATAGTTTAAAAAAAAGGTAAGATTTCAAAAATGAAAATAACTTGCATTCTAGTTCACACATGTGGAATGTTCACTAAGTACATTATGTCTTTAGAAAGGAAAAACACAATATTATGTTTTATGTCCCCAATAGGAAGCAATCAAGAATTTCAGTTAATAGGAAAGAAGTGTTGAATTACTGCTCAATCTTGGTTCATCTTCAGTTTCCTTTACCTAGAATTCCTGTTCAGTCTTAACTTATAGTTGAAGACTGTCAGTATTATTGCTTATAATTATTATTATTTCTTGGAAGAATCACTTTCCTCACATCATGAAAGTACATATTCACACACATAAATATCACAATGACAGAAAATAAGATATAGTAAATTAGATTTCTAAATTTCAGTTCCAAATCTCCTTATTGATATCAACAGATAATTATATATGCAGTGATGCTTCTCAGGGAGATGCAAATGAGGGGAAAAAAGTACACATTTGGGCAGTTCTGTTAAAAAAATTTACAGTGAGCTATAGGTTTCCTTCTAAAGTCAGCTGATTGTTTCTCACTTTGACATTTAGGAAATGAAGGATAGAGGAATGTCCCGAAGGGATGAGAACCAGAGTGGTAAAAGAAGCTTGCTGAATAGTTTTAGTATTAGAGAAAGAGTCTGAAATAACTAATGACTTCCTATTTCTAAATATTCTCCAGGTTAAGGAGATGGAGCAGAACAGCACAGTGACTGAATTTATCCTTTTGGGTCTAACAAAATCTTCAGAAATTCAACTTTTAGTCTTTGTATTAGTCTTCTCTTTCTATATGATTGTTCTTCCTGGTAACCTTCTCATTATCATCACCATCAGAACAGATCCTACTCTAACAGCACCTCTGTATTTCTTCCTGGGCAACTTGGCTTTCTTGGATGCTTCTTATTCTTTCATTGTAGCTCCCAAGATGCTGGTAGATTTCTTGTATGAGAAGAAGACGATCTCTTATCAAGGCTGCATTACCCAGCTCTTCTTCTTACACTTTCTTGGAGCAGGGGAAATGTTCCTCCTTGTGGTGATGGCTGTTGACCGCTATATAGCAATATGCCAGCCCTTACGCTATGCAACCTTCATGAATCGCCAGGTATGCTATATGCTGTTGCTAGCCCTGTGGGTTGGGGGTTTTGCCCACTCCATTGTGCAGGTGGCTCTCATTGTCCGTCTGCCTTTCTGTGGCCCAAACCAGCTGGATAACTTCTTCTGTGATGTCCCACAGGTCATCAAACTGGCCTGCACTGACACCTTTGTGGTAGAGCTCCTGATGGTGTCCAACAGTGGACTGCTCACTCTGCTTTGTTTCCTGGGTTTGCTGATATCCTATGCTGTCATCCTCTTTCGAGTTAGGGGCTCTTCTTCTGAGGGGAAGAGCAAGGCTTTGTCCACTTGTACCACCCATGTTATCATTGTGTTTCTAATGTTTGGCCCTGCCATCTTTATTTACACTCGCCCTTTCAGGACCTTCCCAGCAGACAAAGTGGTTGCTCTCTTTCACACTGTCATCTTTCCTTTGCTAAATCCTGTGATTTATACCCTGAGAAATCAGGAAGTGAAGGCCTCTATGAGGAAGTTAGTCAGCAGGCAGGTGTCTTGTGGAGCTGAATGAAGAAAGAAATCACTCAGGATATTTTCACCTGGGGTTCATTCAATACCATTCATTATCACTTCTATTGACTCAGTGCAGAAAGCCTAATCATACATTGCAAGGACACAGGATTATAAAAATCAGGGTATACTTCAAGGATGCTATACTCATTGCATCCACAGAACTAAAGACATAGTTTATGTTGATAAAACAAAAAGTTAGTGGCTTTAATGACCTGGGAAAAGGAAAAAGATCAGGAAATGATCAGTTTGCTAGATGTGACATTTTATTTGTGTTTTTGAGAGGAATAATTTATAAGATTTTATGATCTAAAAACAATAGTCTAAGTATGATCAATTTATTGGTTAGTCTAACAGTAATCAATAAGTTGGGTTACTGACCTCCCTCTATAACCAAAAACTCCAGGATAGTGGTCACCAATCTTAATATTGTTTGAGGAAGTACAGAATTGAGTAGATCTTGAAGAAAATCCAGTTGGATACCATATAGACAGCATTATGGGAGCAAAAAAAAAAAACAAAAAAAACCAAACATGCTTGGATTTTTTTTAAGTAGACTAGTATACTCACATGAAGCTAGTGACTATCTTTTCTGATAATTAAGGAATGTTACTTATTTTATGGGACCCATCAGCATCTTGCAGACCTTGTTAGTGGATCTTTATTAGCAGACTCCTTGGTGCCTAGAAAGATTTGTTAGGAAGGGAGGTAAGACCTTTTTAATTGCACAAGGATAGAAAAAGACAGCAATATACTTTTCTGGGGTGATGAAAACAAGTTAACTTGTAACTTGAACTCAGAAGAAAAGCTAACTCAATTACAAAATTAATATAACACAAAATTAGTTGAATTCATAGAGTGGACACCAGCAGGAAGGATGAAAAACCCTCAAAAACTCACAACAAAACAATACAAATTAGCAGAGGTGACCCACAAACCAGGCTCAGGATGTCATGTACTTGCAGTTGCTAGGCTGAAAGGTTATAAGGAAGGAAATCCACCCTCTCTCCACCCTTCCTGTGAGATGCCAGGAGGTTCTCAGTCACTTAGCATGTGAATTAAAAAGTGACAAAGATTACACCAAATATTCTCTTGTTAAGGTCTGTTGAATTAGAAGCTCTTTGGGCTCAATGACTAAAAAGAGGATTGCTTTGTCTAGTCAAGACAACAATCCTTATCAGTGTTGCCTTATTTGTCCATGGAAGTTGGCTAGAATTGGTCCCTATGGGCCATCTCTACACATGATCCATGGGTTGCAACCTAAGTGATAAAAATAAAATCTGCCAATTTGAAAAATAAAGAATAAGAGGTCTAACTCCAGATACCATGTCCATAGGTAATAGAAAGAGATCTTCAATCTACAGTTAATAACTATTTAAGATTTTCAAAGCACTTTCCATATTATCTCATTTGATTCTTCCAACAGTCCTTGAAATAGGTATTATTATTATTATTATTATTATTATTATTATTTTCATTTAATAGATTAGAAAACTGAGGTACAGAGAGGTTAATTGACTTGCCCAGGATCATACAACTAATGTTTCTGAAAGAGAATTCAAACTCAGGTCTCCCTGATTGTACATTAAGTGCTCTATGCACTACATTCTTCATTCCAAGTCACCAACTCCCCAAACATTAGATTGGATTGCCTAAGGGATATTTTATGTGATTGAAATCTGAAATTTTGGTATAACTAAGCAATATTGCATTTTTTTTGGAACACACTGCCAACTTACTGGTCTAAAAGGACTTGCCAAATTTTTTTCTTGTTTTTAATTGATCATTTGTTTTAGGAATTGCACTTTCTGAAGGCAATCAATCATAGGTCCAATTGACAAATATATAGATTAGATCAGGTATTTCTTTGGCATCTTCCTCTCTGTTGTTGGGTGTCCTGTGTGTTTCACTGGATTCCCAGAACTTCCCACTTACTCTTTCTTTCCAACCTCCAATCCATCAGAGTTTTTTGTATCCTTTTTTTAGGGTTCTTCTTTGTGCTTTTTCAAGTCATAAGCAATTATCAAACTAAATTGTACTCAGGAAATAAAAACGTAGACTCAAATTACTATTACTGTCCTTCAATAATGTACAATTTTCCCCTCCCTTTACCTTTTTTCTATTCTGTGTATCAAGTTATTTGCCAAATCCTTTCAATTTTATTGACTACAATTTTTTGTAGAGGGTCATAGTGGATAGAGGGATGGACTTGGAATTAGAAAGATGATTTCAAATCCTGGCCCTGACACTTATTTAGCTGTGTGACTGAGCAAGTTAGTCTCTTCTAGCCTCAATTTCTTTATCTGTAAAATAAGGATGATAATAGCACCTACTTCTCAAAACTGCTGTGAGGATGAGATTGTATGTGTAAAGTGCTTTGCAAAATTAAAAGTATTACATAAATGCCAATTATTGTTCTCATTCTTATTATTTCATGTCTTGACTCTAGTCATACAGCCCACTTCTCTAGTTCAATTTCTCATCCTTAGTCCTCTGTACCAATAGTTTTCTTACTGGTCATAATGCTATTATTGATATATTAATCTCTCTTATTTCCAGAACATCCTTCACAGAGCCATCTGAAAGAATAGTCTTCCCCATATACAAGTCCAACTATGTCATTCTTCCTAAAAAGGACAGTGGCTCCTCACTGGCTATTGGATAAAAATCTAATTTCTCCCCCTCTGCCCCCCCAAAAAAGAGAATATATGAATAAAAAATATATATAAATAAAATGTTAACATTGTGTTTTAATAGCTTTTTATTTTTCCAAATACATGCTAAGGTAGTTTTCAAAATTCACCTTTGCAAAATCTTGTGTTCCAAATTTTTCTGTCCCCTATCCCACCTCCTTCCATAGACAGCAAGCAATCCAATGTAGGTTAAGTATGCAATTTTTCTAAACATATTTCCATATTCATCATGTTGCACAAGAAAAACCAGATCAAAAAGAGGAAAAAAAAAACATGAAAGAAAAAGAAAAAAAAACAAACAAACAACAACAACAAAAAGGTGAAAATACGTAGCTTTGATCCACATTCAATCTTCATAGTTCTCTTTCTGGATATCTTGAATTATCTCATTGTTGAAAAGAGCCAAGTCCATGATAGTTGATTATCACATAATCTTACTCTTGTTTTGTATAGTGTTCCCTTGTTCTGCTCTTTTCACTTAGCATTAGTTCATGTAAGTATTTTCTGAAATTAGCCTGCCAATAATTTTTTACAGAACAATAATATTCCATTACATTCATATACCATAATACGTTGTCATTTCCCAACTGATGGGCATCCAATTTCCAGTTCCTTGCCACTATAAAAAGGCTGCTACAAACATTTTTGCACATATGGGTCCTTTTCTCTCTTTATCTTACTATGTAGGAATGTAAACATGTTAACTTTTAAAAAAGATAGTTTTTTTTCCCCTTTCCTTGTTAACTTTTTATGCTCTTGAATCTCGTATTTGAAGATCAAACTTTCTGTTCAGTTCAATCAAGAATGATTGAAAGTCCCCTTTTTATTGAATGTCCATCTTCTCCCTTGAAAGATAATGCTTAAAATGCTGTTGACTTTTAGTTCTAGTCCAAACTCCTTTGCCTTCCAAACTATTAAATTCCAGGCCCTTCAATTCTTTAAATTGGAAGTTTCTAAGTCCTGGGTAATCCTGATTGTGTCTACTCAATATCTCAATTACTTCTTTCTGGCTGCATATAGGATTTTCTCCTTGAACTGCTAATTCTGGAATTTAATTACAATATTCCTTGGATTTTTCATTTTGGGGTTTCTTTCAGGAGGTGATTGATGGATTCTTTCAATAACTATTCTAACTTCTGATTCTAGGACATCAGGGCAATTTTCCTTGATGATTTCTTGAAAGATGTTGCCCAGGCTTTTCAGTTAGTCCCATAATTTTTAGATTTTCACTCCTGTATCTATTTTTTAAATTAGTTGGTTTTTTCAATAAGGACTTTTACATTTTCTTGTACTTTTTCATTTTTTTTTTTTAGTTTTGACTGATTTTTTGATATCTTATTTTGTCATTCACTTATAATTTTTAGTGAATTATTTTCTTCACTTGGCTTTTTTACCTCTTTTTGCATATAGACAATTGTAATTTTAAAGGGGTTGTTTTGTTCAGTAGGTTGTTTTTCCATTTCTCCAATTCTATATTTAAAGGAGCTGTTCTCTTTTGACATTTTGCCAAATTTATTATTTTTAAAAGATTTATTTTATTTACAAAATTAAAGAAAAAAAGAAAATAGAAAAGAAATAACAGAACAAAATAAAACAAAAGAAAACATTGTCCTGTGTCCAGCAGAATATCAGGAAGAATTCAAAATATATCACAACAAATGATCAAATCAAGAAAATATATATTTTAGTAGAAGAAGTTATATTCACGAATGTTCATTTTTTTCTTTACTTCCTTGTAAATTATTCTCTAGTTCTCTGGTGCACACCTTATTTACTTTATACTTTTTTCACCCTTTCATCCCCCCTCTCATCCCCAAACAAACTACAGTTAAGAAAAATATATTTATGTATACAGATGTAGATATATACATAGATTCATACCCCCCCCACATGTCTATTTTCTCCCTGCTTTCTCTTTAATTAAATTTGGCTCCCTAACTTGCCTTATTATTACTTAACTGCAAGTTCGTTGAATGCCCATTTTTTCTGATTAAAAATTATAAATAATTTTGCTGAATATGATGATTTTGGCCATGAGCCAAGCTCTTTTGATTGTTGGTAGTTATGATTCCAGGATAAGCAGTCTTTTATTGTAGTTGCTATTAAGTCTCGTACAATTCTAATTGTAGCTCCAGTATATTTGAATTTTTTTTTATTACTTGTAAATTTTTCTCTTTGATTTGGGGGTTTCAAAATTTGGCAATAATATTCCTGTATGTTTTCCACACAGGATCTCTTAAAGGTGGAAGATTTTTTCTATTTCTACTTTCCTCTCATGTTCTACCACTCCAGGACAATCTTCTTGGATTATTTCCTGAATTATTATGTCAATGTTCTCTTTTTGGTCACAACTTTCTGGCAATCCAATTATTTTCTCTTCTCTAGAATTTTCTGTTCTCTAGAATTATCATTTTTCTTATAAGATATTTCACATTCTGTTCTATTTTCTCATTCTTTATAATCTGTTTTGTTATTTCTTGGTCTCTCATAGCTTCACTGGCTTTCCCTCACCCAACTGTAATTTTCAAAGAATTATCTTCGTCTTTGAGATTCTGTATCTACTTTTCTAGTTGATTAAATTTTTTTCATAATCTTGTTTTTCTTGAATGGTTTTTCTTTTTCTTTTTAATTTTTCCTCATTGTCTCTCATTTAATTTTTAAATTCTTTTTTGAGTTCTATAAATTCTCTCAGGCCAGGGAGTCATTTCACATTACTCTTTGGGATAGAAATTTTCTTTTTACTATTCTCCTCTGAAGATGAATCCTGGTATTTCCTGTTCCCATAATATGTTTCAATGGGGGAAGGTTCTTTGTTCTTTGCCAGTTCATTTGTTTTTAAAATAAGAGATATTACTGTAAGCAACTTTAATTTTTGTAGGGGATGTTGGTACCTCAAGCTTCCCTTCAGCTCTCCAATCTGACCAAGAACCCCAAACCAAGTTCACTCTCCTACAAGTATTCACTGCCAGCCGTGTCTCTGCCCCACTGCCTCCATTTATGTGGTGCTGGTTACTTCTCATACAGGTCCTCCATTTCAGCAGCACAGCTAGGCTTGGTGTTCCCAATCATGGGAGGTTCATGCAACAGTGTGGGAGGTGAAAGTCTCTGTGGTTACTGCTGACACTCCAGTCACACACAACTAGACTGAGAAGTTCCAACTTGATGTTTCTGTGGAGCTACCCTGGAGGTCTTGGCACTTCAAACAAGTTAAAATACCTAGCCTGGGGTCTTTCTTTAGATCTTCTCTAATTGTATCAGAAGGATCCCTGTTCTTCCCCAAATCTTTTTGACTTTTTACCAGTCTATGTTTGTCTTGAAGAACAAATTTGTTTTATTTATTGGAGAAATCTGGAGAGCTTGAAATTTGCCAACTTACTCTGCATCTTCCCAGAATCCTCCCCACCAAATTATTTTTTTTCTTCAGTCAATTTCTGTGCTTCCTTTTCCAAGCTATTGGTTTTTCCCCAAAAACTTCCATAATTCTCCTGCATAAGTTTTTGTTTTTTTCCCCAATTTTTCTTCTATCTCTCTTTTAAGATCCTTTTTAAACTCTCCCAGGAGAGTATTTTTGAGCTAGAAACCAGTTCATATCCCGCTTTGAGAATTCATTTGAAGGAATGTCCTCTTCTGCATTTGTGTTTGTATTTTCTCTGACTCCATCATAGCTTTATAAAATCAAAGATCTCTTTGCTTTTTTGCCCATTTTTAAAACTTGAATGGTGCTTCTAGGACACAGGGGAAATTGTCCCAAGTTCTTTTGCAGGGGGACAATGGCCCCTTACTGACTGCCCTGGGCTGGAGCAGGGGATAGGGCTAGTGGTGCTGCAGGCTTTTCTACTGAGCTGGGTGGGCCTGGCCAAGTCTCACCTGTTATGCAGGGGTTTGGAGCTCACAATTGGCCTTTTGTAGTTGTGCTAGAGGTGTCACACTTGGTCTGCTGATCCACTGGCCTTCTGAAACAGGATAGAGTTATCAATGCTGCTGTATTTTGACTTGTTCAGTTTTTCTTTTTTTTCTAAAATGGGTCTATTTCAGTAATTTATGTCCCCTACTATTAACCTGGGCAATTTATATCTTTGTGAATATTCATCCATTTTTGTTATATTTTCAGACTTGCTGCCATGCAGTTGGGCAAAATAGCTCCTAATTATTGTTTTAATTTCTTTTTCATTGATAGTAAGTACACCTTTTTCATTTTTGATGCTGGTGATTTTTTTTTTCTTTCCTTTTTCTGATCAAATTAGTCAGTTTATTTATTTTATTGTTTTTTTTCATAAAACCAACTCCTGATTTTATTTATTAATTCAATAATTTTCTTAATTTCTATTTTATTAATGACTCATTTGAGTTTCAGAATTTCTAATTTGGTATTTAATTGGGATTTTTTGATTTGTTCTTTTTCTAGCTTTGTTAGTTGCATGCCTAATTCATTGATCTCTTCTTTCTCTATTTTATTCCTGTAACTGTTTAGAGATGTAAAATTTCTCCTAAGAACTGCTTTGGCTGCACCTCATAGGTTTTTGCATATTGTCTCATTATTTTAATTCTCTTTTATTTGTTGTTTGACCCACTCATTCCTTAGAATTAAATTATTTAATTTCTAATTGATTTTTAGTCTATCTTCCCCTGGTCTTTTATTGAATATAATTTTTATTGCATTGTGGTCTGAAATGAAAGCATTTACTGTTTCTACCTTTTTTCATTTGATTGTAAGGTTTCTGTGCCCTAATATATGGTTCATTTTTGTGTAAGTGCCATGTACTACTGAGAAAAAAGGTATATTCCTTTCTCTCCTATTCAATTTTCTCCAGAGGTCTATTATATTTAGGTTTGCTAGGATCTTATTAACCTCCCTAGTTTCTTTCTTGTTTATTTTGTGGTTAGATTTGTCTGATTCTGAGAGGGGAAGGTTGAGGTCTCTCACTAGAATAATGTTGTCTATTTCTTCCTGTAACTAACTTAACATCTTCTCTATGAATTTGTCTCCTCTGCTACATGGTGCACATACATTTAGTAAAATTACTACTTCATCGTTTCTGGTACCCTTTATCAAAATGAACTTTCCTTCCTTATCTCTTTTAATAAGATCTATTTTTCACATTTGCTTTATCTGAGATCAGAATTACTACCCCTGCTTTTTTCTTTTTAAATTTAGCTGAAGCATAATACATTCTGTTCCAGCCTTTTACCTTTACTCTGTATGTGTCTCTCTGTGTCAAATATGTTTCTTGTAAACAATATATTGTAAGGATTCTGTTTTTTTAATCCATTCTATTAATCGCTTCTGTTTTATGAGAGATGCTGTATTTTGGCTAAGAACTTCCTACTAGACTCCCCATGCCAGACCTCCCCTTATGAAACCTCCTTTCACCAGTCTTCTTAATGCTGCATCTGTGCTGGACTACATTCCTCCCTATCCAATGATACAGAACTTTCTTGAAATCCTTACAAGACATCTTATGCTAGAAAATTATTATACTCTGAATGTTTGTAGGTTCTGTCATTCCATCCTTTCAGAGGCTTGATGTAGGATTGATTCTGAGGGAAATTGGGGAAAGCTCAGACAATGTCCTGTCTTAGCTCTTAGTAATCTCAACATTCTGTTGAGAGAGCATTCAGGATACATATAGAGAGATTGTATATATCTGTATATACACAGATATTTAAACAGGGTTATCAAAAAGTGACTGTATATAACTTGGGCTATATATGTAATTAAAAATCTGTAGGTATTGGAGAGTATTTTTAAAAATCTCACATATGATACAGATCTTAATTTTTGCTAAAATTGGAACTTATTCTTTGTATATATAGTAGCTTTTTAAAAAAGCCACCTGATGGACATAAATAAAAATACATGGTGTACATGTAAACATTAATATAATTTTTTTTAAATGCTTCATTAAAAATTTTCTATCATGAAGTCAGGAGGATATGAGTTCAAATCTGGTTTCAGACACTTAACATTCTCTAGCTGTGTGACCCTGGGCAAGTCACTTAGCCCCAATTGCCTCAGCAAAAAGCAAAAAAAAATTTTTTTCTATCATACAAAAAATGGGAATTCTTCAGCTTGTCATGTAAGACATTTTTAAGTGTTCCTACCTAACTTTTGAACTTTAATTCAATTTATTGGCCTTTAAAAATTTAAACTCCAGATAAACTGAATTACTGTTTTTCTTTGAACTTATCTCAAGCCCTTCCTATCTTTCAGTTTTCACATAGGACATTTCTTGTGCCTGAAATATCTTTCCTACAAATCCCAGATAAGGAGTCCCATATTACATGATACCTGCTGGATATCTGCAATAGAAAAAGATTATAATCACCTTAAATCTTCCTAAAACACTACCTAGTAACTATATCTTTCTTTGTCTCTATATCATGTTATATTATTTTTCTTCTTAGGTGTGTAAATGTTTTATCCTATCAGACTGTAAGTATGTGTGTGTTTTGTTATCTTTGTATTACTGTCATGTTACCTTATACATGGAAAAAAATAGTAAATATTAGTTGAACATTATTAGATTACTGAATGATTTTAATATGGCAACAAATCAAATCAGCAAGTATTTATTAAGCATCTAATATGTTACCTTTCTAAAGAACTTACCTCATTTCAGTGTAGGATCCTTGGTAATACTACTCTTTATTACTACATTATTATTAATACAATATTGTTACAATAACTTGCTCTTTTTTATGGTAGCTAAAAACAAAAACCTAAGGTGGTACCTATCTATTGGGAAATGATTGAACAAGTTAAGGTATATAAAATGGAATATTTACTGCACTACAAGAAATGACAAGAACAATTACACAGCAATCTGGTCAGATCTCTTTGAACTAATTCAGAATGAAGGGGGCAGAAGAACTTATGCAATAAAAATTATTTCAAAATCTTAAAATGATAATATCAGTATTGCAAAAATAAACAATTTTAAACAGTTGACAACTCTGATTAACCATGATTCTAAAAGAATGAAAAAGAGTGTTGCCTACCTCAAGAAAAAGTTTTGATAAAGAAAATATATATAATAAAAAAATGCATTTTCCCCCCATGGTGCCATTGTAGAATTTGTTTTGCTTGATGATATTTATGTGATAAAAGGATTCTGAACTTTCCTTCTTTTTTTTGCCTCCCTCCACTCCTTTTCTCATCAGTGGATGGGAATGGAGAAAAATAAATATTTTATGATTAAATTTTAAAAAAAGCTTTGAAAACTTTAGAACTTTTTTTCAATATAATGACAAACTACAATTCCAGAGAATGAAAGAGGATGCATGCTACTTATGAAGAGATGATAGACTTAAAATGAAGATAAAGACATACATATTTGGACATGGAAAAACTGCAAATTGACATGTATTTATTATGGTGATTTTATTCTTTCTTTTTATTCCTCAGTGGGATGAAGATAAAAAAATATTATTGTGGAAAATGTTAAAAATCAAAACTATGGGGAAGAAATATAATGGCATAACATAACTGAAAAAAAAAAGACTTTTTATGGTTGGCTTTTAAATACCATGGCTAGATCCATAGAGAAATAGTTAAGGGGCAAGAAGTTTTTGGTGTCCCTCATATTTAATAACTTACACTCTAAAAATATTTTTTGCAACTCTGGGAAAAGCCTGCTAAAAGCTTTAATAACTCCCACAGCAGAGTGTGTGCAGTGTTTAATCCCTGCTGTCCAAAAGGTTACTGTTTTCAGCCAGTTATTATGTCAAGACAGGAATATATATATATATATACATATATTCACATCATAGCATCTTGTTGCTAACCAGGAAATATTAATATCCTCAAAAAGTTGGTAGTTTCTGGAGTATGTGGTGCTTCTTATTCTCCCTGTGTAGCTAGCTGGTAAGTAGAATAGCTGACAGAAGGCATAGAAAGGGAGTTGTGATTTATTTTTTATAATCTGACAATTAAAATTTGGTCTCACCATTGTAAGAATAATTTTTGTCTATTCAATGTGAGCTTTCATGAAGTAGAGAATAATTATATCCATTGGGGGAAAGAGTCTAATTTTGGCTTAGGTTGAGCAGATAGTGACCATATGAAATTATTTGTTCTTCAATTGTTTCTTCCTGGGCCTATCACAGTGTAGGAACTATCTTGTTATTCTTTTTATCTTCAGTGCCTAGCAAAATGCTTTATATATATATGTATATATATGTGCATATATACATATATATAGTTTCTGTAGCTTTTTCAGCATCTTATTAGATATTTTAAAGGTAGAAAGGAAATATTTATATTTATTAAAGCACTGCTAATTTTCATTCAAAAAAAACAATGTAGAATAGTTAAATTTGGAGATCCCTTCCAGCTCTAAATATATGATCCTTTAAAATGACCTTTTTATTTTAAAATTTTTTTGTTATTTTCTCTTTTTTTATTCATTCATTTATTTTAAACTTAAATACAAAATCTGAAATGATCTTTTTAACTTTATCATTTGCTTCTCTAACACAAATTATACAGATGAGGAAACTGAGATCCTTAATGGTTATAGCTTCCCTAAATTATTCTTAAATGGTATGGACTACCTTTTAACCAGAGTTGAAATTATAACTAGGCAAAGGTAAGTAGCAACTCTGGCTTCCATACAAAAAAAAGAGAGCATCTAAATATTTTTTTAAATGCCCATAATTTTACTTCCATAAAAAATTTCTATGACATTTATTTGTGATAACTTTAAAATAAGATTAAACAAATTTTGATTGAACTGATAGGGACCTTGAGAGACTATCTAGTCCTAGTCATTCATTTTATAGTTGAGGAAGCCAAGGCCAAAAAAACTAAATAACTTGAGCAAGATCACACAGGAAATAAGTATCAGAGACGGAATTTTGACTTGCATCCTCTGATTGCATAGATGGTGTTCTTTCTATTGTAGCCTCTTCAGAAAAGGCAATGATTCTGACTCATATATTTTAGTTTAGGAAAGATTTAGGTTTTACAGTATCCACACTTCATCCTAAAATTAACAGACTAAATCCTATTTGGGAACCTCAGCACATAATTGGTTCAGTTCCTATAAAATGTCAATTGATCTGAGACAGATTTGTAAAAGTGTGAGATAAAATGTAAATAAATCACTGGAATGAAAAGATATTTTATCTACTCTAAAAGAGATAAAATCTAAATTTCTATTTTCTGACATTGCATGGAATATGGTTAAGTTGGCTGACTAATTAATTCAATGAATAAAGACAATGGTATTTTATATATCTAAAAGCACTAAATGAACAGAAGAACAGGGAGCTTGAGAAATGCTGATAACTGGAAAAAATGTTGTCAAATGAAACCAGATCCTTAAAATGCAAACTGAATTTTGTACCCATTAGTGATAATTAATTTTGTGCATTGTGATATAATAATTTCTAGATTTAAAGTCAAAGGCTCTAAGTATAATATTTACTTGTAACCTGAATGAAATTGGGTAATGACATCCCTAGGTCTCAGTCTCCTTTTCTATAAAACTAAGAAGTTGAACCAAAGAAGATTTAAGGTTCCTTCCGGCTATAAATGTATCGTATTATGGTTTTGGGGGCAAGTTGGGAGGAAATAGAGAAAAGTAAACAGAGAAAATGTCTTATGTTTTACTGTAGACAGCATTTCAGTAACTGAAGAAAAGTTTAATTTTAACAAGAATTTCACAGACTATTAGAGTTCAGAGGTATCCTAAAGATATGATCATCTGATCTAATGACCTCACAGAAACTTAAGTGATTTGCTCAAGATCTAATGGTAAATAAATGGTAGACGTAAAGCTAGAGGTCAAATGTTTTGTATTCTAGCCCAATTCTTTCTTCAGTGTCACAATTTTTTCTTCTGACATACCTGCTCTGCATGAGGCATTGTTCTGGGCATCAGTACTCAAATTAAATTAATAAATATTAGAAATAATTAAAGTCTTTTACTAAGTAACTTAATATCTAAAAGATGAAAGATGCAGGTAAATGACTGCAATCCAAGTTAGAAAATGATTAAGTGTATAGTAGAGTTCAATAAGGCACTCCATCCTCTATTAAATTTATTTAAGGAAAAAGTGAAGTTTTCTCCCCTAGGGGAATCAGGAAAAAGTGTCCTGAAGGAGTTCACACTTAAATTGGGCCTTAAAGAAGAAAAAGTAGGTCAATAAATAGAAATGGAAACGGGTAGGCCATTTCACTGCAAGCATAAAGGTGTGTTGAGGTGTGAGAAATAAGGATTGAGAGATCCCCTTTGGCCAATTGCAGGCTTTGCAAAAGAAGCAAACCCCAATGAATGATGCTAGAGGTTTGTGGCAAAAATGGGTTTATTAAGCTGAGAAAACTCTCTCAGTGGGCCAATTCCAAAAAGGAAGTAGCGAAGATTAGGGTTCAGAATTGTCCTTTTATTTAGCCTACTGAGGTTTGAGGCTGGGGAGATTAAGGGCTAATTTCTGGAGGGCAGTAGTGAATGTGTTCTAGGCCAAGATCTCCAATTGAATAGGTAGAGATCCCATCTAGGAGTTTCCCTAAGAACAGGAGAGTAGGGCCCTTCCCAAAGGCCCCTGAGGGGTTTGAGATTTAGGATCTTTCCAACCCTTCCCCTCCCAACCTCCACCCCATGATCCAGGAGGAAACAGTTTACATCATGTGCAGGGATAGGGCAGGGTACACCAAGAATGAATAAAAGTGATGAGTTGTGTGGGACCACGAATAAAACCTAATTCTCTGAATCAAATTGAACATACTTTTCATTTTATTTATTTTGAGCATCTCTACTTTTATGTTTGCTTAAAGATGACTAATATATTATTTTTCCAGATTTTTTAGTTGCAATTTATTTTTCCTCCCACTTTAAAAAATGAAAGTGTTAAGAAATATAGCTCCCCACCACATAAGGGTAGCTTTACTTGAATTCTAAAAATCCAATTTCATTAATTTAGTTTCCTTTGATTTAATTATGTATTGTTTTCATAATTAGTTCTTTCACCCATTTTTTGTTTAACATAACATCATTTAATCTTCATTTAAATATTTTTTGGTTCCTATTTTCCTAATAAACTACAATGATATTATGTTATGATCTCTAAAGAGGACTTTTAATATTTCTGAAATTTTGCACAAATTTGAATTCATAATGCCCGAACAATTGATCATTTTATAAAATTTAAAAAAGAAATTATATGATCCTGAAAATAGTCAAATTCCATAAAATTCACATCATTAATTTCTATCACATCTAATTTCACCAATATTTCCTTATATACTTAATTTATTTCTTCTTTACCTTTCCATTAGATGTGTATAAATGTGAACAAGACATAACAAATTATTTTTCCCTTTATTATCACCTCTGTGTGAACTTCTTTTCAATGCATTTTTGTATTTAAAAAATTACATTTTGCTTTCTGATTTATTGTCAACCTTTCCATTTTGTGGAATTTTATGTCTTTCCTACTTATGATTATTTTTTTCCTCCTCAAATTCCATTTTATTTCTTCCCATTCAGTTATCTTTTCTTTCAAAACAAACAAAAAAAAGAAAACTGCCAAAGTTATCAACAGTTGATTTTTGCTTAGAAAATTTAAATTTAATCTCTTCCCATTCCTTTTATCTTTCCATTCAAGAACAAAATCAATGGAGCACTTCATCTTTTTTTTTCTCTTGTTATTACCTTTTATATATGTAGCTTCTTTTGCATAAAGTGACCTCCTTAATTGTTACACACTAAAATTCAAACATTGCTTTGCCATTTCCCTACTCAAGTCTAGCTCTATTGCTAAAACTTAACAACAAAACCTTTCCATTAAAAAGAACAGATACGAATGAGATTGATAAGATCCCCATTGCTCAAACACGTGTTTCAATGTTTTTTATTTATGGAGTCTCAGTTAGCAGAAATAAGTTCTTTCTCTCTAATTCTCCCATAGGGAATTTTTATTTGTATTTTTTTTAAATATACAAACTCAGAATTGACTATATGTCCTATTATTAAGCCCCAAATAGGATGATACTTAATAGCAGTCTTTTTTCGCCTTTTGGAATGTGAGCAATGGATCATCAATTAGCAATTTGAAGTAGTTTAAACTTATTTCTCTTCCATTTATTTTTTTTCCGCTTAATTTATATTTGAGACTACTCATTTGTGCTTTTTTTTAAAATCAAGGAATAATAATTTCTGTTGATAGTAATTTTTTTTTCTGCTTGGTTTGTACTCACTTTTGGAAGATGTTACTTTTTAGCTAGAAGCCATTTTCCTTAACTTTTCAGCATATCATATTCCATTTTCCCTTTTCTTTTCTTGTTGAGAATGAAGAAATAGACAATTATGAATGGAGTTCTTTGGTCCATGTTCTACCTATGTTGTAATACTCTTCCTTTGACCAAGGAGCTCTGAATCTTGGCAATCACATTGCTGGATGGGATTCCTTTATGTTGGTGACCTGACAATTCTATCGATATCTATTTCATCCTCTTATTCCAATATCTCTGGATATTTTTTTATGATTTTCTGAAATATTGTATCCATATTTTTCAATCTTCTTCTGCTCTTTTTGGAGGTCAATGATTTTCAAATTACATTTCAACCAATATATTTTAGGTATTTATTTCTGGAATTTTATCTATTTACTATTTAATATTTAATGTTACTAGGAGTATATCTTTGCTTAAACATTTTTTCAGCCTCTCTGATGTTTTTCCCTGTTATGAATTCCTTGTTCATATTTCATTTCCCTTTCCCCAATTTTATGTTTTAAAAATATTTTATGACTTTCTAGCTATTGAGTGAAAGAAAGGTACATATTAGAGGGACTTACTCAGATCTCTTATTTGAAGCCTTAATCTTTCTGATCCAGATGACCTTGAAACAGGATTATTTTTGTTGGGCTCTTTCTTCATATTCTCCTCATATATGTAATATTTTCCATATTACAGATGACAGATGAAATTAAAATCATATCCCATCTGAGTGGATGGGAAATCTGATTAATTTACTACTAAAATGAAGCTAAGAAATATATGCTTCCAGAGCTATGCAGAGCTACAAGACTGGGATTGAGAATGGGGAGTAGGAATCATGCAAGTACTTTTTGTTTTTACCTTGGAGAAATGATCTTGCTAAGACCCTCCCCCTTTTATTATTACTCTTTGACTTTATTTACTTTATCTTTTGATGTTTTGAAGAGGGAATGTCTTGCTAGGCTTAGATGTAACCTTCCACTTAGCATTTTTTCTTTTTCTTTTAAATAATATTTTATTTTTCCCCATTACATTTTAAACAAATTCTAAAAATGTTTTGAGTTCCAAATTCTGGTCCTCCCTGTCTCTTTCTCTATCCTCTCCCTTTCCTGAGATGGTAAACAATACAATATAGATAATCCACATACATTCATGTAAAACATTTCTATATTATTACTTTTGTACAAAAAGATTCAAACAAAAAAAAGGAAAGAAAAATAAAAAGAAAAAAAAAGGAAAGGAAGGAAGGAAGAAAGAAGTAGAATGCTTCAGTCTGTATTCAGATAATAGTTTTTTGTCTGAGACAGCATGCTTCAACATGAGTCTTTTAGAATTGTTCTAGATATAGCTAAGTTATTCACAATTTTCATTATATCATATTACTTTTCCTTAGTACAATGTTCTTCTGGTTATGCTCATTTCACTTTGCATCATTTCATGTGAGTCTTTTTCAGTTTTTTTTCCTAAAATCATCCTGCTAGTCTTTTTTGTAATATAATACATAACAATCTTATACTACAACTTGTTCAGCCATTCTTCATTTGATGGGCATTCCTTCAATTTCCAATTCTTAGCCAAAAAGAGCTACTTTCAATAGTTTTGTACAAATATGTCCTTTTCCCTTTCTTTGGGACCACCTGGCAGTGGTGTTGTTGGATCAAAAAATGTGAAGTTTTGTAGCCTTTTGGGCATGAAACCAAATTGCTCTCCAGAATGGTTGGATCAGTTCACAACTCCACTAACAATCCATGAATATTCCTGTTTTCCACATCCCCTACAATATTTAACATTTTCCTTTGTTTTTTTTTAAATTAGTCAATGATAGGTGTGGGGTTGTACCTTAAAGTTATTTTAATTTGCATTTCTTTAATCACCAATGATTAAGAGCATTTTTTTTATATGACTATAGGTAGTTTTGATTTCTTTGTCTGAAAACTGCCTTTCATATCCTTTAACAAATTATCAGTTGGGAAATGACCAGTACTCTTA
>JAJPUD010002651.1:0-143834 GCA_023553655.1 Myrmecobius fasciatus
CTAAAGCAGAAGTAAGGAAAGAGAAAAAAGAAATCCATTCTATTTTGAAGGTGCTTAAATATAGTTTCTAATTTAATCATAGTTAAAGGCTCTCTATGTTTCCTAATTTTCTAACCAAAATTGTTCCTACCACCCATCCCCTCCAAAAAACTTCCTGTGTGCTTACATATCTGACAATTTTAATTTATAACTGATGATTTTTCATCTTGTAACCCCATTCATATGTGATACTGTGGAACACATACAGCTTCTTTCCTAAGAAGGAAGAAAAGGAGAAACACTTATTAAAAAGCTGCTATGTGCCAGGCACTGAATTAAGTGCTTTACAAATATTATTTCATTTAATCTGCTCTTGGTACTATTATGATGTTTATTTTATGTTGAGGAAACTGAGGCAGATGGAATTTAAATGACTTGCTCAGAGTCATATAGCTAGAAAACTTCTGAAGCTGAATTCAAATTGAGTGTTCCTGACACTAAGACCAATAGTCTCTTCATTGCACCATCTAGGGATATCTGTACCTCTGATTAAAGAAATTTCTGGCAAAGAAGCACGTCCCTGAAACGTAGTCTCTTTGTTATACTTCCACACTTTGAGTGCTACTGGTTTATATTAATTAATCTTATATTTTCAAGGTCTTCTTAGTCTGCTTAGTGTAAAGAATGACAATAATACATAAAACAAACATGAAACAATCTGGCATGGCATATGTATATATATAAAATTCTATACTAAAATAACACGGCACAAAGCTTCAAATGAACAGAAACAAAAAAACTTGCATATGAAATACAAAATAGTCTGAGAAGGGAAGAATTTTAATTCCACATGGACATTCTATACAGAAATAAAAAATCTCTGTAAAATCTCGAAGTTTCTGATATGAAAACAGCAATTGACACACATAATTCCTAAAAACCAAAAGGAATTGACAGGTTTTCTTGAGGAATATTAACATAAGAGAAAAGAGGAATTTAATTCAGGAAACCAGTCAATCAACTAGCAATTATTAAGCAGTTGTTATGTACCAGATACAGTGCTAAGCACTAGAAAATACGGATTTTACCAACAAGATAGTTACTAATTTACAAATTACAAAAAATAAAAATAATGACAATAAGCTAAGCTTTCTTAGGACTGCTACAAAAGGAAAAAAGCTAAAAAATTAGAAATTGTATGGGAAGGAATTTGTCATCTGCTAGCCAAGCACCTACAGTAAAAAAGAAATTTACTCAAAGGAATTCTTAGAAGATTCTGGGTCTGACCAGTACCAAGTAAAGTGGATAAATCAAAGCATATGACTGGAGGGAACAATAAGAAGCTCAATTCTCTATCTGCAAGGAGTTCAAAGAACTAAAATATTAAAAACAGATAATTATCTAACTTACCTTTGTTGTTCTCCAGTGAAGGAGAACCTTTGAAGCCTAGTAAAAATTCAAAGACTTAAAAATTCCTACTGTAAAAGAAATTCTTTCTTATTTCTATTATTTTCCTTATATCTGACCATGTAAGACTCATTTACTTCTGAATTTTTGTAAATCATCTTATTAATTTTATCCTGTAAATAATAAAAAAGTATGGGTTAATTATAATAGTCTAGCATTTATGTAATGCTTTAAGGTTTGCAAAGTGCTTTACAAATTTTATCCTCACAACAACCTAGGGAGATAAGTGATATTATTATTAATATAATTTTATAGATGAAGAAACATATGGGGAAATTGAGTGATTTGTCTAAGATCATACAGCTGGAATGTGTCTGAAGCCAGATTTTAATAGTAATAACATTTATATAGTGCTTACTGTGTGCTAGGCACTATACTAAGTACTTTGCAATTATTATTTCATTTAATCCTCAAAAGAATCCCAGGAAGCAAGTGCTGCTATAATCTCCATTTTACAGATGGCTGTGTTTGAATTCAAATTTGAACTCAGGTCCCTAACTCCAAATGCAGAATAACATATATAACTACAATTATATATGAGATACATAAAAGGTACAAGAATTAAAACAAGAAAGGTCTCCTAAAGTCATCAACTGTCTAGAATTAATAATCTCAAAAACTTGAACCTTTCCTCATAAAACCTATATCTCTACTCTTAGATTATTTTTTTTGCTCCTTCAAGATTTTCTCAATTTTTTTTGAATTGAAGTCTACAACAAAATACAAGACAACAATAAAATTCCAACACAAATTTAAAGGGATCTCCTTAATTGTAAAGGTTCTCCCAATTCCATATTTCACAAGATTTATTTTGACATTTCCCCCCTTTCTGAGGAAATGATAAGATTTTCCCTAACATTTAGGAGATGTTAAATCTGCCCTACAAAAGCAGTAGCATAGGAATTCTTGGTCAGTATAAAGCCCTACTTTTCCTCTGCCCTCTTAGGCATTATGGAAACATCTTAGGGATCTCAGAATTCATCTAGCCTAACATACTACCTAAATCATGGCATACCTTCTGGGGATAGTCACTCCTAATGGATAGTCACTAGTCTTCATTTAGCACCTGAAATTCTGAAGCAACACTGATAATGTTCTTTTTGCATGGTTTTCAGTGTTTGTTTTTCCTTAACTTGAAAAAAAATCTTTCCTGTAGTTTCTATCTACTGCTCTAATCTTAGCCCTCCTGGACCAACTTGAAAAACTCAATAAATCAAGCTTGTGTTGAACAATGCAGAGATGGAACACTTTAATTCTTTGCCTTGGCAATGGATTCTAGTTAGTCACTAAAGTGAGCTCAAAAAAAAATAATCAGTGCTAAAAATGACTTTTGAAATCATTCTCAACTTTCTACACTCAATAAAAGAGTCTCCTCTAGGATATTCTGGCAAAGTCAGACTAGAATTTCTCCAGTGACAGAGAACTAATTGCCTGTTAAGGTATCAAACTATCCTATTACAGAAAAACTATAATTGATAGAGAAGTCAGTGCTTACAAAAGGAAAAAAAAAATGTCTTTCCTTCAATTTCCAATTTTATGTCCTAGTGTTGTTCCCTAGAATTGCACAACATAAGTGGATCCTATCATCTACATGACGACCTTAAAATATCTGAAGACAACTATCACATTCTAACAAACCTTTTTCCCCCAAATTCCTTTAATTTATCATCGTATGGACTAATTTCAAATCTCTTCACTAATTTGGGTCATTTTCTTGTGGATAAATTCCAGTTTGTCAATGTTTCTACTAAAGTGTTTATTGATATAAATTAATATGGATCCCAAATTGTATTCTAGCCAATGCAAAGGACAATGTGAATATTTCCTTATTCTGTTGTATTAAACTTAACAAGCAGATATTAAGCATTTTGTATGTCAGGCATTATGCTAAGCATTAGAAATACAAAGTAAAAAATGAGAGCCCTTACCTGCAGAAAGATTATATTCTGCTGAAGCATACAACATGGGCATAGATAAATAAACACAAGAATGACAAAAAATAACTACATTATTGATGGAGCACTAAAAACTGTGAAAATAGGAAAGACCTCATGGAGGAAATAGCATTTGAGTTGATCCTTCAGATAAAGCAAAGGCCCCCCAGGGTGGAGATAAGGAGGAAAAATATTCCAGGAATGTTGGGCAGCCTGTGCAAAAGCATGGAAGAAAATGAAATGTCATGAATAGGAAGTAGCAAGTAGGTGGGTTTTAGGAAATAGCCTGGAAATATAAGGGAGAACTTGACTGTGAAGGACATTAAATGTCTAAAAAAGGAGTGTATATTTATCTTAGAGGCAATAGGGAGCCACTAATGCTTCTTGACCAGGTGAGTGACATAGAACTGTTCTTCAAGAATATAAATTCAGCAACTATATGGAAGATAGGACTACAGAGAGGAGGGGCTGACTGCAGCCAGAACGATAAAAGATTATTACAGGTTGAGCTAATATAATAAAAATGACAATTCTGCCTAAATTAGTCTACTTGTTCAGTGCCATACCAATCAAACTGCCAAAACATTATTTTACAGAACTAGAAAAAAATAATAAAATTCATCTGGAAGAACAAAAGGTCAAGAATATCAAGGGAATTGATGAACAATAAATACAAAGGATGTATTTAGCTGTACCAAACCTAAAACTATATTATAAAGTAGCAGTCATCAAAACTATTTGGTACTGGCAAAGAAATAGAGTGATGGATCAGTGGAATTAGATTATATACACATGACACAATAAGCAATTTTCATAGCAAGCTAGTACTTGATAAACCTCCAAATTCCAGCTTCTGGAATAAGAACTCACTATTTGACAAAAATTTCTGGGAAAACTGAAAAATAATACGTCAGAAACTTGGCATACACCTACATCTCATACTTCACACCAAAATAAGGTCAAAATGGATACGTGATTTGGACATAAAGCATGATACCATAAATAAATTAGGAGAACAAGGAATAATTTACCTATTAGATCTTTGGAGAAAGGAGGAATTTATGACCAAAGAAGAACTAGAGAACATTATGAAAGGTAAAATGGGCTACTTTGATCACATTAAATTTAAAAAGTCTTTGCACAAACCAAAACAACAGAAATGAGATTAAAAGAGAATTACAAAGCTGGGGGAAAAAAGTCTTTACAGTTAGTATTTCTGATAAATATTTCATTTCTAAATCATATAAAGAACTGTGTCAAATTTATAAGAATACAAATCATTTCCCAATGGATAAATGATCAAAGGATATGAATAGACAAATTTCAGATGACAAAATTAAAGCCATCTATAGTTTTGTGAAAAAAATGCTCTAAATCACTATTGATTAGAGAAATGAAAATTAAAACAACTCTGAGATGCCACCTCATACCTCTCTGACTGGCTAAGATGAAAGGAAAAGATAATGTGAAATGTTGGAGGGGATGTGGAAAAACTGGAACACTAATGCATTGTTGGTAGAGTTGTGAAATGATCCAACCATTCTGGAGAGCAATTTGGAACTATGCCCAAAGGGCTATAAAACTATGCATACCCTTTGACCCAGCAGTACTTTTACTGGGTCTGTATCCCAAGGAGATCATAAAGGAGGGAAAAGGACCCACATGTGCAAAAATGTTTGTAGCAGCATCTTTTTTGTGCTAACAAAGAATTGGAAAATGAATAGATCCCCATCAATTGGGAAATGGTTGAACAAGTTGTGGTATATGAAAGTAATGAAATATTATTGTTCTATAAAAAATGACGAACAAGCTGATTTTAGAAAGGCCTGGAAAGATTTACATGAACTGATGCTAAGTGAAACAAGCAGAACCAGGAATACATTGAACACAATAACATCGATGATCAACTATGAAAGCCTTGATTCTTCTCAGTGGCTCAGTGATTCAAAGCAATCTTATTAGACTTTGGACAGAAAATACCATCTTCATCCAGAAAAAGAACTAAAGAGACTGAATGTAAGTCAACACATGCTATGTTCACTTCTTTTTCTTTTTTTTTTTTAATCTCTCTCATGGTTTTTCCCTTTTGCTCTTTCAACATGATTCATAAAGTAATGTGTGTTAAATAAATAAAAAAGAAACAAATTTAAAAACTATTACAATAATCTAGAAGAGAGGTGATTAGTGCTAAACTGGTGAGATTTTGATAAAAATGGAAAATCCTTCACATAAGACTTATCATTAGCATAGTAAAGTTGTCCCTGAACCCTGCTAAGCAGGTAGTTCATTACCTAGACATGATGCAGCAGGCAGGGTCCAAGAGTCATAGGACAGGGAGGGGAGAGAACTACTAGTCAGTTCAGGGGCTGAGATGTGGAGCCAGGTCATTCTGCTGGGCAAATAATCAAGTTCTGCCCAATCTCTGACAAGGCTGCCCTAAAAATATTTAAAGAATGTATAATTTTCAGAAGTCTATTTGAAACCATTTTGGCTCTTACCCACTGTTCACTGGCAATTATGGCTAATGGTCCTATTTGGCTACAGGTGATGATCTCTTGAAAGCCTTTCTGTCCTTTTTTCTTTTGGCTGACTGGCATTTTCCTGATTGGTGAATCACTGAAGCCAAACAGCTAGCTGATCTATGGCAGGCTTTCTGTAATGAAGACTTGAAGGTCCAACTCTCTTAGTATCACAAAACAGAGCTTCAGAATAAAAAAAAATGAATTAGCAGAAAGGTATTGGCAATGCTATTTAGTATTGCTCCCAAACAACACCTAAACTAAGGGTTGCTATATGTTGAACTTTAAATACTTTATTTTTTAGGTACAATTTGTTGTTGTTGTTTAATCGTTTCAGTCACATTCAACTCTTTCTGACCCCATTTGGGGTATCCTTAGCAAAGGTACAGAAGTGATTTGCATTTCCCTCTTCAGTTCATTTTACAATGAAAAAACTAAGACTAACCAGATTAACTGACTTGCCCAGAGTCATTTAGCTAATTGTGTCTGAGGTCAGATTTAAATTCAGAAAGAAGAGTCTTCTGGATTCCATGATTGGTGCTCCATCCATTGAACCACCTACCTACCCTCCAGGTATAGTACTTATTTATAAATCCAAATGATAGAGGATATGATGAATAAGCTGAACTTGTTATAAATGATACCTTAATAATTACTTAAAAATGATGAAATGCTACTCACTTGTAACAATAAGAAAATTTGCTAATATTGAAAATTAAAAAGATTTTCATGAGGATTCTTTGTGATTATGTAATCCATCATCCCTTCCAAAAAAAACTACTAATAGATATAGAATCATCTAATTATAAGGCAGAAAATCCTTCCACCTTATTATATAATCCATTATCCCTTCCAAAAAAACTACTATTGGAGATAGAATCATCTAAATATAAGGTAGAAAAGCCTCCCACCTTATAAGGATATATTTATTACAAATCAATGTACCATTTCATTCTCCTTAGAATATGTTTGTGAATTAAATACAAACTGAACTCTATTATTACACATAGTAGATAAGGAAATAGGGTATAGTGACTGGATTTCTGCTGCCTTTAGTACTGGGAACACCCAAGAGTTAGTTGCAAATCATTTCCTAAAAGACTGAAAAGTCTTTAAGTGGCAACTGCCAGAGTCAGTACATATCAGGCAGCATTTGAAGCCTGATCATTCTGACCAGTTCTCCATCCACTACACCAAGCTGACCTTTTAAATGAGGTGATAAGGATATCTAATATAATGGAATAATGTCACAATACAGCAGCTGGATTTTAAGATTCTCACGATTCTGTTAAAACTATGCCTGTTTTACTTCATGGCTCAGTGAATCCTTTATTCTTCTTCATACAACTTAGTAATATTTCTCAATTGCTGAACAAGCCTATTATGATGGTAACTAATGATGGGCTGGGTAATGGAAGGATATCAAAAAATCCTTGTGATAGAAATTGAAATATTACAAAGGATGTATCATTAGATCTCTTATTCCAATTTCCAAAGTTATATTCTAGGGTTAATCATTAAAGTTTTTAAAATAAAGTCTATTAATCATTTTTTTCTATTTTGAGATTGTTGTGATTTTGCAACATATGTATATCTAGATACACAGATTAAAGAGGATGCCAGTTTTGGTGTCTGTTTCTGTGGGAATTACTCCACAGATTCTGGTGAACCAGTGGTAAGATTTTCATAAATATCTTAAAGACAAAATTATTTTTAGAAGGATCCTCTTTAAATAAAAAAAAAGTCTTGTTCCCTTATTTAGCCATCAACATTTATTAAGCATCTGTTGTGTGCTAGGCAATGTGCTAAACACTTCAGATACTATATTTAAAACAATGTCACCTCTCAAAGAGCTTATAATCTAATGAGAAAAACAACATAAAAACACTTATATAAAAACAGGATATATAGAAGATCAATAAGAGGTCCTCTCAGAGGAAAGATTATAAGCTTACAGAGGAAAAGCCTCCCTGCAAAAGGAGGGGCATTAACTGAGAGTTAAAGGAAATATTTAAATCAGAAATCACAAGAATAAAACAAAAATATATTTTGAATGTTGGAAAAGATATCAAGTCTTCTAAAGAGGTAGAAGCCATGATGGAATTGGTTAACTGAAGAAAGAAAAACATTAATTATGTTTACTGAGAATCAAAGTCTATATGCTAAACTGCATATGCAAGTGCAACAGCAAATAAGATCCTTGCCTTCAAGGAGCTTTCATTCTAAAAGAAGACAATGCAGCCAAAGGGTGGTAGCCAGGGAGGGGCACTTTTGTCTGGAAAGAGGGATGGTGAGTAAAAGTCTTCTGATAGAAATAGTAAATATATGTTTTTAACATTTAAATGTTTATTGACATGAAAACTTCACTCCTCACCTCTCCTATGTATTTTTTATCGTGAAGAAAACTGATATCCAGCTATTCCAGATGTTAAAGTCTTAAATCTATCCAAATAATGAATTTGTAAACAGAAAAAGCACATTTGAACTACTGTCAAAGTCATAGTTTCAAGGGTATCCCTTGGATACAGCATACTTAGGTTTCCACTGAGAAGGAACTACTTTCCATTTTCCCAAATATATGAAAGGGAGAGGCCATCAGCCAATATAGGGGAGGCTGACAGTGAAGCTCCTAAAAAGTTTATGGAACACTCTTGCTGGCTGTCTGGTTGTGCTCTACTCTATTCTAGGAATCTAGACAAACTTGGCAACTAGCTCAAAGATCTACTTTCCAAGATCTTCTTGGAGGTCCTAGTATTGAGAGTAAGAACCCCCTTTTTTGCAGATATTATGCCTGCAAATCATATATTTTGTATGATGACAGTGTATAACATGCCAGGAAAGGCATGGAACTGTTCTTTTGCAGGACCACCAAGAATGCTGGGTTTAAATAAAGTCAGAATTAAAAGTCACCTTGATTTAAGGCAGAATACATTCCCTGGGGTCTTTGTGCTCCCACTAATCTAAATATACATTATAATTATATTGTATTAATATTACAATGAGATTGGTGAGTAATTCAGCACTCCATGAAATTTCCTATTCACTTCCTTATAATCATATGGAATCTTCCATATTATAATCACTAATATTTGTGACCAAAAGTAGCTTTTCTTTAAAATAACCCAATAATGATTTTAACCAAGATTAAAAATAAGATACCTTCAGATAATTTATTGATAATAGAAAAATAGAACAAAGAAATTCAGTACATAATAACACTGTTTGGGGGGGGGCTGTCTCTTCCTTCTAAGTACAATTGCAATACAATATGTTCATAAGTAAATGCAAAATGAATGCAGAGTAATTAGGCTCTAACCTATCTTCCCAGATTGGTTTCACATTACTCATGCTTACATGTGCTAATCACCACTCTAGACAGTTGATTCCATGTCTAATATTTCATCTTCACTTCTGGGCTATTGCATAGGTTGGCGCCAGTGCTTGGAAAATACTCCCTCTTCATCTGTGCCTCTAAGATCTAGTGCCACTTTCTTCAAGAGGGTATTCCAGATTTATATGGTAGTTAATGATCTCTCACACTCCCCGAAATTACCCAATATATGCTTAATATGGATTTATCCTTTGACTCATTTGCCATCAGCTGCTTTGCTTTTGGAGTTTTTTTGGAACTCTCCATCATCCTCCTGTGCCAGGTGCCTTCCCCCTGCCCCTAGCTTTTCAGCTTCCTTAGATTATAAGCTTACACAAGGGCAAGAAGTAGCTAAGTCTTTGTGTGTATTTGTATTCCTAGTGCTTAACATAATACCAGGCACATAATAAGCATCTAAAAATGTTTATGCTGCCACTTGGACTGTATTCCAAAGAGATTAAAGAAAGACAAAAAGATTGTATATGCACAAAAATATTTATAGGAGTCTTTTATGGTATCAAGGAACTGGAAACTAAGGGATAGTATCATTTGGGGAGTAGCTGAATAAATTAAGGTGTAAAACACTAAAAAAGGGGAAAGTTTCAGAGAAATCTAGGAAGAATTGTATGAATTGATACAGAGTGAAATGAACAAAATCAAGAAAACAATTTATACAATTAAAACACAGTATAAATAAACAACCCTAAAACATATAAGAACTCTGATCAATGTAATAATGAGACATGATTCTAGATGATAAACTATGTTAACCACCTCCTGACAGAGAGGTGATGAAGTAAATATGTGAATGGAATATACAGTTCTGGACATGAACAACAAAGAAATTTGTTTTCCTTAACTTTAAAGTCTTGAGACTTTAAAAGGAAGATTAGACATTCTGTGCCCAGTCTTAGAAGGTACAATTAAGAAAAAGCTGAGCATGGGGTAGAAGATGCAGTACAGAAAGAACAGACTGAATTTTAATGAGCAAGGTTCTCTTATAGCAATTCTAGCTATCCTAAAATGGAATGAGCTTCCTGGGAAAGTGACATATTCAAAAACTACAGTAAATCAAGCAGAAGCTTGAATACAGGGATCAAGGATACTGTAGAGGGATTTTCTATTTAAGTATAAATTAAGCTAGATGACCTCTGTGGTCCCTCCCATTTCCAAAATTCACTGATACTATGATTGCAAAATTGACATTCTCACCACATTCAAAACTAGAAGACTAAAAGAGATTGCAACTAAATAGAAGAATAAAGAAGTAAATAAAGGAGCCTAGTCGAGTTGGTTTTATTGTCCATCCAAAAGCAACAAGAAACATCATATTTTAAAGAATTTGGCCATCTTATTTTGCAATGTCCACAATAGGAATTTATAAGACTAATTGAAACTACATGCCATTATCTCTACTACAGAAGATAAGGATTACAGAAATTCCTCTGAATTAAATCAACACATCTTGATTGCTTGTTGATTTTGACACAAAGCTGGGCATAAAAACAATATGGAAAATACACCAAAAAAGATAAAGGTTTAATAAACTACATAGAAACTACACATAATATATGTTACAAATTATTTCTTCAAAAAGAGCGTTGGGAAGAATTGGACAGACCTAGCACTTAATAACATTACAAAAAGTCCAACAGATTTTATATTGACAGGATGTGATTATTTTCACTAAAGCAATAATTTCAAAATCAAATATCTATATACAGTCAGTCCATCGACTTCTTGGTATAAATATCAAAATCAACATCAAACAAGATTAAAGAATAAAGTTGGAAGTGTGATGTGACATATATATGTATATATATATATATGCAAACCAGTTTTGACTTGATCAGTTTAAAAAGTTATTGATTTTTTTTAAAAAGGAAATGTATAAAAGAGAAGACATTGGCACAAATCATTATTAGTCCCTAGGTAAGAAAAATTAATCAATCAGTTGCTGTAAGAAGGGCTAAAAATGCTGAGAAACAACCACACTCATTGCAAGGTGGAAAGATAGCAACCCAGGACAATATTAGTTTACAATATAAATTTGCAAAAATAGGTGCTGTGAAATTATAAATAATGTTAGCTCACAAAATAACAACAAAATGAGGGGGGTAAGTTCATAGGATGTTCAGTGATATGTATAATAATGATAACAATAATGTAAGATTTTATATACTGCTTTAAAGTTTGCAGATTGCTCAATATATATTATCTCATTTGATCCTCACTACAACCTATTGTCAATAGATGTTATTATATATTTTGCAAGTGAAGAAATGAAGGTTAAGAGCAATTGAATGATCTTCTATAGATCTTATAGTTAATATGAAAGGTTAAAGGCACACTAAATCCTTCTCATTCCAAGTTCAGCATTCTTTCCATAGGTCAGATATCATAGGTCAGATCATATAAAAAGTATATGAGATTGGAAAGAGGGTGGGAAATAACTTGAAATCAGGAGACCTGGGCTTAAATCTCAGCTTAGAGTTCATCTTAATATTTACATTTTAAAAAACCCTAAAAATATAGAATGTTATCCAAATGATGGCTTAGAGTTGAATAGACAGCACAGAGAGCTAATCCATAAGAATATATTTGATCATATACTACAGATGGACAACAAATCAGAATCCAAAATTGAATAATAAGACGAGAACAACCTGAATTGCACCTAAGAAATTACTTTATGACTTTTAATGAACCCAAGCATCATTAAGAAACAAAAGCCTTTTAGTGATCCTTTCTTTTAGTGATTCTAATTGTCTATGAATCAGAGAGGAATTAGGATTGTGAGTCACCCAAAAAAAATACATGGTGGACATAAATAAACTCTGGCATATTAATAGTGAAGAATTTCATACAAGAAGTATAAAAATAGCATAAAAGAGATGTAGGACCTGCAAAAAAATATAGAAAGTCCATACGTTCTATTGGCATTCATGTTATGTCAGCAGATAGGAAGATCCTCAGTTCATTGGTTTGATATTCTATGGAAGACATGTACTTTGTAAAGAGATATCCATAGCTTGTAATATATAATCTTGGATGGGTATCAATGTCAATAAAATCACAGAGCCATAAAAATATCAAGAAAGTTGACCAGACTATAATGATAATGAAAAATAATTATTTCAGTAACTTAAGTAGAAGATTCTCTGCTAATGGGCTTATTTTTCAAGGGACTTCTTTGAAGCTACGAAAGATAGTGTATCATCAAATTTAAGCAATACATAAATTCATAAATTCTTAAGAGTTGCAAAAATTGCAAGTCATTTAGTGTACTTCCTACCCATCTTATAGCTGATGCCTAGGGGTTTTAAATGACTTGTTTTATATTGCATGGGAAATTACTCTAAGATCCTGACTTGCAGTCCCATATTCTTTTAATCATATTAAAATTTTGGAAATAAAATACTCATAATACATGGTAATACAGAGTTAGGTATATCCTTAAACATTACACTGGTTATACTGTATATGGAGATTTATGTTTTCTTTTAATATAAATTGCAATAAAAAAAGATCACAATGAACTGATCAATTATTTACATAGATTGTCACATAGTATTCCAGTGTAAATGAGCAATAGACAAACAGTAGTTAATGGAAATTTTAAGAATATTACCATTACAGTTAATATTTTTAGTTTGTACAAGATAGATTGGAAAAATGCATTAGCAGCATCCCCTTGGCAAAGACTCTTTTGGTTTAAAACAACAAATTATTGTGCACAAGACACAATTAGCAATTTTAAAGCAAAAAAAAATTATTTTCTTTGTGTTGGTCACCACAAAATTGAAATACATTCCAAAAACTGTATTTTTCATTATATTTGAATAAAACTGGAAAGGCTGGGAAATATTTGGGTTTGAAGAGCCCAAAATAAGTTCCTAAATAAAACATTTGGATTCCTAGGACATCCCAAAATATCTCATAGTAAATGTGTGAGGCAAATATGGAGCATTATAGAAAGGTGAGTATGATAGAAATAGATTAAGAAATAAAATGATAAAATTAAATTAAAGCAAACAATAAGTAAGCATAGTAGAAAATGAAAAGAAAGAAAAAATCAGGAAACATAACTTGCTCTCCCACTATGCTAGAAGGTAAAAGGAGAAAGATTAATCAGACAGAAAGTAAGAAATTCAATATATATGTAATTTTTCACAATAGTTCTTCAGATAGGCAAAAAAATCACATGTAGAAGAGTCATTGCCAAGGTTTTGAATCTTCCATATGAACATCATACTCCGCCTTGTATTACTTTGAATGTATACACATTTTATTTCCCTAAACAGATGATAAATTCTGAGAGAGAAAAGATCATATCTCATTCATTCAGTCAGTCAATGAGCAATCACTAAAAATGGATTTTGTACAGAGAACTGTGACAAGCAATAAGGAAAATATAAAGGTTGAGATTAACCAAAGTTCCAGCTCTCACAGAGTTTATAAGAAGGAGATGATATAGAACATAACAGTTTAAAAGTATATTACAAAGCAACAAAATTAAAATGCCATGTGAAGTCCAGTAGAGAAAGGCATTGTAAAATGCCTTTTTTTTCCAGGAAAGCTTTATAAAAGAGGAAAAAATTAGATTAGCTTTAATGGACAGGTAGAAATTCAGGAAATGAAGGAGAGAAGAAATGACATTCCAGGTATTGAAAAGAGTGAACAAAAGCACGCAAATGAGAGAGTGCATGGCATGTTCATGGAAAGAGTGGAATAAGCTGGTCAGAATGAAGAGTTTATAGAAATTAATGATAAGAAATAGGGCTAGAATCAATTGGAGAATGGCTGAATAAATTATGGTATATGAATGTCATGGAATATTATTGTTCTTTAAGAAACGACCAGCAGGATGACTTCAGAGAGGTCATTATACACGGCAACAACAAGACTATATGATGATCAAATCTGATGGACATGGCTCTCTTCAACAATGAAATGTTTCAAACCACTTCGAATTGTTCAGTGAAGAAGGCCATATACACCCAGAGAGAGGAATCTGAATGTGAACCACAACATAACATTTTCACGCTCTCTACTGATGTTTGCTTGTGTTGTGTTTCCTTTCTCAGATTTTTTTTCTTATAGATCCAATTTTTCTTGTACAGCAAGATAACTGTATAAATATGTATACACATATTCTATTTGTCAAGTATTTTTACATAATTAACATGTATTAGACTTCTTGCCATCTAGGGTAGGGGGTGGGGGAAGGAGGAAAAAATCTGTAACAAAGCTTTGCAAGGGTGAATGTTGAAAAATTACCCATGCTTTGAAAATAAAAATCTTTTTTTTTTCCTGAGGCAATTGGGGTTAAGCGACTTGCCCAGGGACACACAGCTAGGAAGTGTTAAGCATCTGAGGTCACATTTGAACTCAGGTCCTTCTGACTTCAGAGCTGGTGCTCTATCTACTGCATCACCTAGCTGCCCCCTAAAAAATAAAGTAAAATAGCTTTAATTTTTTTTAAATGTCCATGGATGGTCGCATTACTTGGCCTTTGCATTTCATAGATATTCTGGATTGCACAACATTGATTAAAGAAATTGCCCCATGTTTGAATTGAATCTGGATTTTCTAACCCTGGAGGAGTTGTGCTGGGTGACATCACTTGGTGGAGAAAGGGTATGCTATCTAAGGAGAACCTCTTAAAATTTCTCAGTTTAAAATTCTGGCCCAGTTCTAAGTAGTCATTTTTGAATGGGTTCTGGAAATTGTTCCAAGTGTAAGGCCTTTTAGGCTGAGAAAGAACAGACACTTTAGAAGTACTTGTCCTTATAGTACTAAATACAAAGGGTAGAACAAGAACTTTCTCTTCTAGACATGAAAGTTGCTAAGCTCTCTGGTTCCATTAGTATGATTTCATTATAGGTAAGACGTGTTTGAAAGCTGGTCTGGGAATATGACTATCATGTATAATACTGTTATGAAGGAATATGACAACTTCTAACCAGTTAATTTATAAATGAACTTTTAAATTAAAATGTTGGGGACTAAATATGAAGAGTATCATAAAAACTCCCTATCATATAATAATTATTATAATCTCTAATATTTAATTCTCATGTAAAGCTTTAGGGTTTACAAGTCATTGAAAGTCAAGAGAGAGACAGAAAAACAAAAAGATTCAGAGAGAGAGACACAGAGAGATGCAGAGAGAGAAAGAGGCAGATCTGGAAAAGATATTCCAAAATGACCTAGTCTTGCCTCCTGAATTTACAATTAAAGAAATTGAACTTAAGAGATATGATGACATATCCAGGCTTCCATTCCAAGTCACATGCATATCTTAGCATGGCTTCCTTGATGTCATGGTCCTCTTCAAGAACAAAAGACAAACAACAAAAATAGCAAAATAACAATATATGCACAGAATCAGGATATGAAACCAGGCAGGTTTTCTGATTTTCCCTCAAAAGCATTACACATATTTCTTCTAATACTAAGTCCACTTGTAAGTACAAAACAGCTTATGTGAATAACATGTTTCATTTTCTTGTTAGTTCAATTGAAATAAATATTGATTGTGGGGAAGCTTTGGGTTTATTTTTCTCTTAAGCACACTGGCTGGCAGAGAAGTCCATACAAATTCTACCTGCATGAAGTTATCTCCCCTGCTGACTTGCTGCAGTTCCTGAAATTCTCAACATTAGACACTCCTTATGGAGGCAGTGTGGTGTACGACATGAGAAAGAATACTAAACTTCAAGTCAGAAAACCTGAATTTGAACCTTGAGTCTCCCTCATCCTTCTTATGTAGCCTTAGGGGCAAGTCATTTACCTATTTTTGTCACTACCTTATCTGTAGTAGAAGGAAACAGCAAACCACTCCAATATCTTTGCCAAGAAAACCCAAATGGAGTCAGGAAAAGTTGGATGTGACTGAAAAAAATTAACCTTAAGAAAGATGTTTAACTTCTCAATTTTCTCATCTACAGAGTGAAGACATTGGACCAGATCAGCTTCAAGGTTTTTTTCAAATACTTTCTGTGAAACTACTTACTCATCTAATAGAGACTTGAGAGAAGGGGTAGAAGATATTTTGGGGGGAGAAAAGAAAGGTTATTGATGTGATTGTGGGCAAGTCACTATGTCTCATCATCTATAGAAAAAAAAGGGGGGTTGGACAAGCTGATCTTTAAGGATCTTTCAAAAACCAAATCTCATGGACCATGTAATGGGATTTTAAATTGACAGTCAAATATATTGATAGGTTTAGTAGTTATTTCATAAATATCATCCTCTTCCCTTTTTTCTTCCTTCTCTCCTCTATGACTTAAATAGTTGGTATCTCATTAAAATACAGTAAGCAAGGCAAGAAGAAATGAAGTAAGAGCAATCATAACTGCAATATGTGCTATACATCTTTTACATCATGGTAGCAAAATTTCCAAGAAGAATTTGTTTTTGTCCTGTATCTTGTTAAAATGTGTAACTTTCTTCAAGGCTTAAGAGGAGGCACATAACCTCCCTAAGTGATTAGTGTTCCTTCCAGCATCAATAAATGATGTGCCCACTAATCTATTTAGATGTGGTATCCTCTCAAAAGAATGTAAGCTCCTTATATGTGGACCCTGTTTTCTCTTTTAGCACAATGCCTCTTGGATTGAATTGAATTTTTGTCACAACATTTGGAATATGAATCAAATATACAAGGTTCTTTGGACTTTGATTAACCCAAATCATAACAGCAAGATTAGTAACAAGGCTTCCAGTGGCTTCTATGGCTGATGATTTTCTCCTCCCAAAATAGTACAAAGCAAATTCAAGCAAAACAGAACATATGAAGGTTCTCTCTTACTGGCATCCACCCCTCAGCTATCCTATCAGATTCCTTACTATGATGCTATTGGATTACTAGAAAAGTGTTCACTAAACATTGGGCTGTTTGTCAAGACTTAATCAGCAAATGATACTTGGCAGCAAACAACCCAATCTTGTAATCAACACAATAAATTAATATAACTCTAGAACTATAACATTACAACTATATAAAGGAATGAAAATGATAGAAAAATACATGTGAAATAACTAGATGGCCATATTATTATTATTTTTATTAAAGTTAATACTTCAATTAAGGACAATGACACATATATGTCTAGAATACAACATGTCTTTGAATATGACAGAATTAGATAATAAAGCATATGTTTAATCCAAATTAATATGTTCTTTTTCAAATGTTTGGGTAATTTTGATATTTATTCAATTTCAAAACAACATAACAGAAACTTGTGAAGAGCTTATTTATTTCCCCTCATCAGAATGAAAGGAAAATAAGAAGAGACTCTTACCATAAAGAATTCAAATATCAAGTAGTCTATGATTTTTAAGTATACAGAATTCTTATCTAATGAAAAAATATGCCAGATCCACTGAAATTAGTTATGAATTTTTACTTCCTGTTTCCTTATACATATTTTAGGACTCTTCTAAGACATAACACAGAATTCTTGCAAAAATAAAAGATAGACAAAAGTAGTAGCTAGGGTTTATAGCCAAATCTAGCCTTCAAAATCAAGTAATAACCAAACTTACTGCCAATAAAGTCAAATACTAAAAGAGTATTTTACTCAAAAAAGATATCATTTTCATTAAAACTCTTCACATGAGCTTAAAAATGAAAAAATAAATTAGAATGGGATTAAAAAATCAAAATGCTTCACAAATATGGCAATTACCTCCATAGCTTCCATTCCATTTCTTAATGCTGTGTCAAATTAATTTGATATTTCAGTCATTTTGCTCAGGGTATTTTTTAAAATATAATGTGAAAAAGGAAAAAGCTGAAAGAATTTGAAGCTGTATTTACTAATCAAAAGATGAATTACACCAGATAAATAAGGGAGTTTTAGAGACACAGTGTTATATTAATGTCTTCACAGATACTGAGAGGGATTGATTTTATTTCTAAGCTTATGTTAATTATTATTTTCTAAAGGAAAATTAAGGGATTGGAAGACATCATTAAAGACATGATGAGTGATATCACCTTACAAGGGGTTCTGAAAAACAAATGATGTATGCTAATAAGGACCAGAAGTCCTAACTCCCTTATCACACAGCACTGTGAAATCCTAGGATCAATTAAGGAAATGGCAGCAAGAAATTGAAGAACATTAGTATATTTAATAGAAACTCAGGTATAAGATGATACAGAGAATAATATCTTAATACAGTGGCTGGTACATACTAGATGTTTAATAAATGTTATTGACTGACTAAGTGACCCTTAAGTACTAAGTGGAACCAATTCATTTGGATTCTAACAACTCAATCTTAGATTTGTTTTGAAAAGCAATTTTCCCAATGAAAGATTGGTGGCAAATGCAAAGTTCTTTTGATTGTATAAGACTTTAAGAAAATGAAAGATAAGGAGGTAAAACATTCTAGAGGTATTCAGGGACTAAAGTGAAGAATAAGTAGAGTTCTCATTGCCAAATCTCAGTTTCTATCTTTTTTGGCCTCTCTATGGCTTCTTACGCTATTACACAGACTTCCTTACACTCTTCCTTTGGCTTTTATGACCCTATATTCTCCAGGTTCTCCTACTTATATGACTACCCCTTCGAGTCTCTTTGTAGATCAGATCGCACCTTTTAATTGTGGGAAGTCACCAAAGCTCTGTTCTAGACCTTTACTCTTTTTTTCTGCTCTCTCTCTCTCTCTCCCTCTCTCTCTCTCTCTCTCTCTCTCTCTCTCTCTCCATCTTCTCAATGATCTCATCAGCTTTTATCTCTATACAGAAAATATATATATATATCCAATCTCTCTCTTTATCTGCAGTGTCATATAACCAGCTAACTCTAGGACTTCCTCATTTGGGTGTCCTATAGGAATCTCACATGACCAAGTGAGGCATATGTTTTCCCTCTAAACCCACCCCTTTTCCTAAAAGTATACCACACAGGACTGCAACAACTGAGTCATTCTTGTCTCTTCAATCTCCTTCACTCATTAAATCTAATTAGTTACCAAGTCTTATTGCATTTTACCTCCACAGCACCTCTTGCATTGATCCCTCTCTCTTTTCGTGTCATCTCCAATCCATTTCTGGCTTTCGATATCCCTCATCTGGAATATTAGAAAAGCTTTGAAATTCATCTCCCTGCTTCATCTCTCACCTATCAGTCCACTCAATTGCCAAAAAAATATTATATGATGCTTTGTAGCTCAAGAAATTTCCATGGCTCCTCACTGTCTCCAAGCTAAAGCACTGATTTCTTAGGTTGGTACCTAAAGCCCTTTACAGGTTACCATCACAGGCTCCAGTATTGCCTTTTCCAGACGTAATTCATATTATGTCACACATTTTACATTTGAGCCAAAAGAGCCACCTGGTTTTGTTTGGTGTTGGTGTTGGTTCCTGTCAATTTGCCTTTGTATAAGTTTTGTCAAATACCTGGAATGCACTCCTTCTCACTCTGCTCCTTATATCATTGATCCTCAGTCCACAGTCTATTTTAAATTCTTAGTTTATTTCCTATAAGGCCTATCTCAAGTAGTATATTCTAAGGGGAGTCTTTCCTGATCCAGTTTGTTATATTCTTTCCCTACTCAAATCATCTCAAATTATCATCTTTGTGTACAAGTGTTATCATCTGTACTACTCACATGCAGAAAACATAAGACCAGGGAACAAGTTAGCTTTTTCCCCCCTATTATCTTTGAATCATCAACACCTAGACCAGTTCTTTGGATATAGTAAGAGCTTAATGAAGTCACTGAATTAATTGAAAATGAGTTGGATGTGAAAAAAATCTCATGTATTTTTCCTTATGATTATAAATTTCATTTTTCATTTAAATTACTTGTTACTCTGTGCCCAAAGACCTGTGAAACAGTGCACAGACTTTGATTCAACAATATCACTTCTAGGTCTGTATCCCAAAGAGATCATAAAAAAGGAGAAAGGACCTCCATGTATAAAATTATTTATAGAAGTTCTTTTTACAGTAGCAAAGAAATGGAAATTGAGGAAATGCCAATCAATTGGAGAATGGATAAACAAGTTATGGTATATGAATGTAATTGATTATTGTTCTATAAGAAATGATGAGCAAAAAGATCTCAGAAAAATCAGAAAAGACTCATGAACTGATGCTGAGAGAACATTGTATACAGTAACAGCAACACTGTGTGATGAACAATTATGATACTTAGTTCTTCTCAGCAATATAGAGATACAAAACAATTACAAAAATTGTGGAATATTCTGACTACATCCAGAGAAAGAACTATGGAGACTGAATGCAGATCAAAGCATACTGTTTATACTTTTTAAAACTTTGGGTTTTTTTATTTTTTCTTTCTCATAGTTTTTCACTTTTGCTCTGATTCTTCTTTCACAGCATGACTAATATGGAAAAATGTTTAATATGATTGTACTTGTATAATCTTTATTGGATTTCTTGCTGCTTGAGGGAGAGGAGAAGGAAGTGAGGAAGGGAAAAAAATTTGGAACTCAAAATTTTACAAGATTGAAAACTATCTCTACATGTAATTGAAAAAAAATAAAATGCTGTCATATGAAAAAAATTACTTGTTACTATAGCTGATTGACAGGTAAAAATATTTCAAATACATTATCATAATTTTAATAGAGGTATTAATTGCAATCAAAGCCAGATCCTGAAAATTTAAGTACTCCGAAGAATCTGTTACATTTGTATTATTATTTTAAAATATGTGATTTAATATTTGGATTTAAATTTCAAATATGGATTTAATATTTAATGTTTGGAACAAGGAGTCATCATTTTAGTTTAATATGTGATTTAATATTTCAAATACAACCCATCATTTTAATACTAATCATTTTCTGAAGTTTCATCTGTTATGGGAAAGTAAAATCTGAACTAAAATGATGACTCCTTGTTCCAAACATCATTTAGTACTAAAAATAAGGACTGTCACATGGTTTTTGTGTATTATATAGAATCCACTAAGCCAGAGTAGATTCTCAGGAACCATGGGATTTCATTCTCAGCTACAGGCCAATCATTTAAAAATATTGAGGGTATTTATATTAAACCAAATATACTAAATTTGTATTTATTGAACACAGTGCCTTTATTTAAATAAAATATTCTCTAAACATACCAAAGATACTTCAAACCATGACAGTAGCATTAATTTTTAAAAGTGACCATTAGTCTTAAAAACTAAGCAAAATCTTCATTAAAATTTAAGGAAAATAATCTTTCCATTGAAAATTTTTGAAAAATTAATATTTATCTTATAATTATTCTTTGATGAATTAAAAAGCCCTCTTCTTTTAGGCATAGAACTTGTGCAACAAAATGTGATGACTATTTACATTTTAACAAGAATCATCTTTCCAGCTAAAATGGAAGTCACTTCATAAATAGTAAATTATAATAAAAACCAATCATCACTATGCCTCTTTGATAAGGACTTTTTCATGATACATCTGACTCAAACCCACATACTAAATAGAAACTCCCACACAACTAAGGCATGAGAGAGTTTGCTCTCATTAGTAGGGTGATGACACAGAGTGATGATAAATTACATAGGAGTAAGTGGAACTAATTTCTTTGAAATTTACTTACCCTACAGAATTGATTTTTTTTAAATGGGAGGGGGTGAAAGAACATCAGGAATAATATGAAAGCAATCAACTCTAAAAGGGGGACTACACAAAGAGGAAATTTCAATAAAAGAAGGTAGTGTGTCAAAATTAATAAGACCTCTTCACTAGGATTCAAGAGATCTGGATTCTAGTCTCTATTGTATCACTAACTAATATAACTTTTGGAAAGTCATTTAACTTCTGATAGTACTAGTTGTCTAGTCTGTGAGATGGAAATAATCATTTAAGCCCCACCTATCTCCCAGAGATATCATGAGGCTGAAATGAGAAAGAAAACAAAAATGTTATGAAAAAGCATAAAGGAACTTAGAAAGATAAAAATACTTTTTCTGCCTTTTCTTTGTATCCCCAGCACTTCACACAATGCCTGATACAAAGCAGGAACTTAAATGCTAGTTGACTGACTGAATCTTATTTGACTATTAGAGTAAAGATGAGTAGCTGAAAAGCTTTTGGAAAAATTACATTCTTCAGGTCCAAAGTCATTATTAGAACACAAATGTGCAGCTAACATTCCAAAATAAATCAATAGTACCAATGAACGGAAAGGCTTTTAAAAGAACCTACAGTAAAGTCAGACTCTCAGGGGTCTGTTTTTTCCATTAGCCTCAATCATAACATGATACCTAAAACCACATAAGATGCAAAGCTTTTTGGCTTTCAACATTAACATTGCTTTTGCTTGGTGTAAAAGAAATACACAATGCTGTACCGTCAGACCTTAGTGGATTGTTTCTTTAAAAAGCATGTTTACTTCTAATTTGAAGTTGGCTTACCCATTAACATCAACACCCGGGTTAAACCCAAAGTGGTGACAATGAAATAAAAGGAAAACTCTTTCTGTCCATCACTTTCTTACATTCTCAAAATGACAACTTGAGTGTACTAGAAGTACTCTTGCTATTATTGCCAATGAAGCATATATTAGAAAATAAAGAAAAATAATAAATGCCAGTAGTAAGATGTGTTAAAAGAGACTGAAAGTTCAAGGGAAGAAGTGAAATAATGTGAAAATTTTTAAAAATTAAAACATGTTGCTAATGGGAGTGAGTGAGTGGAATAGGTATAAAATCACCACCAAACATTTATTGAATGACTATTATATATAGGCATGACTTTGAGTTATGTACCAGTAACACAAAATTGAATCTACACATGAAGTCTCAAAGTGGGATATGAGTTGGTCTTCAATTCAAAAGTTTTTCTTGGAAGAATGCAAAAAGCATCTTAAAAGAGAGTTTGAAGAAAAATGGGGAAAAGAAATGAGAGCTTTGCAGGGAGAGTTTGCAAAAGGAAACACAGAAATTGAAGAAAACAATTCCTTAAAAATACATTTGGCGAAATGGAAATATATATGTAAATATATATGTGTGTATGTATATATACATATGTGTACATATATATTATACTGAAGAAAACAACTTCTTAAAAATAAGACTGGTGAAATGGAAAAAGAGAAAATAATAGAATAATATTGTGTTGTAAGAAAAGGTGACTATAAGCAATACAGAGATCAGTAGGAAGACAAATGAAGCAATCAAAGTGAATTAAGTAAAGTCAAGAAAAATATATTCAATGATGCCAACTGTAATATTAATTTACTAATGAGAAGAATGAGTTTTCTCTCCAGAAACATTCATTCACTTCTTCTATGTACTCTCTACTTGATTTTATCTTTATATAACTTTTGCTCCTTGGATTTTTCTAGATTACTGATGCTTTTTGACTTCTCTAAATATTTCATTGTGGGACTATTTTTTTTTTAAAATAGCCAGGTTCCCATTCAGTCATACACACATTTCATTTCTTAGCCTTTTCTTGCTAGTGAAAGCATTTTAGCATTCTTCAATTTGGCAGATTTGCAAACTGAATTCAGATTCTTCAGAAGGAATGAGTCAAATTCTTCCCTCTATTGAATATTCAATTGTTTTCTTTAAAGCTATCAACCAATCAGTCTTCTTTGAAATAACTCAATTTTCCTCTACTATATCATAAACATAGGATAATCTCACAATAATTCCAATCTAATTGATTTTCCTTGAAATATGAAAAGTTTTTTAATCTGATAGACTGCAAAATTTATATACTAATGCATAGTTGTAAAGTTTGACCAGAACATGTATTAGTGAGTTAGACTTGGGTTTTCTTATGTTGGTCTGTGGATTTCCTTCATTTCTACTTTACCAGACATTTCCTATATGTCTTGGCACAATTTCTTGTACAATTTCTTGAAGTATAATAATCATATTTTCTTTTTTATGATTTTTGGAAGACCCATAATCCTTAATTTGTTTCTTTTTGTTCTATCTTCAATTTCATTACACTTTGTTTGTAGCAGGTTTATATATTCTAATTTTTTTTCCATTTGTTCTATTCATGTTCCTTCAAACCTGTATTTTTGCATTATACTTCTGTTATTCTATTTTTGAGAGTATACTGTTTTGGAGCAGGTCTTCAAATTTTCATCTAAATTCTGTACTCTCTAATTAGGTTTATTAAATTCTTCCTTATTTATTGAATTTTTCCTTAGGTACTCTAGTTTTGGTCATCATTTATCTAGTGCTATCATTTATTCATAGGATCATATATATCCAGAACTGGGAGGCCTCTTAGAATCCATCAAATCTAATGCTCTAATTTGGAGCTATGCTCAAAAAGTTATCAAACTGTGCATACCCTTTGACCCAGCAGCATTTCTATTGGGCTTATATTCCAAAGAAATCATAAAGGAAGGAAAGAGCCCCACATGTGCAAGAATGTTTGTGGCAGCTCTTTTTGTAGTGGCTAGAAACTGGAAATTGAATAGATGCCCTTCAACTGGAGAATGGCTGAATAAATTATGGTATATGAATATTATGGAATATTATTGTTCTGTAAAAAATGACCAGCAGGACGATTTCAGAGAGGCCTGGAGAGACTTGCATGAACTGATGCTGAGTGAAATGAGCAGAACCAGGAGATCATTATACACGGCAACAACAATACTATATGTCGATCAATTCTGATGGACATGGCTCTCTTCAACAATGAAATGTTTCAAACCACCTCCAATTGTTCACTGAAGAAAGCCACATAGCCCAGAGAGAGGGATGTGAAATGTGAACCACAACATAACATTCTCATACTCCTTGATTGATGTTTGCTTACATTGTGTTTCCTTTATCTGATATATCTTTTGTGTAGATAAGATTTTTCTTGCACAACAATGATAAGTTTGGAAATATGTATACATATATTCGATTTGCCAATATTTTAATATAATTAACATGTAGTGGATATCCTGCCATCTAGGGGAGGGGTGAGGAGTTGGGGGGAAAAATTTGTAACAGAAAGCTATGTAAGGGTTAGTGTTGAAGAATTACCCACACATATGTTATGCAAATAAAATAAAATGAAAAAATAAATGAAAAAATTTAAAAATTAAAAAAATTTAAAAAATCTAATGCTCTTATTATATAAATAGGGAAATTGAGACACAGAGAGGTTAGTCAACTTGAAACTGAGATTTGATCCATGTCCTCTGATTCCAAAGTCAGCACTTTTTTCCATTGTATAATACTGAATCATCATTTGCTGTGAAGTATTTGTTCACAGCCATCTGAAAAGGTTAATTTCCTCAAATGTTTCATTTATTTCTCTTCCTTAGTCAATGTAAAGTTGTCATGATTAATCACTTTGACGACTTTTCTGTAATATACTTACTACAAATGTATGTCTTACCACTAATCCTTTCCCACTGTTGTGCTTTTTCCTAAGCTATTATTATCTGTACTTTGTGTTTTATTAACCAGTGGAGTTGGATGAGATCTATGTTTACAAAGGATTGAAAAGAACTAAGGGAACTTTACAAAGCTGAAATAGAGAAACACAATCAAAATAACTACAGAAGTAAAAAGCAAAACTAAAATCTGTTGGGTTTTTTTAGAACAAAGTTAATTAATTAAAAACACAATAACTTTATCAAAAAGAAAAAAGAAAAATCAAATTATGAAAACACAGACAGCTTCACAAGATAGCCATAATTAAAAGAATTTTCTAAAGCTATTGTAAAAATTATATGACAATGAAACTGAGAATTCAAGTAATTGGGCCTATTCTTCACCTTTCTCAGTAATTCTTCTGAATTTAATCCTTCTAACTGAAAGGGAAAGCAAAATAAACAACAGATTGAGGGGGTACCAGGGTCAGAAGAAAGCTTCTTTTTTAAAGCATAGGCAAGAGTCAGAGAAATTAGAAGAAAAGGAAGATACTGAATATTAATGGGCTAAGGATTCTTTGCTGTGTAATATTATGTAAATCATCTAAATTCTATCCCTTCATTTCCATTGATACTATTTTGAAAATTTAAAGTTCTTTCAGAACATCCAAAAAAAAGAACTTACCATAATCATATACATTCCTTCAGTCTCCTAAATATAAAATTAAAAAAAATTTTCTCATGCCTAAAACTTTCATTCTCACAAAAATACTGTCCAATTAAGAATTAAAATAAATGAGAAATTCATAGAATATGCTTCCATAATATTGATGAAATAAACTATTGAATTTAGAGAAAACAACACATAAAAGCAACACAATCAAAAGAAACAGTGACTATTTCATAGCTGAAACCCCTTTAATTCAGTTTATATAAAAAGGATGTGAATGGAAAAGTGTTGAAGTATGTAATTTAATGATGCTAAAATGTTAGTTTATTCAATGCATAAGCTTCTCATTAAGTACAAGTGATGGACAGTTTTAAAAATTATATTCTGATGGTATCAGTAACAAGTCTTTGAATGGCTAGCTTTAGGTTAGATTTATCAGAACTGCAACATACCGTGAAACTGTTGTTGACATTTTTTGTGCTTGATTCGGCTACACTGGCATCTGAGAGGTCAACTTCATCAAATATTAGAGACTGTAAATGAAAAAGAACATAAATATATTACATACAAATTCAGAAAGTGATACCATTGCCTACCTTTGTGTTATAATATCATTCTTATAATTGCTATTTAAGGAATGATGAAGAGACTATGTAGGAAAACTTGCTTTGCTGATATGATAGTAATTTCTCTTTTGAAAAAGTTCCTAATAAACTTAGATTTTGATAATTGAAGTAATATTTATTGTTCATGGTTAGGTAAAGCCAATATAATTTTAAGTGACATTTTTGCCTAATATATTTATTCAACATCATTCCAATTAAGTTGCTAAAATATTTTACTAAGTCATAAAAAATAATAACAATGTTTATTTGGAAGAACAAAAAATCAAGAACTTCAAAAAAACAGGAAAAATGCAGAGGAAGTAGATTTAGTAATATCAGATATTAAATTATATTATAAGGAGAAGCATTGTTGCATAATTTCAATTAATTCCAATTTAAATTTTCTTGTATAAATAAAATCTATGTAGCCAAGAATAGAAAGGAATGAATAAAACTGAAGGGAAAACTTTTATAGTTTCAGATAGGATGTCACTAGGTAGAAATATTGCAGTGGTTTAGGAAATGATAAGCTGGTTGATTTAGAAATACACAGACTTATGAAGGAACCTCTATCCACTCTCAGAGAAACAGATGACAGGCGGAAATAAACCTAGGACCATCTTACATATATGTGTATGAGTGCATATGTGTATATATGTGTATGCTTATAGATACTTATGTATATATGTGTATATTCATACTTAATTTTAGCATTTTGGGGGGGAAGAAAGAGAGGGAGAAAAATAAATTTTAAAGTGCACAGCAGAGAACAAAAGAAAACCAACAAGGAAGAAAAAAAAGCTGGGTACCTTTGAGTATAATATATGGCAATTATATAGGGTTTTTAGAAATAAAAAGTTATTGTTTTATACTGAATCCTCTCCTATTGTCTGCTGTGTGCATCCAATGTTTTTTTTGTTTTGTTTCTTTTCTCACTTTGTATTTAAGTTTGAGATTTTTAAAACTTCTTTTTTTAAAAAAGAGTTCCTAAGAAAAAAATCATAAATGAGAAACCAACAAAATATAATCACCATCCACAAACTAATTATGCTTTTTAAAAAAAATTCACCTCTATACTCTAATTTGTAATGCAGATTACTTTTACTATTTGGATGTTTTAATAAAGTTTTAATAGATTTCATTGATATGCACATTCCTTCCTAAAGTATAAATCCATACCCTCTTATAAAAAGTTTTAAAGAGAGAAAGATCAAATCGCAAAAATAAAAATTCACAGCTTTACAGCAGTCATAATAAAGAAAATTATCAGAAACTATTATAAAGTTATATAATAGTGGTTTTATTCTGATAGAATCAAAGGATTTTTGAGTTGTTTGTCCTTCATTCTTAAAGAGGAGCATGATATCAGGGAAGTAATACTAAGTGAAGGAGGGCTGTGCACAGTCTCACTTTCTTCTCCACTGCCATCTGGGTCCAGTGGCAAAATAGAGATAGGACAACTGGAGATAGCCCTGGATGCAGTGGAAGATCTTGGCCTTTTTAAATTAAGGTCTTTAACAAGTCTCAGTTTGACTGAGTCAATGTCCAATTAGTAATTAAGGCTAGGTAAGAAATAAGGCAGAGGATGGCCTTTTTTATCTAGTCAAAAGATAGGGGGGGAAAAATCAATCAGGCCAAAACAGAAACAATTGCTATTTATATTCACTCTGAAACAATCAGGGATTTTTGAGTTAAAAGGAATATTTAAAGGTCATGCAGTCTAACTACTTACCTCATAAATGAACATCATCTATACTAACCCTAAAAGGTAATCATCCAACATCTATATGTACAATAAATTTACCTTATGAGCCACTTCAATCCATTTTTGGTTAATTCTAATTATAAATTATTATTTTGATCGAAATCTTCTTCCTGATAATGTTCACTTAAGGGGATGTTTTTTTTTTTCTCTAAGGAGTTGTTACTAAGAATAACTATTGCTCATCTTTCATGTGATTTATATTTGAAGACAAATGTGTCTTCTCCAGTCTTCTCTTATCATATCATAATTTTAGAGTTAAAAGTAATTATAGAAGTTACCTAATCCAAGTCCCTCATTTTGCAAATAAGGAAACAGTAATGGAGAGAGATGAAGTAATTTGTCTAAGATTATACAGGTACTAAGTGGAAAAAACTGAATTTGAACCCATCCATTAATTCCAAACCCAGGATGTGACTACTTCTATATAATTTTATTTATCTGGGGCACAATCTCTCAACCTTGAGAATGAGCTCAATTGAAATAGGCTGAGACCTGTTGAATGTCTCTCTATGGCCTGGTTGTTCCATCACCATTCCATATCACTTTCCCTGCATCTCCTCCAGCTAGTTAGCCAGCATTTCTCTTAAAATATGACAGCTAAATGCAATATTCTAGATAAGAGACAATCAGTCTCAAGTACAATGAGAATTTTACCTTATTTGATAAAACGTATCTTCTAGTAATGCATACAAATAACATGTTTACTTTTTTGTTCACAATTTTCCTAATTGTGACTCATTTTGAAAAATGAGATGCTATATATTCTGGACACAGAGAGAGAATAAAACTTTCCTTCCAACAATTCCTTCCCATAAGAAAACACAAAACTTTCCTCCTGGGAAATTTGAGGTCTGATAATATTACGGTGAAAACAAATTTAACTTATTTTAGTAAGGTTTTCAACAGCAATCACATAGCCACCTAGTTTTCATTTAATTTCTTGTTGTCTGAGATAGATGAAGTCTCACTTTTTTCCCAAGGAAAACTTACTTTTAACCATTACCAGAGTGTGGGAAATCAATTATCAAGTATTTAATAGAAAGTTATCCTTTTTTAGATTAAACATGTGCAATTCTTCTAAAAATATGCCATATTCATCATGCTGCACCAAAAAATCAGACCCAAAGGGGAAAAAAGATGCAAGAAAGAAAAAAAAAAACAAGCAAACAAACAAAAGCCAAAAAAGGTGGAAATACTATGCTTTGATTCACATTAAGTCTCCATAATTCTCTCTCTGGATGGATGGCTCTTTCCATCATAAGTTTATTGAAACTGCCCTGAATCTCACCTCATTGCTGAAAAGAGCCAAGTTCATCATAGTTGACCATCACATAATCTTGTTGTTGCTATGTATGATGTTCACTTGGTTCTATTCATTTCACTTAGCATCAGTTCAAGTAAGTATTTTCAGGCTTTTCTGAAATCAGCCTGCCCCTCTCTTCTTATAGAATAATAATATTCCATGACATTCACATGTCATAACTTATTCAGCCATTCCCCAACTGATGGACATCCACTCAATTCAAAAGTTATTTCTTCCTTCACCAAATCATACTCCAAAAAATTATTGGGATATGGAGACAATCTTTTGTTTTCAAATATTAGACCAGTGGAATGTAAGTGCAGGTAAGTTCTACCAAAAAGAAAAAGCATGGTCTCAGAAAGGAACTAAATCTGTTTTTATATAGTCTGCTTCATCATGTATGGAGAAACTCCATGGAGAAAATTTCTTACCAATAAATTACTTGACCATAGCAATCCATGAAACAAAGAAAAATATAAAACTGCCCTTATTCTTGTACAATCCAATTTTATTCCAGTGAGGATAATGGCAGAGTAACAGAAATGATAACATAGGGTGTTAAGAATAACATGACATAGTTTTAAAATCTAAAAACATTAACTAGTTGATCCCTTAAATGTGAGATCCCTCTACAATGAGTCATATCAATATTGACATTTTTACTAATAATGAAACTAGAAGACAAAGAGAAGTTGCAGTTAAATGGAAGAAGGATTCATTTGTTCTTCTTAGAAATGCAAATAAAGAAGTTGAAAGAATTGGTTTTGTCATAAGTTCAAAAACAAAAGAAGCATTTTATATTTATTTTATTCATCATATTTTAAGAATTTTGGCCACCTTGTATTACAGTATTGAAAATAAGTATTTACCAAAAAAGCAAGAGTGAAAACAATTCTCTGAAAATAATTGGAGCTTACTTACTCTTACCTATTGCAGAGAATGAAGTGGTAAAGAGGTAAATAAATTCTATGGAGGATTCAACCCTACAAATTAAATCAAAATATACTTTAATGCTTAGTTACTTCAATGGAAAGGCAGGCACAGAGAAGGGTAAAATTATTATTAGAAAATATGGTTTAGATGTGACAAATGAGTATGATTACGGAATGTGGACTGTACATAAGTTTCATGCCTATATATCATGATTACTTTCTTTGACAAGAGAACTGGGAAGCATGGGGTAAGGTAAACATCAAAAATATTAACAAATTAAACTAATTAAAGTCTTACAGATATGAAATGGCTGGTTACTAAGGGACTAGTCATTTCAGAATCAACAGTCAATGGAGAGTCAGACTGCCAACTTGGGAGAGAGAAAAACTGAATTCGATATAAAATTGAAAGATAACTTTTTAAAAGGCATGGTGCACACTTGAAACACCTTCAACCTGACCTATTAAATAAAATTACTGAGAAATAGAAGACTGATTTTTTAAAAAAGATATTAACATACACTAACAATTTTCTAAGGAAGTTTAAATGATGTAAAGCAATTGTAACAAAAGAGACCTACATGCTGCCTCAGGCAGAAAACACTTAATGTTCTTGGTGAGCAGATGGATGGTATCAAGGACTGTACTACTTTAAAATAAAAACCCCTTTAGTAAGACATTACAGGAGAGGATTATGGAAGATTATGAGTAACATTGTCTCATAAAACAATTAGTTACAGTAGAGGGAAAAACAAGTTGATTGAAAGCCTGGCAAGACACCCAACCAAGGCGGATCATCCTGAAGTTATTTAAAAGTGAAACAACTTCTTTTAGAACATGATTAATGTGGAAATGTGTTTTATATGACTGTATATATATAATCCATATCAACATCTTAAGGGAGAGGTAAAGAAGGAAGGGAGGGAAAAAATGTGGAATTTTAAATCTTATAAAATTTAACTGGGATAAAATTCTATTAAAGAAAAAAAAATAAAGTGAAATAAGAAGGACCATGAAAGATTAGATATCTGTCAAGATTCCTATATATCAGAGACCTCTGATTTTGTCAGAAAAGCACTCCCTTCAGCAACAAAGATCACAGCCCTTTCATATTTTAGAGTTTAGCAGAATGATTCAAGGCTCTTAGTATTTAAATAATTTCCCCAAGGAAATAGAGTCCAAAAATGTATGGATGGAACTGGAAATTAGGTCTGCTTAACCCCAAACCCAGCAGTAAGATTTATCTAACAAACTCTTTTCTCTCTCAATGAAAAAAAAGGAGTCATAAGACTTTGGACTTTTAGGTCAAAGTTCCTAATATGCCATATGAAGAAATGGAAACAACACAAAAGAAATGGCAAAAACAACTGCAATAGACCACATGTATACAGAGGAGGATTTTTTTAAGGACACTAAGGAATAGATTCTGAAGATATCTGGAAGAGGGGGGTGATGGCACAGGCTGGGGGGGCAAATTTATTATTCCTAAAAAAAATCACTAATTCCTATGTTTACTTTTCTATCTTTACAAAATCTTTATGAGAATGACCTACATACATATCAAGGACATCACTGACAAAGATATGAGAAGGGAATAGGCACTTTTCAAAATAATGTTCAAAAAACAAGATGAATCTTTACAATAAGGCAATTGACTAAAAAGTGGAAAAAAATTCAAGATTCCACTGTGTCTATTGTTTTTGATACACATGAAGATAGAAATGGTAGGTGGAGGAAAAAAAGGAGGAGATTAGAGGAAGAGAGGAAGGGAAACACACACAGAGAGAGACAGGGAGAGAGAGAAGAGAAGGAGGAAGGGGGGAAGAGGGAGAAAGGCATATAAATACATATAGAAAAATATAGAAAGAAATAGATGACATAAATAAAACACATATATATGCTTGTCAAATTTGTTTACTGCTGTCAGAGAATTTATATGGCACATGGAAGGAGGATTCTCTCTAGATTATGAAGTCTTCCACATTTTCCTTTTTGTAGATGATATTGTGCTTTTTGTATCTAGCTCATAGACCTTCCTGAATAAGATCCATAAGAACTCAAGAAAGTAGATGAAGAGGACATACTTACTGTTCACATTTTGATATGCAATAGGATGGATATCCCATACAAAAGCCATCTTGGACTTGTGAATAGAGAAGAAGAATGAGCCCATTGCTGACCAGAAGTAGAACAAATCAGATTGCCCTTGTGAAAGTGTGCACAGGTTTTAATGACTCTAAGCAATGATTCTCTGAAGCAAATTTATACTTTTTTTAATGTCAATTTTTTTGGGGGGTGACATTTCCATGGCATATTATACACTGGAGAATTCAAGTTCTAGGTCACACAAAGAGAAAAAAAAGATCCATCCCTGCAATATATTAGAGTATGAAATTATGCAAAAGCAGCATAAAGTATATATATGGATATATGCATATATGTATTAGTATGTGTGTATATAACTATAGATATGGAACCATATAGCAAGAAGTCATTGACAATCCTTATTCTCAATTGTTAGCCATCAATCATCAAGAGATCTAGGGAAACATTACAGAACCCTAGGGAGCTCAATAATTTTTGGGAAGACATGGATGAGAGTTGTATTGTATGGCTAGATTGTAATCTGCTTCATTGGTGGAATTATCCATATTGCTGAAATAACAGATCAAGCAAAATATTTAAGTATGTGATTTCTTAAGCATTGTCCCAAACAAAAATGTTTTATTAATGGGCTGTTTATGTTTCATTGGTGAATAAACTAAAATGCTAAATATTTCCTTCTACTTTTGAACAACATTACCACCAATTGTATCAACAGCATGAATAACCATACTAATTATTAACTATTAGAAGCAAGAGGTTTTTTCACACTGCATACTAATGAGTGGTAGCAGTTTTATATGCCTATTTGACCATTGACAGAGGATTAAATATAACTTGATTCAGTGAAATTCTTTTTAATGAAAATTTAAGTAAAAGTTTGAATTCCCTAGCATATATCTATTTGACATTCATAAAATGTAAAGAATTAAGAAAAGAAGAAAAGAATTAAAACAGACAAAAACATTAAGCTCTAATTTAATCTATGTAAAAAATACTATCACACTGAATACTTATTATAAAACTTTCCTTAAGGTACATGTTTATGGGACTACTTGTTTGGCAAAAATGGACTTTTTGCAAGATTATTTTTGTACTTTAATTACTAATTTCATTCCCATCCACCTTGGATGGAACAAAGTTGGGGAGGAATAATACTAACTGACCTATATGCCAAAGCAAATAGTGTTACAATAAGTTTCTAGGGAAAAAATTAAACTTACTTTCACAAACAACAACAGTTACTTTATAGGGATTTGCCACTAGCTGCATAACTTCTTACCTTTGAATCCTTCGCATAGTAAAGTGTACGACCTCGAAGTTTGAAATAACGTTTTTTCCACCTTTGAAAGGAGCTGGTCTGCTTCAGTAGTAATCCTTCCTTAATACTGGTCTGGGGAGGTAAGCAAAATAATAAAATTGAAATAATGAATATTATCAAATGAGCATTTTTATCCCATTAGACATATTATCATTCTGTTTTAAAAGGTTCATTTCTATAGTGTTGCTGAGAACATTTTAGTGTACTTCACTCTACTAGTCTTAATTATTTTGGTGTAGATACATACACACACAAACACAAATATATGTATGTATATTTTGTCTTCCTTAATTAAGTGTAAACTCTTTAGGGCAGGTTGTGTTTTCTTTTTCTTTTTCTTTGGATCTTTGATTCCTATCTGGTACAAAATAAGTCCTTAAATTCATTTTGATTGACTGATTTGTTAACTGATTAGTAGTCTTAAGGCACTCAACTATAAAGAATCAGAACTTACTTTCAAATACAGGAGTCTTACTTATGCCAAATCTAAATGAACATACAATTAAATTCACAATCCCATCCAAAAATATCGATGAATTAATGAATTGTACAAAGTAGATTTAGAGCTAGAAGGGATATTATCCCTCACAGAAATTAGAATTTAAATCCAGGTCCTCTGACCATAGAATACTATGTTATCTCAGCCAATTTGGTACTAATATTTTATAACAATAATGTGGATAAGGTCAGAGAGGGTGTGTTGCTCCAATTTTAAGATGATGTAAAACTGGAAGACAAAGGAAGCATGCTGAACCAGGATTCAAAAAGATATCAAGAGGCTGGAAAATGAGCCAAAATTAATAAGATGAAATGAGAAATAGATGAATGAAAATCCTACAGTTAGCTTAAAAACTCAAATGTAAGGGGCAGCTAGGTGGCGCAGTGGTTAGAGCACCAGCCCTGAGGTCAGGAGGACCTGAGTTCAAATCTGTCTCAGACACTTCCTAGCTGTGTGACCCTGGACAAGTCACTTAACCCCAATTGCCTCAACAAAAAGCAAAAAAAAAAAAAAAAACAAAAAACTCAAATGTAAAATTACAGAGAAAGGGAGACATGGTATGGATATAATTTTAGTAAAAAGGATTTAATAGACTAAAAAAACTAGCTTATTATGTTATGTAAGCATAAGAGATAATAAATCAACCATATAAAGTAGTGACTAAAATGCTAATATTATCTTGGGCCACACTCATAGAAGAGTAGTGACCAAAAAGGTAACAATTTGATTCTAACCATATGGATTATAATATGGAGGCTAGAGTGAAAAACTTATACGTGGAGATGGAATCTACTTATCTTAAATTTGCCATAGGAAATTTGATCTATATTGTGATCCAACTTGCCTGATTTTGCTTTCTATAAATTGGCGTCAATTTACACATGAAAATTTTTAAACATAAGAAAACAATCCTGGAGCCAAAGTTCCTATACTGAGTGATCTCCCAAGCCATGCTCTCTTCTGGGTTAGTCAAAGCACAGGTCCAAATATCTCCCAGGTATGTATTTGCATAACTTATGCCCTTAACATTCTGAATTGAGCAGTCAAGTATTTATCATAGGTGCTAAGCTCTGTGTTGGGTCTGGATAAATAAGAAATAAGAATAAAGAATAAAACAATCCTTACCAGAAACATATCAAAGTCACAACCCACATAAGTTACTGCCTATCAACAGATACTACTTGAATTCCAGTGGATCTGTGATTACAAATGAGAGTCCTTTTCCCTTTGAAAGCACCAGATTACATATTGTTACACATTTAATAAAGCCAAAGTTTTTTTTTAATTTTTTAAAATTTAAGAGCTTGAAACTTTGAAGAACATTTTCTTCAATTCATGTGCTATTCTATAAAAATATTCTAAGTAGTCTACAACATGAAAATATAAGCTGATTCAGGATCAGAAATGGGAATCTCATGATTAACTTAAAAGTTAATTGCCTTGGAGCCCCTAAGTGGTGCAGTGGATAGAGCACCAGCCCTGAAGTCAGGAGGACCTGAGTTCAAATCTGATCTCAGACACCTCCTAGCTGTGTGACCCTGGGAAAGTCACTTAATCCCAATTGCCTCAGCAAAAAAAAAAAAAGCAAAAAAAAAAAAAGTTAATTGCCTTAACTTAATGTACTTTTAATATCTCTGGGGGGAAAGTAAAAACCATTTAGTTTTCTTCAGCTACTTGGATTTTGTTTTGCAATACACTGAAAACTCTATTTTTAAACAAGAGGGACATAGAGACAGATAAAGACAGAGACAGAGAGAGACACAGAAAGAAGAGGAGGAACAGAAGAAACAGAGACAGAAGCAGAACAGAGAGATATTGGACAAAAGGGGCATCTGGAGAACCTCATCATCTTGAGGGATTATTTGACTAGAACTGTTTGCTAGAGCTTCTTTTGAATAGTGACAAACACTTTCATCAGGCATACAACTCTGTTTTATATCTTACTAAAGATATAACAACTCAAAGTCACCCAATACCATTATTCTTCAGCTAGTTAATTACGATGAGGTATGTAACACTATAGTCTCTGAAGAATTGAAAATGAGTATTATCCAGAGTATAGTGGAAAAGCCCATGACATGGTACATGTACATAGTCTAAAGCTATTACAACCTGAAGCATATCTATTTTTATTATTATAAAATATATATTGATGAAATCAATTCATTGGTGAAAATCAATGCCTTGTGCCTGCATTAAAGGCCAGGAAAAGTTATTAAAAGCAGGAGGGTAGGAAGATTTAGTTTCTTACAATCATTTCAACCCTTTGAAGTTGCTTCAAGTCTCTTTGAGTTCTGAAATTACTTCTGGCTCTTCTGGTTTTTATCTTTGAGAGGGAAGATGGAAGATGCCAACCCTGGTCTGGGGAGGTAAGCAAAATAATATTGCTGACTAAAAAGACTGAGAAGTTACTTCATAATAATTGCTAGCAACCTCCATCATGTCCCCTTTCCAAGCTTTCTAACAAGGAACTTTGGGGAACTTCCCATTGGGTGAGATCTAGGACTCATCTCTTGGTTGAGTTATCTAGCAACAGCAAAGCTCTTTCATTCCATATTATCTGACTTGTGGCTGAGCGATCTGAGCTTGTATTGGTCAGCCACAGGCTGACCCATTATAACTCGACTCTCAAATAGTGATGTCATCTTGGTACTCTCTGAGAATGAAAGACAACAAACAATCACCACCATCTGATGTATCTTATCCTATGTATAATTTGACTACTGATTTTTATAAATGGATTTCTTTGATACTCTCTATGTATGTTCATTGTGGAATCTCTATTTGGTGGGAGGACAATTAAGCTTCGGCTATGAAGTTGGAGGTCTTACTTTCCCCAATTAATGAAACAGTGATCAGAAATTCGCTTCAACCTGAAAACCATATCCCCTAAACAAATATTTAAGAGAGCAGATAGATATAATTTAATATCACTGTCTCTTCTCTCTGAGGAGAGCAGAGTGGCTAAACTTCTGGCCCTAATCTCTTACTTCCCCTCCTATCAGGAAAGAAGTCTCTCTTGAAAAAAATGTGAGCTGAAAAAAAGATTAGAGATGTATATTTTTCCTCTTTGTTACACAAAGATACCCCATACTATATGTGAAGGACAAGTCTTCACTGTATAAGAAAATAGCGAATTTAATAAAATCCTCAATTTTATGACACAGAAATAAAAGAAAGAAAGAAAAGAATAGTAAACCTGAAACTCCAACTTTCTAAAATTTGGAATGTTAACAATTCAGTGGCAAAATTAACAACTAATTAGTGATGAAATATACCAATGAATTCTGAAGTAAATATTCATTTAGGTTCCTAAAGTTTGATTTGCATTTGATGGAATCTGCAATTTCTTTTTTTTATTTTATTTGCATAACATATGTGTGGGTAATTATTCAACAATAACCCTTACATAGCTTTCTGTTACAAATTTTTCCCCCCAACTCCCCACCTCTCCCCTAGATGGCAGGATATCCACTACATGTTAATTATGTTAAAATATTGGCAAATCGAATATATGTATACATATTTCCAAACTTATCATTGTTGTGCAAGAAAAATCTTATCTACACAAAAGATATATCAGATAAAGGAAACACGATGTAAGCAAACATCAATCAAGGAGTATGAGAATGTTATGTTGTGGTCCTCATTTCACATCCCTCTCTCTGGGTGTATATGGCTTTCTTCAGTGAACAATTGGAGGTGGTTTGAAACATTTCATTGTTGAAGAGAGCCATGTCCATCAGAATTGATCGTCATATAGTACTGTTGTTGCCGTGTATAATGATCTCCTGGTTCTGCTCATTTCACTCAGCATCAGTTCATGTAAGTCTCTCCAAGCCTCTCTGAAATCATCTTGCTGGTCATTTTTTACAGAACAATAATGGAATCTGCAATTTCATCAGTATAAGGCACAACTAGTTAAAAAAAAAAGGAAAAAACCTACTATGGTTCAGACTGGCACTGAGAAGTTAGGTTATACACATTCCACATGTAGCATGAGCAAAGATTCAGATCTAGATCTTCCAGACCTAAAAGTCAACTCTGTTCTCATTGTGACATATTGCCTCTCAAGTTTGATTATTATGAAAAAAGAACAGTTTAATAACAAAAGGGAAAGTATTAATATTTTAGTAGGTTTGTTTCAAATTTATCTAAAAGTACTAGAATTTTCTGGAACACATATTTATTAACATCAGATCAAGTAAACCTTAGTGAACATTTGGCAGTTCAAATAACAAAGTTCTGCTGAGCAAAATTCTTTTTACTATTAAGATTACAAGTGCTAAAGGAACAAGAAAGTCAGTTTGGCAGACTGGCAGGATTATTCTTTAATCACAAAAAAAGTTAGATTATAAAATTCTAATTGAAGCAATGTCCAGAAATTTCATGATTCAATCTGATGCAAGGACATTCCCTAAGATTCAAATTTGGCAGAGCTATCCAAGGTGCTGAGAGGGAAAGACATTTTAGATAAGACATAGTCTCTTCCCCTTTGGAACATAGTCTAATAGGAAAAATAGCACTTAAACAAAAAATTACAATAGAAAATAATATATAACTAGCCACAATCTTTCTCAGAACACAGTTCCTGTCCTTAAGGAGCTTACATTCTAATGAGAAATGTAACAAAGATTAAAACTGCACATGAATGACTAATATACAGTATAAATGGAAGGCATTTAGCATTTTTGATCAGGGTTCAGAAACTTCAAAAGGCTTCTTGAAGAAAGTGTAATTTTATCTGTCTTAAAGAAAGTCAAAGAATCAAGGAAACAGATAATGAGACAGAATATTTCAGATATAAGAGACACATAGTGGGAAAAAAAAGACAGAAGTCATTGTCATGTGTGAGAAACAATTTGTGTGTACCAACATTTTATTTTAGAGATTATGGTTCTTCACAAACTGATTTTATTACAAATGTTATTTTTGATCTCTGTTCAGCAAACAAACTGTCCTCTTTAAAAAATGGAAAACATTTCACATTTGGATAAAATTCTTAGAATCACTTCCTTCCTTAAAGAACAGTCTAGATACCAATTAAAATATGCCCTGTCCTGTTCTCTGCCCACCCAGTTGTTAAATTGTACCTACAGAACTCACTTTAACTTTGCATGTAATTTATATTTAATGTACATACTCTGTATTGTGCAATAGAATATAAGCTGCTAAAGAGCAAGAAATGTTTCTTTTTTTTTTCTTTGTGTCCCAATCCCCTAAGATAGTGCCTTACACATACTAAATACTTAAAATCTACTGCATTGAACTGTCTGTTGGCTGGGGCACCTAGAACAGAACAAAATTTTCTAGATGCAATCAGACCAGTGCAGAACACAGTGCATTTTCTTATACATTATTTGCTATTAATGAAATCTAAGAGCATATTAGCTTTTTGGAATCTATACCACACTGCTGATCCATACCAAGCGTGCAATCCACTGAAGCCCCTAAATTTTTTATCTCATACCTACTCAACTAACAAGATTTTTTCTAGCATTTTCTTTAAAATGTGAACTACTATTCAAGACAATAAGGAAATATAAGGATGACTTTTATGGGATAGATCTCTCATACATAACTAAAAGAAAAAGATGTCTCCCCCAAAAAAAATTGCTTTTACTGGGTTAAAAAAGCTAGTAACCATTATTTCTTAGCATTATATGAAATCCACAAAAACTCTTTTATCTTATATAGATTCTAATTCCTAGTGACTATATAATCAATTTGTAGTGAACAAAGCTCATTACCATCAGAAAACTTACAAAATGTTGATGTTTAAGTCCATATTAGGTTTTTGAGTCAAATTAAGTATATCAGGATTCTTTTGTAGTTACAGCAATTGTCTAGGTATTAGTTCTGAATTTGACATAAAATCAAGTGTCTTCCAGACATAGCAAGCAGGGAAAAAAGCGAAGATAGTAGATGAAATGTTGTGTGTGAGAAATAGAAGATAGGTCACTTCGGTAGACCAGAAAAGGCATAAAGAAGGAGTAATGTGAAGCAAATTCAGAAAGGTTGGCTGAGATCAGATTATGAAACACTAGAAATTTCTCTCAAATAGAAGAGATTGTAGGGGAAAGGGAAAAAGAAAAAAATGGAGTTTTTTAGTAGAGCAGTAGCATATTCAAGCTAATGCTTTAGGAAATTTTGGGAAACTACAGAGGATACTGCAGAGAACTTGAGGCTGGAAAGACAATAATAAGTAGAGTATTGTAATAGTTCAGAGAGGAGGTAATATAAGAGTTGAACTAATGCCCAACTGCCTCTCCTCAGGTAGCTCATAACGTACTTAAGAAGACAATTTATATATAAACACAGTAATTGGAGAAAAATTCCAGAGTAACATTTAATGCAATGAAAGTAGAATTAATAGGTTCAGACAGAGGTAGCCATAAAGCACTTACAAAATGATTATTATATGTAAAACATTGTGCTAAGCACTGGGGAAATAAATGCAAAAAAGCAAGACAATCTCCGCCCTAGAGGAGCTTAAAATAGCATTGGGGGGTCCAAATGTGGAGTGGAAGTGGCATGGGTTGGAACTGGTTACCAGGAAGTGAGATGGAGGCCCAGTTCCATGCAATATAAGGTGAATCTTATTCCTATCAAAGCTCAGAGTAATTGCAGGAATAGGGGTAAAAGTACCAGTGGAGGAAACATGGTTTAGAGCTGATAGCCAGGAAGCGAGCTGCAGGTCTGGTCCCAAGCAAGATATGTGAATGATGGCTAACATCTCAGAGTTGAAAGATATCTCCGAGATTATCTTATCCTGATTCCCTCCATGAAGCATGAGGCTCTTCTGCTGTATCCCACCCTCCAGTCCCCAAAGAAGCAATCTAAGTGGCCTATCACTTTAAGGTTGCAGATATAGAAGATTAACTGCCTCCCTAATCAAGTCAAGTCAAATCAAATATAGTCAAGAAAGTTAAGAAATGCTTTCTCTGTTTTGGGCACTATACTAAGCCTATATTTATAAGGCTGTAAAAACATTCCTTTTCATTTTTGACAAGTTCTAATTGTTAGTAAGTACTAATAAGCAATTAAGAATAAATAAGCCTTTATAAAAAAGTATTCCTTACCTCATATAATAGAACAATAAAAGTTTGGCTTATAAGAATAGGATACGTTACAAATTTTTCTCTTGGAGCAATTTGCAAAATTGTTATAGGCTTGCTAAGGTGTATCTCCTTCATGAAGGTAAAGAGGAAAGAAAGCTGAAGCTGAGCTAGGGTTTTGTGGTTTATGCTGCCCCAGTCTGGCACTGAGAAAAAGCTGCAAGGATTCTCGGATATGATAAATCATTTATATCCAGTAAACATGCCTTTTGAAATAGCATAACACATTGGTCAAAACCTTTCTTTCATGTCTACATTTCAGCAAAATGGGCTCTAAGTTTTAATGAATTCCATAAGGTAAAAAACAATGTTGCTTCTAATTTTTTTCAAGTTACACACAGACAGTAAAAATAAAGAAGTAGGCTGAGGGCTGTACAAATGTGAATAAAATTCATCAATACCTAACTATTGGCTGGATCCTATGCTTATACAGGGGAATGCTTGGGCAAGGTTTACACAGGATGAGAGGAATGAATAGATGGATTAGGATTTGCATCAATAAATTGAATAACAAAACAACTGTAGCATGAGCAGATGACCCAGGCTATATTGGCAATAAACTATGATAATAAGTATATGCAGACATTAGTTCACCGAACAAAATAGTAATATTAATGCAATTCATATGTGACATATAATTATTATTGTGTTAGGAGATAATCAAGTATAAGTTAAAGAAAGTTAATATAAATTTCTGTAATGAGTATTGCCTTTACATAGCTAAACTAAATGAGTAGTCTTGCTTTTCCTACCTGGTTAATTTTCCAGTGTTTATTACCATTATCAATGTCAATAATTTTTCTTCATACTTAAAATTTAATCACTCAATATAATTATGATCACAGATTTTCAAAGAAAAATTTTTCGAATCTTATTCTCTAGAAGCTGAGGTTTCTTTGTTCCTGATCGGGTTCTCCCATATTTCACAGATAGTTTGCTGAATGCATTGTCCATTTTCTCCTAACACACCAGAACTTTTCTCTTTTCCCCCATTCTCCAACTCAAAGAGTTCTAGTTTTCTTTCCTACCTCTCTACAGGAGCTCAGATTTTGAGGTCATTAGACTGAAGACTACTTGTCCAGAGGGCAAGAGCATTATTGCCATTTATTGTAAAATAAAGGTAATCTTGGAGGCAAGGTACTAGAAATGAGGGGAGAAGAGGGTACCGGTAAATCCTTTTTTCAAGAAGTAGAATTTAAGCTGAGTCTTGAAGAAAGTCAAAGAAGCAAAAGGCAATGGTAATGAAGAGTATTCATACATTGGATAGAAGTAGTAAAAAGCAGATTGTAGGTAGTATGTAGAACTCAATAGAAACCAACCAGTGTTAGCAGATTATAGAATATATGGAGGGAAGTCAAGTTTTGTGTGTGCATAGCTGTTTGCATGTATTTTTTTCCATTTGAATTTAACTCTTTGAGAGCAGGAACTATGTTTTTGCCTTTCCTTGTACCCCTATAACTTAGCACAATGCTTGGCACACAGTAAGTGCCTCATAATTGCTTGCTGACTGACAAAAATTATTCTCTCCTATCCTCTACTTGTGCTGAATATACTCTATATTAAGTGCTCTGTAGACTGTAAGTACTTAGTGATTGTCAGTTCCTATTACTAAGAGTTAAGAAACAGGAATGGGAAGGTGCCAACTCAAACTATCTTCTACCACTCCTAACCTAGCATAGCCAAGTTTCCTAAAAAGGTAAAATTAAAGCAAATTTCCCTTCAGGCTAACCCATAATCTATATAGAAATTCAAGGTGAGGAAAATATTAATTCACCTCCTACAAAATTTCTCTATCCTTGCTTGTTATTTATCAGTCATTTCAGTCATGGCTGACTCTTTGTGATCCCATTCAGAATTTTCTTGGCAAAGATACTGGAGTGGTTTGTTTTTTTCTTCTTCAGTTCATTTTGCGTTGAGGAAACTGAACAAAAAAAAGGCGTTCAAGGTTGCATAGCTAGCAAATGTCTGAGGCCATATTTGGACTTAGATATTCTTGACTCCAGACCTGGTGCTCAATTCCCTGGGCCAGATATCCCAGCTACCACATAGCTTGTTTATCATAACCCAAATGTATTTGGTTAAAATATTTTATTAAAAAACTTTGTTTCCTAATAAAATATGTTTTAGATTGCTTACTATAACTTATTTTAATAGGAGACATAGTTTTTTTTATTCCACAATTAGATAAAAGGTTTAAAACAGAAAACACCTAGAAGAATTAGCCCATTTCTGTGGGGAAAAAAGTGTAAAGGAAAATACCAGATTCATCTTTTAATAGGAGATAGATCAGAAATTAGGCAAACACTTGTTACAGAAAGAATGAAAAATGGATACAGATTCCTTGACTTAATATTATCTAGAAGGAAATTATTACATTCTCTGCTTGGCCACTTATGAGAAGTAAACAGAAAAATTCTTGCCATAAAACCCAAGATATATGATTCATATTATGTTTGATGCCCATCTCAATTTTGAGACTATAACACATTTAAATACCCTCTCAAATCATACTTTAAAAAAGAAACTTTATTTAGTCTCTTTTCTCTCTGTAACCATTATCTGCCATTGTTATTTACTACAATCTACTTGTTAACATAAATGAATATATTTTTATGCAGTCTTTAAGAAAGCTGTCTTTTTTACTCAGTTGTTATGCAATGTTGCACAGTAGGTACTGAAGAAATGTTGCTAAATTGAATTGAAGTTGTATTTCCACAAAAATCCCTGAATTTCATGACAACTTCCCATTTATATAACTAGGTTATTAACTTCTGAAACTAACTTCTTAGGAAAAGAAAACCATCTTAATGGTGAATGGGAAACAACTTCAACAAATACAATCCTATTAAAAGGCCAAGAGTTAATTGAGAGAAAAGCACATCCTAAAACTATCTTAATGTAAAGAAGCCTGTATGTAATACCACAGTAATGAGCAATAAGGGAGACAGCTATTTCAGGTTACTAATCCATGTTGGACTGCTCTTTCAGATATAGCAGATTGATTTTAAATGTTTGTAGAATAAAGGTCAAAGCACTGCTAGTTTCACATATTTGGGTAATCTGATTGTCTTAATCTTTTTATGAAGCATCACAGTGAAATTCATGGAATAGCTATCACTTTTATTACATTTCTTCATCATTAAATGATGGTATCACTGTTGTAACATTTTCATTGCATTTTTTTCTATAAAATAGCAACGTGGTAAATTCTTTCTTATTACCAACAACTAGTTACGGGAGTATGATACTTATACCTTTCAGTCTGCTTTATGTCTGCCTTGGCTTTTGACTTTTGGAAAATTTGAGGGATGGAGACAAAGTAACAGTTGTTCTAACTCTTAACAGGAAAAAACTGCACTAAGTAGCAAGCATGAAATGAAAAACGAACTAAGAATCCAAATATGATACTTGATTACTGGTCATCATCAGTCATCTATTCACGTGCTGTCTACTTTTCAGCTATCACTTTCATCTGTTCCAATAGGATCTTAGACTAAGTACCAGAGTTACCCTGTTCCTGATAAGAAAGATTTTGCTTTATCATGCTGGATCTAAACATCCATAACATTTTTTCAGCTGTCTACTCACTGTATCCCAATTCAAGTTCCACCATTTCCCCCCCAGGTTCCCATTCATTCCAGATCTATTATGTCTTGTTTGCTTGTATTTTTATACCCATCACTGAGACATTGGCTGGTATTTAATAAGAACTTAATTAATGCTTTATCTAGCTAGCTAACTAGTTATCTAGCTATCTTTCTATTTACCCATTTATTATCTATTCTATCACTGATCTTCCCTCTGTCTCTCTCTCTCCATTTATTTTCTATTAACAAAAAAAGAATGGAAAGAGAATTCCAAAAGCAATGAAAATAACTGTATGGCTTCAAAATAGTATTTAGCAGGGAGTCCATCTTCAGCTGTGGACAGAAAAATAGAAATTGTGCTTGAAGATATTTTTGTCATGAGCATTTTACCAGAAATTATAGGATCTCAGAGTTGGAAGAGAGCTAAAATGTCTTCGACATTAGTGAAAGAGTTGCTGGGCCAAGCTTCCTGGAGAAAAGAGTAGGATTCCTGATCTACATTAAGCCAAGGAAGATCAAGAAACAGAATCATGATGTGGAGAAAGAAATGTAGACCTTGCCTTTCTCTGGTGTTAGATCCAGACATAAACAAAACATTTCAAAGTCAAGTTTAAATCAGCTTTCCAAATATGAATTTAAATTTATTTCCTGACATTCATAAAAACAGGAAAATGTAGCATTGGGATCTAAAACCCTTGGCTCACATTAGATATGAATAATTTCCAGAAGGATATTAGTTAGTTTTTTTTAACCTTTTCATTCAGAGGAATATATACCTGAATATGAAGAATTTTGAAAAGATACAAAGATCACATGGATTAAATGGCCCAAAGACTAACAAGCCATTGTAAAGCAAAGATTCACATGCTACTATTTATAAATTAAAAATAAATATAAATGTGGAACTTGAAACCACTGAACTAATGTAAAAAACTGGGCATTAAGGTACCTGAGTTTTAATTTTGATTGACACCAGCTCTTTGAACTTTCATTTTCTCATTTGTCAATATAATACTTGCCCTGTATACCTCACATGGATAATCTAAAAATCAAACGGAACAATCTTTAGCCTCTTTTAAAATTTAAGAATTTTACAAATTTGAGAAATAATTCCTCATGCATCAGGCTGTCTCCCATATATTTTTCCATGTCCCTTTCTGCCCCTGCTCCTATCTTGTTTAATTTGCTTAGCAAATACTTTTTTAAATGGTTAGGCGAAAGGAAGGCTATAGCCACAAGATTAAATTACCAAAAATTCTGAATTACCTAAAGTAATAAAGTTTCACTACAATATAAATAAATTGGATTTTGGGGGAAAAAGGTTTCTTAAGCAAATATTTAGCCTACATCTGAATGAAAGCCAACAAAAACATGGTGAAGTACTTAGCCACTTTAAAATCTGACTAGCAAACATAAATGTGCTAATTTAAACATTTATTTAGTCATTAAAGTACTTTAAAAATTCTCCAAGGATTATATCTTCCTTTTCCTCTATCCTTGTTAGTGGTACTAATGTACGTAAAATTAAAACATTGTCCCTTCCCTAAAAAAAAAAAAAGTTTATAATGTAGATTTTACTAATGTAAACTACTAATGGAGACTTTCCCCTCAGGGAGAATTATGAGTGTTACATTGTTTAGGTGTTTTTTAAAAGCATACAAAAGAATATGAAGAATATTCAAAAGATATAAAGATTGCATAGATTGAATGTCCCAAAGACTAACTTTCTTGTTAAGGCATATTAATAGTAACTTTTATGCTTTAATTTTTCCAGCAATCAAAATCAATCAACAAGCATTTATTAAGAGTCCATTGGGCAGTTAGGTGGTGCAGTGGATAGAGCACCAGCCCTTAAGTCAGAAGGACCTGAGTTCAAATCTGGTCTCAGACACTTAACTTGTGTGACCCTGGGCAAATCACTTAACCTCAATTGCCTGAACAACAACAACAAAAATGCCCATCATATGCTAGGGAATGTCCTAGATTTTGTGGCTTTTTCAATCAAAATGTCATATTGATCCTTTACATCTAATTTTTCTCCATCCAAGTTTGAATATGTTGAGAATAAAAATACTTTTATTCTATGCACTGCCTATAGTCCTTTGATTATTCACAAGTTCTCTTAAATATCCCCTACTATCACATATGGTCTGCTTCTTTCAGTTCTGACTCTACTGTATCCCCTGATTGAAGATACTATTTACTATAGTAGGAAATTTAGATATACAAATAAATTTTACATAGGAAAAATTGACCTAGTCAAAAGCCACATTGTTTCAGAAACAGTTCCATATGATTTCACAAACCAGAAGTGCTATGTCACATTAGAAAGAGGTTCTTACTTTGCTAATCTGAAATTTTCAATCAGAATTTTTAGTAAAAAGTAAAATTAATTAAAAATTTTAAATAATTCTTTTTCTATTTCATTTTATATAGAGAAATTTTTACTTTATACAGTATTTATTAAATTTAAATTAAGAAAACACAAAAGACTTTTTTTTAAAGAAAGAAAAATGATTAGAAGAAAATATGTGCTGAAATGGAGCATAATGTGCTGGAGGAGAAATAGAAAAGATAACCTATGACATATTTAGAGAGCTTTGGGCTTGGTGAGAAGGAAAACTTTGTCATCAAAAACTATAGTAAAGGAAGAAAGGAAGGAAATGCTGTCAAGGAGTTGGGAAAAAGAGAGAAGGGGAAAAGAGGGATTCTACTTTTTCAATATCTCTTAGCAAATGTCTTCCATTAACAGGGACCTCAGATGCTTTTTTTTCCCTTCAATTCTTCTTGGAAGTAGAGCATCTAGATACCTAACTATTTATTTAGAAGTCCTGGGATTTCACAGTTGAATCTATAAGAAGAGAGGCAGCATACCCTTGAGTGCCAGGAGAATTTTATTTCAGCTCTAGTTCTGCCACTGATTTGATACATCACCTCAAAGATGTAACTTAAATAACTTCTTCTGCTTCAAGTATCTTCTCTGTAATATAAGGAAGTTGGAGTAAATGATCTCTAAGCTTTCTATCAGTTATAAACATCCTCTAATTCAAAGACAATTTGATATGTAACATTTTTAACTTACAAAATTTTCCATTTTGTATTTTGATAAAATTATAGAATTGTTGCTTTTAAATTTTTAACTAATTATTGAGGCTTTGTGTCATAATGAATACCTGTTCATAAATAAAATTTAGTTGTCATGATTATATCAAAAATAATAAATTTGTCTAACTTTAGATATAGAAGATATATTCAATATAAATACAATGCATTTCTAAGTAAAATTTAATTTGGGATTATCCAGGTCAAGATCCAACTCTGTTAATACAAATAACCAAAAACATAATATTAAATCTTTTCATTGTCATTTGTTGATTTCATAATTTAAAATAAAACTATATTACATTTTTCCTAGGGAAAAAAGTTTTTTATGAACTTTAAGCTAATTCAAATACTAGATTTTTTAAATAGAAATTTGCAATTATATCTTCCCAATAGCTGATATGAATGCTTCAAAAGAAAAAAAAACAAAATATTTATAATGAAGTACTACTACTATGATAGTTTTGTCGGAGGAATATTTAGAAATGTATTTTCATAAAATGTAATGAACTACAGCTAATTACCACAAGGTGGTGGTGGTGTTGTGATAATGCTCAATTGTATTTCATTTTCTCTCTAAGTTATATTCCTGAAGATGAAAAATTTTGGTGTGTTTTGTTATGTTTTGCTTTTGAGGAAAGACTCACCTCCTTTAATTCCTACAGCGAGTCAGTACATAAGTAATTTAATTTAAATGAAACAAAATTTAGCTGTCCCCATACCTAGAATGGAAAACGATTATGGCATGTGTTTTCTGTTTAATATTTCAACAAAATAATACTGCTAGTTTCCTCACTCTAATCTCACATCCTAAATTGGCTGTGAGTAATCTTCATGACTATTTATACTCATCATACTATTACCTGGTTTCCCACTGCATCACGGAGTAGCTGCAGTCATCCTGATCTATACTTTGCCACTGAATGCAGATGGTTATGGAAAAGAGAGAAGCTGGTGATTTTGCATAGTCCTACTTTACTTGTAAGTCATGACATCTCCTTCCTGATGTCATGGTCCTCTTAGAAAATGAAGGACAAACAACAATCATTACCTATTTAAGAACCTACAGTGGTTCCCTAATGACACAACAAAACTAATCCACACCCTTTTGCTTCACATTAGACTCCTATCACTTTTGTTCCACCACTCCTCTTCCCACCTTTTAGCTAACATGAATTTTTTTTTATTTTAATCTGACACCTTTACTATCAGTAAATCAACTTACATATGACTTAGTCAATTCTAGCTACATCAATACTTTAACAAATGCCATCCCAAGGAAATCCTCTAGATTAGAATCCTATAAATCAGCTACTTATTTCTTTTTCAAATCGTAGCCCAAACATACTTTATCCAGGTAATCAGGTTGATTAAGTCTATCCCTTTTTGATTATCCTGGTATCAACAACCTATTAGGACTTAGTGAAATTGTATCCCAATTGGGCTACTTCAAAAATGTTTTTGTCTTTTGCATCTCTGTATGCTTAGTATATCCCCAGCTAGACTGAAAATACATTATATTTCTATTCCCCAATGTGTCCACAAAGAAAAGATTTTTAAATGAATATTGTTGATGAAGAAAGCAGAATTTATCCCTTTATCCACATATGCACAATATAGAATTTTAATTTTCAATAATCTTCATTTTATTTACAGTAATGTAACCTAATCAATTCCACAGCAGTATATGTTAGAACCAAGAGCAGGGAGCTTGGAGATCCCTGGGCAATTGCTTCTTATTTCTCTCTTTGAGAAAGAGCCATCTGGTCTCCATGGAAGGCAAAAGATTTATGAGCCAGTCTACTGAAGCTATTTAAGAATTCTCCCTACTCTTACCCCCTACATTTTATTCAGGTAATGGAAATCAACAAGCGGTACCATTGCTAAAGGGAAGGGAATAACAATATACTCAGAATCACTCTTTCAGAGTTTTAGACTGCCAAGACAGAAATTCTCTTTCAGTATTATCATTACCAGCTTCTACATCCCAACTATATCATCCCTACACTTCCCATGTGTCTATCTCACTCTATCTTCCCTTGCCATTATGAATAGAGTCTGTGGAATCCCAGTCTATTGTTGCAAACTTCTTTTCATAGAGAACCTCTTCCATTTATGGTTTTGTGGACTATAGTGATATTTTCTAGTAATCATGCAACTCTCACCCCCCCCAGAAGACAATGCATCTGCAGAACTCTTGTGCCTTTCTTCATAACATTTGCCCCCATTAACATACAAGGACCACCTGTATCCAGGCTTCTTCCTTGCTGCTACTCCCCAACTTTTCTCTACTACCTTCATTCAATAACCTCCTTTAAAGTTCACACCATCCAGACATTTAGTATCATTTTATTCAGATCCTAGTGGCCACAATCTACTATCTATGAGGATAATCTCTCTGCTCTTCAAGGAATTCAGAAGCTGTCTTAAAATCCTCTCCATCCTTGACTCCTGTCTTTATTCTTGGGGACTTTAGTTTACATGCTGATATCTCTTCAAACACTCTTGCTTTCCATTTCATCAGCCTCAACTCCTATAATCCATTTCAAGGAATAGTCATATCCTTGATTTTAATCATCACTAAGCAGTGTTCTATCTCTACAATCCAAAACTGAACTTCCTCTATGTGAGCACAGCCTTAAATCCTTCCAACTGTTTCTATGTTTCATATCTAGACCTAGTGATGTCAGCAAGTATTTATTAAGCACTTACCAAGTGAAAGCAACTGTGTTGAATGCTGAACAAAGAACCTCTGTTCTTAAAAACCTCATAGTCTGATGAAGAAAGAACATGCAAGCCACTGTTTACAAATAAGGCATATGCAGGACAATTAGAAGCTATTCTGGTTGCCATCTTTACCACAAACTCTGGTCAGAAAAATTTGTCCATAGTCTGTGCCTCTCTGCTTTTTCAGGTCATCAATTATCCTCTTGACTCATTTTATTTCCTTTAAAATCTTGATTCTATAAGATAACCAGTTCAATGTTACATTATCCCCTAGTCTTCAACCCTTGCCTTCTGGTCTTACTGTCATTTAAACCTTTCTAAATCACTACTCTAGATTATTCTCACCAGTTGCCTTTTTCATTCCTACTTACCTACTGTTGAATGCCAGTGGATGAAGACACATGTATGAGTTGACACTAAACTTTTACCAGATATTTTTTTTGTTTGAAGGATTAATCACAGCACTTGCCTTTATTATCATTCCCTCTAATATCTGCCCCAAAATTTTCTCTTTCATCCTCTTGCCAGCAATACCACCACTTTCCCTCTTCTCTCAACAAAGCACCTCATGTATTCTATGGGATGTGGGGTGGGAGAAGATAGGGGAATAACTAAAGTCATCATGATCTCTCTCTCCTTCCCAATTCCTCATTTCATAATAACTTGACATCATTCCTTATTCTGTCCTCTTTTGCAATAGTCTCCGAAGAGGTAGCCCTTCTCCTTACCAAGGCCAAACCCTTTACTTGTGCCCTTGATCCTATCCCTTCTCAAATACATTGAGAATTCCATAAATCTCTCTTTACTCAATATCTCCTTCCTTACTATTCAGAATTATGTCTGGATTTCTGTCTTCTTTTTTTTCTTACAATGTATATTTTATCTCACCATTCCTCTAACTATTGTCCTATTTCTATCCTTCATTTCTCAGCAAAATCATAGGGGGGGAAACTATCTTCACTTCCTTATTTTCTATTCACTTCTCAACTCATTGCAATGTGGTTTCTGACTTCATGACTCAACTGAAACTGTTTTTTTTTTTCCAATTCTCTTTTAATTGCCAAATAAAACACCCTTTCTCAATTATTATCTTTCTTGATTTCTCTATGGGATCTGATACTATTAATCTCTCCACCCTTGATCCCTGCCTTTATTCTTGGGGACTTTAATGTAAATTACATGCTGATATCTCTTCAAACACCCTTGCTTTCTATATTTCATCTTTCTAAACATTGTCTGGGTTTTGAAGACATTTTTATCATCCAATTCTTTTCCTATCTATAGACTGCTCTCTCTCAGTCTCCTCTGCTGTATGACTATCCTATGTCCCACCCCATGTCTAATCCAGGCTAGACCACTTTTTTTTTCCTTCTTTTTCTTCTTTTTCTCCTTCACACAAAAGAAGGATGGATCAATTGGCAGGGCTAAGTGGAGAGCGCAGCTTAGTGAAGACACAATAAATGGGCAGAACTAATGAAAGAAGAAAGATTTTCTATTTCTGACCAAAAAAGCGGGACTGAAAATCCAGATAGGGTCAGTCCTCTTTTTGCCCTACCTTTCTACCAGTTTATAGTGATCAGGCAACTAGTCTAAGGGTCCAAACTCCCAGAGCAGAGGAGTCTGAGAGTGTGACAAAAGAGAGAGACAGATATGTGCTACAATGGAAAGGTGTAGAGCCAAAGAATGAACCAGGAAACCAGATACAAGTGACTAGAAATGCAAGAAAAATACTGAAAGACTAAGTGAATAAAAGAAAAGAGTGGGTTGTGCACCTACTATACAAACAGATAGACCAACACAGAGGTTCATAATTGAAAAGAATGAATAAAATCTTGAGAGTGAATAGAAAATGGTGAAAACAATTGATAAACTGAATATAGAGAATGAAGAAAAGGGGGAAAGGAGTCTAAGTGTACTGATATGATAGATAATAATTGTGCCATTAATAAAAGTATAGAATTAATAAGAGTAGTTCTATAAAATGATGCATTATGCTTCGTTTATATGAGTATTGTGAGTACAACTAGAGCGTATTTTTTTTAATCTTTATTTTTCCTTGGAATGGTTTTCTTTTGTAACATGGCTAATATGAAAATATGTTGTATGCAATTTATGTAATTTCAAATGTATAACTTATATGTACTGCTTGCTTTTTCAAGGGGTAGGGAAAGGGCAGGAGGGAAGGAGAAAATTTGGAACTCAAAACTTTTTAAAATGAATGATAACAAATATATATGTAATTGGAAAATATTTAACAAAAATTTTATTTTTTTCCATTCATCTTAAAATTTCCCCTTTTTATTAAAGCTTTTTATTTGCAAAACATATGCATGGGTAATTTTTCAACACTGACCCTTACAAAGCTTTCCTTTACAAATTTTCCGCCCAGTCCCCACCCCTCCCCTAGATGGCAGGAAGTCTACTACATTTAACAAAAATTTTAACAAAAAATAATATTTTATGTGCATACCCTTTGATCCAGCAGTGTTTCTTTTGGGCTTATATCCCAAAGAGATCATAAAGAGATCCACATGTGCAAAAAAGTTTGTGGCAGCCCTTTTGTAGTGGCAAGAAACTGGAAACTGAATGGATGCCCATCAGTTGGAGAAAGGGTGAATAAGTTATGGTTTATAAATGTTAGGGAATGTTATGGTTCTATAAGAAACAATCAGCAGCATCATTTCAGAGAGACCTGGAGAGACTTATATGAACTAATGCTAAGTGAAATGAGCAGAACTAGGAGATCATTGTACACGGCAACAAGATTATACAATGATCAATTCTGATGGATGTGGCTCTTTTCAACAATCAGATGACTCAGGCCAGTTATAGTGATCTTATGATGAAGAGAGCCATCTACACCCAGAGAGAGGACTGTGCGAGCTCAATGTGGATTACAACATAGCATTTTCACTCTTTTTGTTGTTGTTTGCTTGCATTTTGATTTTTTCTCATTTTTTCCTTTTTTGATCTGATTTTTCTTATGCAGCAAGATAATTGTATAAATATGTGTACATATATTGGATTTAACACATGTTTTTTAATATATTGGATTATCTGCCACCTAGAAGAGGAGGTGGGGGAAAGGGGGAAGAAAATTGGAACACAAGGTTTTGCAAGTGTCAATGTTGAAAAATTATCCATGCATATGTTTTGAAAATAAAAAGGTTTAAAAAGTAACATTTTATTTTATCCAATTATACATTAAAACATTTTTTAACATTTTAAAAAAATTTAGAGTTCCAAATTCTATTCTGTCACTTTCTCCCTCTCCTTTCTCCTCTTCTTCTGAGGGGGTGAGAAATTTAATATAGGTTATATGTAAATTGTCCCATGAAAAGCAGTTATTGATATATTGGGATTATAGTTATTCTTTTTTTATTTTATTTAAAATAAAATGTTTAATTTCTCTTATACTTTAAAACCTTCTATTTTGTATTATGCATAGTGAATAAAAGTAAGTAATCTGAAGGATATTTTGAATAGGGAAGTTAGAGAATTTTCTTGCATAAAATGTTTTTCAGTCTTATGTCATTTATTCAGTGAAGACATAATACAGATTGTCCATCCATATAAGAAAAGCACCTTAGTAAGAATATAAAAATGTACATAGATCACACTACCTGCATACTTAACCCAGTTACAAAGTTTCCTTACATCATCTGGCTCACATGAGAGAAATAGTATATCAAAAATCTAAAGGAAAAGGTAATTTGTTCTTTTTTGGAGGTGTCAAGGATTATGGCCCAAGTGTGATTTTTCCCCCGATTTCTTTTTCGAATTATTGTCCATAGTGGTGATTATCCAAGTAAAGTCAGGAGACAACTCGTGCAGAAATCTTCAAATTAGTTCAGATGTTATTGTTTAAAATACAATAATTATATTTTAATAGTGGTTAAAAAGCAACCTTGATAATAGTGTAATTATGTTTAGCAAAAATACACATTCAAATCTATTGATATAATATCATTCTTCTCATTGATTTCAGTGGTATTTTGTTACAGAAAGGTTAAGACCAAAATACTAAAGGACACATGCACGTGAATTGAGCATACACACACACACACACACACACACACACACACACACACACACACTATATAAAAAACAAAATCAGATGGTAACAGGAATTGAACTATGATAGTTACACTGTTACCCAGTTAATGGTTATATGTAAAAGAAAAAGATAAAATGTTAAGTATGTACCATCTAACAACAAATGAAAACATGCATAATAATATATAATTACTCTTCTTACCAAAGCATTTCGTTATTATCTGGGAAAAGAGATTTCTTTACCCTTTCATTAACAGGTGGGAAGAAATGAAAGGAGATAGTTTGTAACTACAAAGAAGAAAAACACTACCAATCCAGTAATCTACAATCCAGATAAATGGCACAATCCTGAAAAGCACTCCTATAAAGCCACTCCCTCGTTTCACCAATGCCCCTGAATCTATTTTCCTGATTTCTTTTTCAATTCTCAGTCTCATTTACTATGCAGCTGATAAATTTAACAATCAAATTAACAAATGTTCTTCAAGAGTATATGGTGTGTACTAATACATTGTTGGTGGAACTGTGAACAGATCCAACCATTCTGGAGAGCAATTTGGAACTATGCTCAAAAAGTTATCAAACTGTGCATACCCTTTGACCCAGCAGTGTTTCTATTGGGCTTATATCCCAAAGAAATCATAAAAGAAGGAAAGGGCCCCACATGTGCAAAAATGTTTGTGGCAGCTCTTTTTGTAGTGGCTAGAAACTGGAAACTGAAGGGATGCCTATCAATTGGAGAATGGCTGAATAAATTATGGTATATGAATGTTATGGAATATTATTGCTCTGTAAGAAACGACCAGCAGGACGATTTCAGAGAGGCCTGGAGAGACTTGCATGAACTGATGCTGAGTGAAACGAGCAGAACCAGGAGATCATTATACACAGCAACAACAATATTACATGATGATCAATTCTGATGGACATGGCTCTCTGCAACAAAGAATTGTCTCAAACCAGTTCCAATTGTTCACTGAAGAAGACCATATACACCCAGAGAGAGGGATATGAAATACAGACCACAACATAACATTTTCATGCTCTCTATTGAGGTTTGCTTGCATTGTTTCCTTTCTCTGATTTTCTTTTTTTTTCTTGTAAATAAGATTTTTCTTGCACAACTTGTCAAGTATTTCAACATTATTAACATGTAGTGGACTTCCTGCCATCTAGGGGAGGAGAGAGGACTGGGGGTAAAGTTTGTAATGGAAAGCTTTGTAAAGATCAATGCTGGGGAACTACCTATACATATATTATACAAATAAAAAGCTTTAATAAAAAATTTTTTAAAAAGAGTATGTGGTGTGTAAAGGACTATACTAGAAAGATGCTCCACAGGGTTGTAATTCTACATACATGTTAAACTTTGCATTTGTAGATTCCCATTTCTCCTTTTTGTTGTTTTTTTTTTTTTGCTTTCTTTGACTTCTCTTTCTTTACTTCCTTTCCCACTTATCTCAAGCAATACCTCAAGTACCAAGAATCTTACCTGACAAATAAAAAAATCTGCTAATTTCATCCATATTAATGTATGCATTAGAACTTTCACAAAGCTGTAAAGGCATAAAACATTTATTAAATATGATAAGCAAAAAGTAATGTTGGGTGGTCATTTTAGTCATGTCTGATTCTTCATGACCCTATTTGGGGTTTTCTTGGCAAAAATACTAGAATGATTCACCATTTCCTTCCCTAGTTCATTTTACAGATAAAGAAATTGAGGCAAACAGGGTTAAATGACTTGTGCAGGGTCATAAGTCATTAAATAACCATGGTTTAAGTTGAACTCAGATCTTCCTGATAGCCAGATCCAGCACTTTATCTATCCACTGAGTCACCTAACTTGCTTCCATTCATACACATAAGTGTGCTTGCACGCTCGTGTACATGCACATGTGTATGTGTTTAAGGTTTACTTTTTACAAATCTGTCATTTCCCATTCATTTTTTGAATTTTTCTTATTCAGAACATTAGTCTGGTTCTGCATTTAGTGATCACTACTCCTAATCTAAGATGATAAGAAGCTACTAGACCTAGAGGCTGAATCTAGCCATGAGCTTGATTTCATCTAAACTTTATCTAGAATCTTTAGAAGTAATGTTCCTCTATCCATATGCATAGCAGCCTAAAGAATTATTTACTTTTGAGTAAGATACTATGGATATCCTCTTCAAAGAAGTCTTTGAGCTGTGAAAAAGAGTAAATCTGCTAATCGACTTTCAAGATCAGGAATAACAAGTGCTAACTTGCTCTAAAGTCCATAGCTCAAGAGAACAGCAGGGTATGTCAAAATGCAATTTATCAATAAGATCCAACTCAGAACCCACCAATTTCATCTCTTTTTTTGGTACTCTGTAAGGGTGTTTCCTCTTTTCTTTCTTTCTCTTCCTATCTTCCTTTCCCTTTATATGCTTCACCCTCTCCATTTTTCACCTCAGTCTTTAAACTCTTTCAACAAATTCTTTTTATTTCTCTATGCATCTCCTTACCTCTCTCCTTCTGTCTCCATCTTCCTCTCTTTTTCTTCCTTTTCTCCTCCCTCTATTTCCAACATTTTCCTTTGACTAACCATAATGTAAATTAGTTATGTTCTTAAGTCTGCACTCTAAATTTTAAAGGTTTATAAATTTAATGTTTTCTCTCTTAAAAAAATAAAATTGATGAAAAAAATCTAGCTCATTTTTATTTTTGTATAGACTTGAATGCATCTATGTATGTATGACTCCAGAACCTTAGAGATCTAATCAGGAGGAATTTAAATGGAAAATAGAATGAAAGAGAAAAAATTTTCTTATGCTTCTACTGTGTCATTAACCACAAAAATCAGGAGATATTTGAGAGAATATCCAAGGAAAGGGGTAGTAATAATAGTTTTGGCCTTAGATATCTGCATACTAAATGTTCTAACCTTCTTTAGGTCATGGATCCTTTAGGCAGTTCAAGAAGCCTATATATATAGACACCTTTTCAGAATAATGTTTTAAAATACTTGATGGATATGCTAAATTTTAGTAGAGATGGTGAAAATTTAGGTTTTTTTTCCCATCCATTATGAACCCTTTGAGTTCATGGACCTGAGGTTAAAAATCTTTGCTATATACAAATGCAGGGAGGATTAGTAATTAAAAAAATAAACTAGAACTACACACAAATATGACTGAAACTTAGTGGTACTCATGCCTGGAATATGAAAATGGATGTTTTTACCACATTCATTAAAAAAATTGAAATAAAAGGAGCAATGAGGTCACATGAAAAATCAAGAAAATATAAGCCTGTGAGGAAATCCAAGAATCAAGATAGGAAGATGAATGGGATGAGGATTAATGGATAAGAAACAACAGCAATATTGCCATCAGAAGGTTCTACAATTAGTTACTGGAAGGACTGTGAAGGGAGTGGGGAAAGGGCAATGAATTCCAGAAGTAAATAATTAAAATGTCACAGAGACATGATATAGAAATGTTAGAGACTTCAACCATTGGATATCTCTTGGAGTTCTCTTTCAGCTAAAAGGAGAACAACTAGTAGTTGTAATAATTTCATTCTTCAAAAGAAAAAGGAAATTCTTGATCTAATTCAGATTAATAAGAAGAAATTTGTTGCATAAGTAGAACAACAGAGACTTGGGGAGGAAGTAATATGACCTTTCAGCATAAAGGTAAAAAAAAAAACTGGGCACAGTCTAAAATTGATTTCAGAGAGAACATTAGATTACCAAGTATTCAGAAAAAGGATAGCTAGGATCCCATGGCATTGGATTCTCCTGGAAAAGAAAACCTGAGACATGAAAACATCCTTAAAAACAAAACTCTAAAGACATAAATTTTAGTGAGAAAGAAAAGATACTAATGTAGATGTAGAGAAATCTAATCAATCAACCTATATTGTAGAAAAGTAAATACAGAAAAAGGAAACAAGGAAAAGTTATGGAGTTATAATAAAATTATAATATGTTCACTATATAACATAAATTATACATTATAATATAGCACAAATAATAAAATATATGATTATATATTACATATGAATGTAGAATATATAAAGTTATAATAAAAGAAAGCAAAAGACTACTACTTGCAGAGAAGAGAGGATGAGGGAAAATAAAGTCATAATAACAGATATTAAGGCAAAACTCCAACTCTAATTTTTATTCTGTTTTTCTTACCAAGTCTTCAGACCAGGAATTATAGAAGAAAAAAAAAATCTGTTTAAGGAATTGAATCCCAAGATAAATGAAGAGATGGCTCTGAGCATTATATTTTAGGAGGGTACCACCATTCTTCCAATCAAAGTTCACAGATTTGTAGCCAACCTTAACTCTTCACTCTCTCTAATCCCTTAGTATCCAACCAATAGGTAGGACTTGTTGATTGTACCTCCACATCTCTCAAATCTGATAAAAATCAGATATTTGTAAAGCACTTTACAAACCTCCAAACACTATATAAATGCCATTTTGATTAGGATTATTAGTCCCCTTCTCTCAATTCATGCCACAATCATCCTAGCTCAAGTTCTCAACCTATGATACTGCAATAAGCACTTAATGGGTTTCCCTTTCTCAAATCTCTCTCTGCTTCAGCTCAACCACTGCAAAGCTGACAAAGAGATATTATAAAAGCACTCACCTGGCATTGAAAAACACTGGGCTCAATAAGCTCCATTCTTTACCTTTAGGATAAAATACAAAATCCTCTATCTTTTAAAGCCTTTTCAACCTACTTTTCCAAGATAATTACACATTCCTCTCCTTCATACATTCTGTAGTTGAGCCAAACTGTCCTCCTTTTGATATTTCTCACATTTGACATTCAATCTCTAGTAGCCAAACCTTTGTATATACAGAGGTTCCCTGTTCTTAGAATGTTCTCCTTCCTTATTTCTACCCCTTGGAATTGTTGACTTCCTTCAAAATTCAACTCAAGACCCAAGGCCTACAAGAGGCCTTTCCTGATTTCCGTTTTTGTTTTTTGGCATTTTCTAAATTTTTTTAAAAGCTTGAAATTGGTATTTGGCTTTGATTAAATTTCTCAGATTCTCCTGGGTTATATAGTTGGAGAAGCTTACTGGTCAACTAAAAAGCAATTAACTTTGACCCCCCTTAATAGATTTGTTTTCCTAATTTGGCATATGGAGTATTGGACAGCTTAACTATAGCTTGAAAATGCAAAATGAAGTGGAACAAAGAATATTTAGAGTTTTTAGTCTCTCAACCCTTACCCCCAATCAAATTCAACAAAATGGATAGTCAATGTTTTTTTAAAAAGCAAAACATTTCCTCAAGCATTCTAATTAAACGAGGTGTTAGATTATAAATACATTTGTTTAGGTTTTTAAAAAAATACTCAATAATCTAATTTGGTCCTAAATGTATTATGTTTGATACTATATGGTTATTTTATTCTAAAACAAATGCATTTGTGTTTATGTAGGTAATATAGTTAGTATTTTTACTGTCAAACTTTTAAAGATAAATAATGCTATTATGAATAACTTCCTGGAAAAATTCTGGTTGTTTTAAATATTTACACCTAAACTAAAAACACACTAGTACTCCTATATACAAGATTGAATAGCAGATGGAATCATTTCCTACTATGTTCTATCAAGGGAAAAAAAGGAACAGATTGTACTACTTTTGTTTGGACAGGAGCAACATGAATAGGAGAATAAGTTCTTCCATGAAATAGTTATGAATAAACAAAGAAAAAATCATCTCATCATTTTACTATGTTCACCTAGATACACACATCCCCCAAACATGTATATGTTTGTCTATCTAGAGTTATTCTTTATAAGAAAGTATATCATCAAAAGGTTACCCTGGCAGAACCAAGATGGCAGATTAGAGGTAGCAACCTAGCTAAATTCTTTCAACATTCTCATCCAAACAACTTTAACACAATGCCTCAAATCAAATATTGGAGTGGCAGAGTCAACCAAAAGTCAAAACGAGACATTTTTCTGGCCTAAGAAAATTTAACAAGTGAACAGAGAAATCTGCAAAACCAGAGTAAAGACTATCCAGAGCATAAATGGAAGATGACAGGAACCAGGGCTAAAATGCAACAGCAGCTTTGGAAGCTCTTACTCCAGGGAATCAGATAACTGGGCAGACAGAATTTACAAGGAATCCGCTCTAGGCACTGGTTAGAGATGATGCTGATAGGAAACTCTATTGACCATAGACAATTCTGGGTCAGAGTTCCAGGGTGGAGGAGGACTTGTAGTCCATGACTAAGCAATAGGAACCCTGGGCCAAGAGGAGCACTAGTACTTGCAGTAGCAGGGGAACAGAGGACCTAGTCAGAGTTCCTGGATCAGGAGGAGTGCTAGTGTTTGTGGATGAGGGGAGCAGGGTTCCTCTCTGAGTAAAGAATAGGAAAATAGAAACCATACTTTTCCCTGGATCACAACCCCTAAGAAACACCAAGCATTTGCAAAGTTCCACAACTAGCCCTGAAAAGAGCAGAACAGAAAAGCCTGAAACTTGAGATAATTCTATTCCCAGGTGAACAGAGACCAATTTTAATCTGAAGTTAAAAAAAAAAAAAAAGAAATTTGTTTAGAAAATGAGTAAATAACAATCACAAATCACAAAAGAACTACTATAGTGGGGGCAGCTAGGTGGCACAGTGGATAGAGCACCAGCCCTGAAATCAGGAGGACCTGAGTTCAAATCTGGACTCAGACACTTAACATTCCCTAGCTGTGTGACCCTGGGCAAGTCACTTAACCCCAATTGCCTCAGCCAAAAAAAAAAAAAAAAGAACTACTATAGTGGCAGTGAAGAACATGACATAAACTCAGAAGAAAGCAATAAACTGAAAACCATGACAACCAAAATCTCAAAGAAAAATGCTATTTGGACTAACAAAAAATTTCTTCAAGAATTAAAGAAAGAGATAAACATAGTAGAGGAAAAATTAGAAAAAAAAAGAAATAAAGAGTGTGATGCAAGTAAATTATGAAAAAAGAACTAACCATTTGGCTAAAGAAGTATATAAAAATATTAATAGTTAAAAATTAGAAGTGACCTAATGGTAAAAGAGGCATAAAAATTTACTGAAAAAAAAATTCTTTAAAAAACAGAACTGACTAAATAGAAAAAGTGGTGCAAAAGATTACTAAAGAAAATAATTCCTTAAACATTAGAATTGTGCAACTGGAAATAATGACTCCATGAGACATCAAAAAACAACAAAACAAACTCAAAAGATTGAAAAAATAGAAGAAAATGTACACACCCTTTAACCCAGTAATGACACTATTAGGTCTATATCCCAAAGAGATCAAAGAAAAATCCAAAAGGAACTATATACTTACAAGAATATGGCAACTTTTGTTGAAGTGGCAAAAAACTGGAAATTGAGGGAATGCTCATCAATTGGGAAATGACTGAATAAATTGTGAAATATGATTGTCATGAATGTATTATTATATTTTGCAAAATGATAGGGAGAAAAGACAGTTTCAGAAAAACATGGCAAGACCTTTATGAAGTGAAGTAAGAAGCAATGGGAGATCATTGTTCATTGTGTAATGGTGATGAACCATGAAAGATTTGGCTACTCTAATAAATACAAACATCTACCTAAGACAATTCCAAAGGAAGCTAGATAGTGTAATAGATAGCCTACCAGGCTTGTAGTCAGGAAAACCTGAATTCATCCTTTGATACTTATTAGCTGTATGAGCTTGGGCAAATCTTTTAAACCTGTTTGCCTTAGTTCCTCCTCTGTAAAATGAGCTGAAGAAGGAAAGCGCAAACTACTCCATTATCTTTGCCAAGAATAAGCGAAATCAAATATGGTCACAAATAGTTAGACATGACTAAAAAACAACAAATATAATGAAAAAAATGCTATCCACCTCCACGGAGTGAACTGATAAATTCTGACTGCAAATTGAAATACAATTTTCTCACTTTGTCTTTTTTTTAATAACAATACAGTTAATCTAGAAAAATGTTTTGCATGATTTTATGTGTATAATTGATATATTGCTTGCCTTCTTAGTTAATGGGAGTGGGGTTTAGTGAATGGGGTAGTGAAAGGGAAAGAGCTCAAAATTTAAAAAGAAAAAATGTTTAAAATAAATAATAAATTGGGAGTGGGGAAAGTGGAGAAGGTACATCACCCCTCTGCATGCAGATAACCTGACTAAGTATAATATTTCTCTCCTAGCCCTTGCTTGTTAATAGTTCTACTTGAACTAAAGAAGGTGGGGCTGGGCTAGATAAGACCAACTAGATCTAGAAGGAATCAACTAGTCAAGACTCTTAGAATACAGATAAAGGAAGTTAACCCTTTATTAGTTAAGAATCCTAGTCAGAGGGCAGCTGGGTGGTGCAGTGGATACAGCACCAGCCCTGTGAAGTCAGGAGGACCAGAAGTCAAATCTGACCTCATATACTTAACACTTTCCTAACTGTATGACCCTAGGCAAGTCACTTAACCCCAATTGCTTCAGGGAAAAAAAAAATCACATCTAGGCTAATAGGCAAAATTAGCTCAAGGTTCCTTCCAGCTTTAACATTTTAATGCTTGAGGATATTCCAACTTCAGAGCTTGAAGGTTATTTGCCTTTCCATAAAATGCCAACTCTTCTCTCTACCTATCTGAATTCTTTATATTTCCTTCAAAACTGGATCACAACACACTTCACAACTAGTTTGCCTCAGTTTACGCATCTGTAAAATGTAGATGGCACTAGTGTCTACTGCCCAGAGAGATGTTATAAGAATCAAATTTATAAAATATTTGTAAATATTCCAACACAGTATCTGCCACATTAAACAAATTCTGAATTTTTATAATTATTATTAAATAAGAAAATCAGAGATTGGAGGATGGATTGGTTGTAAGGTTATAAGAGAGAAAAGAGAAGAGAGGGAAAATGGGAACATAGGAAATAGAAACTTGCCATTTTTCATAACTGGGGCCTTTGAGAAAAAAATTATATAACCACATCAAGTAGGCATATAAACTTATGCATCTGGAAAGGACAAATGAGGATTGAACATACACACACACAGATATCCATACACATATATACAAACATACATACATATACTTATATGTATACCCATATACATACACAGTTTGGTATAAAAATACATCAAACTCAACCGGGAAACAATCAGAAATTGGGAGGGGACTAGTGTGTTAAGTGGAAGGATAATACCAGGGAAGAGATAAACATTTTGTATGTCTTCTGGACTTGTTTATTTTGCATGACTACATCCACTTGTTACAATGATTTTCTTTCTTAAGGTTTTTAATTAAGGAAGAGGTTAGAAGAAGAGGTGAGATTAGCAATAGAAATGTAAATAAAAGGGCCATTGTTATATTTAAAAAAAACATACATAAGAAAATAGTTGCAAGTTTGGGAAGAAGTACAGTCAAGAAGGACAAATTTGAAAGTAATTTATATATGAATAGTTTCAAAGTAAGTGGCATGAAATGGAGATTTGGTTTCACATAGATATATCTTTTTGCTTTCTGCTGTGACACAAAAATAGTATTTTTGATGTTTAAGCTCAAAATTTAAAAAAAAAAAAAGAATTGAGAGGAAGTTTCAGAGGACACAGAGAAATTAGCTAGAAAATCAGTAAGCCAGGAGAGTAAGCCTATACACAACCAATCTTTGGAAATGAGTAATATTAAGTGTGGGTTGCCTTGAAAATGGACAGTGATAATAAGGCTCTTGCCACTCTCTAAGTGACACACAGGGTGACCCACATCAGCGTAAATGTTCATGCTTAAAACACATTACAAACTAATTATGAAGTACTCAATTATGTAAAAGATGATGTCTCCTTATCCTTCAATCAATCATCAAGGGACAAGTATTGATAGAGAAAATACTTCTCATTGTGACACATTGTAACACAAACACACCTTGTGTGACACAAACATCACTCGGTGATGAATAATATTATTGTGCCCTTTACTCTTAACGGGTGTGGAATAATAAATATACATTTTTAGAGTATTCTTACCAAGTACATCAGTAACAATTCAATACTTAGCAAATGATGAAGAATTACTATTTAAGTTAATGCATTCCCTGAGTACCCAAGAAGAGAATGATGTGATTTTTTAATCAAACCTAAATTTTGAGGGATTTATTTGCAAGGTTGCTATTTTAAGGAATGTAGTTATCCCCAACTAAAGTATTTTCAAAATCATAAGCAAACAACTCCATTCTAAAATCACAGGGATTTTGAATGATGTTTCAAAATAGAAACTGGTTCAATTGGAGATCATGCTATAAAGAAAATTTTATTATATATATATGTATGTATGTGTGTATATTATATGTATATGTGTGTGTTATATGTATATATGTTTGTGTGTGTATTAAATGTAGTTGTCTTATATTAGATGGCCTAATGTTAGTATACAAGTTGTTTTTAAAGATTCAAAAATTGTTTAGTGCTTTTAACACAAGAAGCATCAAAGACCTCAGACTGGGATTATATAAGACTGAATAAGTGCTAAAATGTCAAGGAATTGGTGGCTATGACCAAGTAGATTTCCAACTGAAAACAGGGAGAAGAGAAAGAATTGCTAAAAGCTTGTAGAAACAAAGAAAAAAGATAACTGTGCTCTTAGAAAAATGGGCTTTTTTACGGGACAGAAAGCAGAATAGATGCCCTCTTGTTTAGCCTTGTAATCTAGTCAGAACAAGACTCATGGAGAACAAATTAAGTATTTATCACTAAGTGAAAGAAAGTCTGCTAGGGTATTGGACAACAATGGCAAAAGCAAGATACTCCTTGCCCTCAAGCTTGCCTTTAAAAACCTTACATTCTAACACAAGAAAATGTAAACATTTATAAGTATATAAATTTATATTTATAGGTATATAAACAACACAGGTAAAGCAAATACAAGGTGATCTTGGAGTGAAGAGCACCAGAAGCTGAAGGAATTAGGGGAAAAAAACTAAAAAAATTGGCATTTAAACTAAGTTTTGAAGAAAACCAGAAATATTAAGAGTGGAGGTGAGGAGCAAGAATCTTCCCAGAATACTGGGATTTTAGAGATGGGAGTAGAATGCCACGTGGAACAGCAAAATGGCCATTATGGCTGGACCACTGAATATATAAGGAGGAAAATGTGTAAGTGGGCTAGAAAAGTAGGATAGAGTCAGATTGTAAAGAGCTTTAAATCCCAGCTTTTATATTTTGTTCCAGAGTTAATAGGGGAAAACTGGAATTTATTCACTAGAAAGATATTTAAGTCAGACCTATGCTTTAAAAATAGGAAGAATGGGTCAAAGAAAGACAATACAGGGAAAGCAATTAGGAAGTTATTTCAATAATCCAGGCAATACGTGGTGTCAGCCCCAATTAGGATTATAGCTATGTGAGTGCAGTGAAGGGAGCATATAAGAAACATGTAAAAGAGATAGAAATGACAAGATTTGCCAACTGATTTTGATATATGACATAAGTAAGAAGAAGGTGTTGAGGATGACATAGGTTTTCAAATCTGAGTGGTTAAATGCATAATGGTGCCATCAACAGTACAGGAGCTCCAAAGAAAGAAAATGGATTTCATTTTGAGCATGTTAAGTCTGAGATGCCTATGGCAATCAAGTTCAGAATGTCTAACAGGCATCTGATAATGAGGGACCGATGCTCGGGAAAGACTACGCTTAGTTCTCAGATCTGTGAGTCATCTGCATAGTAATAACTAAACCTGTGGGAACTGATGTGGTCACAAAGTGACATCACACTATACCTCAGCTCCTTTGGGGAATTGTCTGGTAGGACTGAACCCCCTGCGGACCCAACTGCCACCAGCTCCCCTCTTGATTTCAGTTCTACCATCATCTCCCTCATGGTCTGACAAGGATAAGCTCATCATCAGGAAATTCAATATCATAGGGACTCCTACTCATACCTCATCTGTATTCTTAATTGCTTCTATTTCTCTGATTGGAAAGCTGGGCAGTGAAGCAAAAATCACCTCCATAGCCTTTTATTATAAGGCTCAAAATCACAGGTTTCTATTCATTTGCCACTCATTGCTCTCCTGGATTTCAACTCCCTAGTCATCTTCATCATGTTTCTACACTTGATATTCTCTTGCACTTCACCTTCCTTTTCAGGTTCTTTTTCTGTATTGCCTTATTGAATTAAATTGTATGCTTCTTGATCACAGGGGCTGTCTCTGTTTTTCTTATATCCTCAGAGCTTAGCGCAGTGCTTGGTACACAGAAAGCACTTAAAAAATATTTATTGTATCATAAATCACAAAACTGCCTCTCCCTGCTTTGACTCCTCAGAAAGATTGCCTAAAGCAAATGGAACATGAAGGTCCCATTCTGTAGATGAGTCCCCATACCTCCATGGTCACCCAAATGGCACAAATTGTCTTTTATCAGTCCCCTACCTCTATTTCTTATGAGGGGATATAAAGATGGTAAAGTGAAATTGTACCAAGAGGACCTCACTCATCTTATAGAGTGCACTCCCTATCACCACTTATTTATCCCTCTATCACTCCACTGTCACAATCCTCTCTATCGATCAACTCCTATCTCCTATCTCCTAAACCATTAGTCTCCTGTTAATCACTGCCTTCTACCTTTGCCCATCCAGGGCTATAGTTAACTGGGAAAAATGTTATCAAAACCACCCACTCCCAAACTCAGGAGACTCCAGGACTATGTGGTACATGTCTCTATACCTAATCCCCAATATGTGTGTGTATTTAGACATAGATGTAGATATATATATATATATACATATATATACATGCATTCATATACATGTATATGTTTACATACCTATATGTACATTCATACATACACACACATATAGCTACCTAAGTGGCCCAAAGCAGGCAAAGAAATAGAGCAGATTAAAGTTTCTAGGCCAATCAGTGTTGGGATTGATCAAAAAGTTATCCATAGAGTGACACAGACTCAAAAATAAATGAGAAAAAAATACTATATCTATACCATATACTATATCTATCTATATCTATATAAATACTTACATCTAAATATTTTAATGAGATTGTTAGCTAGATTAACAAGAGAATAAATTATGCTTTTTATTCAAGTCTTTTTCTCATAAGAACACTGTGAGGTATATGGGATAGAGACATTTTTTAAATGTTCTGATTTCTGAGTTCAATGACTGTGATTTCTTAAGTAGGAAATCTGGGAAAACTATGATAATTATTAAGAGCTGAGAATAACAGAAGCCAGCAAGGAACACAAAATGGAGTTGATATCCTAATTTAAAGACAGTCTTCCCAAGGATCCCCACTCAGCCAGAAGATCAGCAACATGGCAAGTAGATGATTAGATTCACAAAGCCAGTGCCACTTGAGATCCCTATTTTATTGAAAGGGGGGAAAATTATTCCAGTTACTCAAGTGTTTGTTCTATGGTGTTTTCTCCTTATTAAGACATTGAAGTGCTGTGTGTGTGTGTGTTTCTGCGTCTACATATGTGTGTTGGGGGTGAAGGATTAGCATGAAAGATAATTTCTTCACTAGAGAAAAAAGTAAAAGGGTTTGAAATCTCTCTTTGTCCTGCCTTATTGGAGAGGATAAAGAAATCCTGGACAGGAGAGAAATATAATGAAGGAATCTAAGAAGAAAATATATTCTGAAGACATAGAGGGAAATCAAAACTAGCATCCAGAAGTGGGCAAGCTGAAATATGTGATGGAGGATAAACAAAGGAAGAAACAGCTACTCTGCTATACAGCAAGTAAATAATGGCTTTCTGAAAAAGCCATAATTTCCACGCCTCCACAGAAAAATAAGGTTGATTCATAAGGTATATCAGGCATAAGAAAGCTTTACTATCCCAAAAGGAAAGAGATGTATCATGGTAGTTGGTGTCTCTAGCCTGAGGAGAATGAAGGCAGCTATACGTGCCATTTGATTAATCAGTGCTGCCTTACTGCCATATGTATTCAATATGGGATGGTGAATCCCAAAGCAAATTAAATCCATTTCTGCTGACTCAGAAGGAAATTAATAATGCTTCCTGGAGAAACTTATAATCAATCAATTCAATGTGAAATTTCAACCCACATAGGCACATATACTGCTACAGTTATCACCAGGAGCTAACAGAATGGGCTATGTGACTGGGAAAATGAAAAAGTAAGATAATCTTTATTAATGGATCTATAAGATAGCAAAGTAGCAACATATGAAGATACAATGGCAGAAGCATTACAGAAAGAAACTGAGAAAGGATAAAGATCTAGAGAAACAAAAATTCTATCATTAAAGCAATATGCCACAAACCATCAAATTGGTAATTAGAAGATATAATAGTGGAACTGAATTCTCCTTTGTTGGAAATATTCTGATAAAGCTAGAGCAGCTGATAAATTGCTGACCCCACCTTACTGATTATTTCATATCTCAAAATACAAGAGAAACAATGAAAAGGAATATGCTCTAAACTAAAATCAAACAAGGTTAAACAAGTTAATGAAATGAAAATGACAGGAACCCTAGGATTTTATGATCCTATTAAATGTTTCTCAAATAAAATGTGTTAAAAAAAAAAAAGGAAATGTATTCAGGACTAGTAGGAGAAAAGAAGATGCTCTTCTAGGTCAAGTGGTATAATGTTAATACATAATAAAAAGTTGAACTCCTCATTTACTAGTTTGCTCCTACTTTTCCTTCATGCAGAATGATCAGAAGACCAAAAAGACAGGAGGGGGGAAGAAATATGTATAAGAATTTGAACAAGCAATTTTCAGCTGACAAAGTTAAAGTTATATATAATCATATGATTAGAGAAATGCAAATTAAAACAACTCTGAGGTGCCACCTCACACCTATCAGATTGGTTAATATTACAGAAAAGGAAAGTAATAAATGTTGGAGATGTGGAAAAATTGGAATACTAATTCATTGTTGGTAGAATTGTGAAAAGATCCAACCATTCTCTAGAGCAATTTGGAACTATTCACAAAAAGTTATAAAAATATACATGACCTTTGATCCAGTAATACAACTACTAGGTCTGTATCCCAAAGAGATGATTTTAAAAAGTTAACTTTTAAGTACCCCAGACAAATGACTTGTCTACCCTCAGAGAACAAGTATTTGCCAAAGTCAGGACCTGAATTCAGATCTTCCTGAAGCCAACACTAGTCTTTTACTCATGAAGCCATGCAGCCTCTTTTCAGTAATTAAAAGTCAGAATAGCAAACATATTCTACCATTGTAATTGGCAAAATAAAATTTATAAGTAAAAATCAATTGAACTGTAAACATTTCTCTTACATTTTAAACAGTGACTAGCATTAACAGAGAAAACATAAAAAATATCTGTTGGTTGTTGGATGGGCTCAATTTCATTACTAACCTCTTGATTCTGTTTCTACACCAAAGCACAAAGAAATACAAAATTACAAATTTGGTTTGCTTTAAGGGGATTCACATGTTAATCAAGGGATCCTAAAGATAACTCTTAAAAGAATATACAATCGTAGAGTCACAATTAAGAAAACACATGAGAACTTACTGCCTATATGCCATATGCTTTTCATTGTTTTCATCAGACTATACTCTTCAAACAGATGGAGCAAAAGCATGTTCTGAGTCCCATGAAAAATATAACCAAAATCCATGAAGTCAGTAAATCTTACATGGAGGTATGCATCTAGGAAATCTTTGCAATATTTTTTCCAGAATGACTAAACCAAATCATGAGTCCTTCAACAACCCACTGATGCTGAAATCCACATCATTTGAAGATCCACTGATGTTCTAACAGCCCTCTAAAAATTGTCATTTTCCTTTTTTTTTTTTTGCCAAATTGATTGATGTGCAATAAAATCTTAAAGTTCATTTGTGTTTTGCTTATTGGTAATTTGCAACTTTTTTATGTGACTGTTAATAGTTTGTATCTCTTTTTTGTTTTCTTTTTGCTGAGACAATTGAGGTTAAGTGACTTGGCAAGGGTCACACAGCTAGGGAATGTTAAGTGTCTGAGACCACATTTGAACTCAGGTCCTCCTGACTTCAGGGCTGGTGCTCTATCCACTACACCAACTAGCTGCCCCATGCATCTCTTCTTCTGAGATTTATATCTTTTATATAAATATTATATAAATAATATATAAATATTATTAAATCTTCCATTTATATCTTTTAATATTTGCCAAGGAATCATTCTTGTTCTTAGCTATATTTATAAAAGAAAAAAAAGAATTCATTAAGCACTTATTGTCAAATATTTTGCTAAAAGCTGGGGACAAAAATGCTTTAATTCCTGCCCAATTTTTTTTACATTATAACAGATCAATACAATATATACAATGGAGCTAGAATTGGAAAGGATGGAGACTGATTGACTAGTATGGTTTAGAGATGGCTGGGTTCTACATTAAATAAGATAAGAAGGGGGAGCTAGGTGGTGCAGTGGATAGAGCACCCGCCCTGAAGTCAGGAGGACCTGTGTTCAAATCCAGCCTCAGACACTTAACATTTACTAGCTGTGTGACCCTGGGCAAGTCATTTAACCACAATTGCCTCAGCGAAAAAATAAATAAGATAAGAAGAAAAATTAACTATGGGGAAGCGTAAGTCACTCTTCTGGTTTCTGTCTCTCCAGAGTTATGACCTTGCCACTTGCCTCTAGGCTTCCATCTTCACTTCAAGGCCTTCCCCAGCTCTTCATGGCCAACACAAGAATCAGACCTGGGCAGTTCCCATGTGAATCCCTCTAAGCCTTCTCTCCAGTGCTCTCCCTTCATCTTTAGGCCCAGTCACCTGCTCTTCACTCACAGGGACTTCTTCAGCTGTCCCTTCTAGCACAGCAACCTCCTGTCTTCTAACCAGATTCCCTAGGGTATTGCTTCTGAGTTTCTCTTCTGTGTGGGGTGGAAGAGATGGGACAAAACAGCACTGTCTGCCATGAGGTTGAAAGGAACCTGAATTATCTGCTCACCCTGTTTCAGTGGACCTCTCTTGAACCACTGATAACTCTACCTGCGCTCATTCTTAAATTACAAGCATAATCAGAACCCCTTACACTATCTTCATTCCAGTAAACAGGAATCCCCAGCTATTGAAATCCAAACCCCATTCCCTGTCCTCAGCTGTGTACTCCCTCATTTCCACCTTTATAGCCAAACTCCTGCAATGTGCCATTCCAAAGTTAATGATCCTTTCTACCATTCTCCATAATCAGCAAATGTCCTTTCGATCTTAATCCCTTTCCTTTCCCAGCCTTCCACCTTCTGGGTCTCAGTGAAACATGGCTCCCTCCTGATGATACAACATTATTTTTCTGATATGGTTTGCATTTTCACTCATATCCCCCAAATCACTAAACATGATGAGGAGCATAAAATCCCCAGCTTTCCACTGCCACTTCCAGGTTCTCCCTCTATCACCATCACTTAGCAACTTCTCTACCATGCACTCTACACATTTCATACATAGGGTTGTTGTGAAGTTAAATGTAAGTAAAAAGCTTGATAATCATAAAGCACTATATTTTGAGCAGTTATCATCATTATTACCACCATACAAACATGCTCAAAAAAGTTTTGAGAACCACCATCTTTCTAAAATAAGTAAATTTTTTGAAAAAATTATTCATTAGGGAAAGCTAAGTGGCGCAGTGGATAGTGCACCAGTCCTGAAGTCAGGAGGACCTGAGTTCAAATATCACCTCAGACATTTAACACTTCCCAGCTCTGTGACTCTGGGCAAATCACTTAACCCCAATTGCCTCTGCAAAAAAAAAAAAAAAATAATATATATATAATTATTATATGCACAATTTTATATATATATATATATTCATCATTCCAAGTCACAACAATAGGCCTTATTTAAAAAAAAACACAAAGCAAAATCACTTATGGATTTACAATTTGGCCATCCTTTAGCTAATAGAGGTTATTAATCAAGCTAATAAGGAAAACCTGATGTAATTAGTGGCAAGGATAGTTCCACAGTGACAGAGTGGTGACCATTTCCAGAACCATCCATTTGCTATGACTGTTTGTTTTCAGTTATCATTTAATATATTATCTAATTAGCTTCAGCACTGGGCATATTTAATTGAGAAAAAGTAAAGTTCACTTCATCAAAGCAGCAAATATCCTAGGGCAGTATTTTGGTAAATCTGTGCTGTCTTTGTCTTACCTAAACTGTGACAATTCCACAAGGAAATGATTAATGAAAAAGTCTGTTCTTAGGCTATCTAGGATAAAAAATTCATTTATTATCAACAGAGGAAAGTCTTAATGCAATCTGGAATTTTAGAAAGAAGGTAAGATCAAATCTTTCTAAAAGTTGTCAGCCCTGCAGCAGGAAATGCTTGTGTATTCACTAGAAATTGAAGGTTATTTTTTCCTAGAATGTATTATTAATGCTGGGCCAAAAGAAAAATAAGATTCACTCTTAAAAGCATTCTCATCGTAGCAATTATTTTTCTAAATTTCCACATGCAAGAAAGTAGCCTAATCCCACTATGCAGCAATGGTCTTTGACCGAAAACATTATTTTTCTAATTAGCATGTTTTTTTGCTAAAACTTTCATCTTTTAATTTAAATTTAACTCTAAATATGTAATTTAAATATCATGAAATATTTATGACCCAGGCATTCCACAAGATTCACATAAACATTCAACTGTCATCAACAGCTCTATTCTACACCATCTGTTTCCTTCTGGACTCTAAATCAGTCATTAGTAACTGATCTTGGAGTTCTCACTTCCTGAAGTTGTACAATGTACCCTCTTTCAATGTTTATAACATTGAATGTTTATAATATTTGCTTTTGGAAAAGCAAATCAAGCAATAAAGATTATATTCAATAGTAGCTGCTGACTCAGAAATGTTACTAACATTTTTCAATAGCAGCTTTTAATTTTTGGCAGCTGGTGGGGCAGTGGATAAAGTACAGGGCCTGGGATCAGTTCAAGATTTGGGTTCAAATTGACCTTGCCCACTTACTAGCTGTTGACCATGGGCAACATAATAAAAGCATCTAACTATTCACCCTCCTGTAATATGGATTCAATCATTACTATTCTCTCCAAAGTCATTAATGATCTCATTATTAACTAATCCAATGACATTTCTTCTGTCCATCTTTCTTGACTATTCCCCAGCATCTTACAATAATTGCTGTCCCTACTGATGCTAAGTAAAGTGAGTAGAAACAAGAAAACATTGTACCCAGCAACAAGATTATGTGATAATCAACTGTGATGTACATGACTCTTCTCAACAATGAGGTGATTCAAGCCAATTCTAATAGATTTGTGATGGAGAGAGCCACTGTATCAAGAAGGAAGATTATGAAGACTGAATGTGGATATTTTCACCTTTTTTGTTGTTGTTTACTTGCTTTTTTCTTTCTCATTTTTTTGATCTGATTTTTCTTGTGTAGCATGATAAATGTGGAAATGTGTTTAGAAGAATTGCATATGTTTAACCTATATAATTATTTGCTTTCCAGGGGAGGAATGTGTGGAGGAAGGGAAGGAGAAAAATTTGAAACATAAGGTTTTACAAGAATGAATGTTGAAAACTATCTTTGCATATATTTTGAGAATAAAAATCTATTTTCAGAAATTAAAGTGAAATAAATAATTGCTGTCCCTTGCTTAGGTTCCTGTGAAATTCTTTGCCTCCTTTACTAATTACTCATCAAGTTTGCCTCCTTTACTAATTACTCATCATCTTCTCATATTACAATGAGAATATTCTAGTAAAATTCTATCTTTGCTCTTTCTCTTTTCTCTTTCTACAATTTCTTTTTGTTGACCTCACACATTACTATGGATTTCATTATCACTTCTATTGAAATGATTCCAAATCTCCATCACACATCTCTCCAGACTTATCTATTATTTTGAATGCCTTCTGCATCCCTTCACTTGGATATAACCTCAACATCCCAAGGGCAAAATGCCCAAAACCAAAAGCATCTTACCTTCACCAATTGCAGCAACATACTTAACTTCTTCCATCCTTTTTCCCCTCACAGTTGGTCACCAACTCTTCATAATTACTATTGCAATCATCCTAGCAAAGACTGGAAGGATTAGTTTAATAACTTAATTAAAAAAAAAAAAACCTTCCTGATTCCAGTCTATCCTCTCTCTGATCTATACTTCAAACCTCTTCCAGAACAATCTCTGATCATGTGAATCCTCTATTCAAAAACCTTCATCCCTTCCTTGTTACTTACCAAATAAATGATAAAGTACTGATACTGATGATCAAGATATTTCTAAATCTGACTGTAGTCATTCTTCCTCTCAAAAAAAACTTCTTGTTATTTAGAAGCAAGTGCATATGTATTTTCAAGTTTTTTATTAAATCACCTCAAAGGGTTATCTATATAAAAATACTAGTTACTTTGTTCTTCAAAATTTATTGTTTTTAATTTCTAAAATTCAAATGTATTCCCAAGTTAGAAAATAAATGTAATTAAGAAAAATTAAATTAAGTCAATTAGTAATGATAATAACAACTAATATTTACATAACATTTAAGGGATTTACATGACTTTTCACAATGACTCTGGGAAGCAGATATTCTTATTATCTTAATTTTATATAAACATCCATTATCTGAAAAATTTACAGTTTTATTAGAGAGGAAATTCTACATTTTTAAGCAAATTTGATTACTCTGAAGAGCAAAATAAAGTCAGTAATATAAATGAACATCTCTTTCTTTGTCATGTTCAGCATCAAAGGTATGTAATAATTTTCAGTTCTTTGATATCTAGATTATAACTAGCTTTGAAAATTCCTTCCTGGATTTCTGCATCATTGTGGCAGATAGGATTGTGTAGCTCAATGAAATTATGAACCACAGTTTCATTGCAAAAGTTACTCAAGATGGGCAGGTCATATTGGAGAGTTCTGACAAAAGGTAATACATTGGGGAAGGAAATGGCAAACCACTCTATTTTCTTTGTCATAGATAATATTAATATTAATTTATCAATTAATATTAAAGTATTAAATTAAAATGCTAAAAGATATGACTCCAGAAGATGAGCCCATCATGTGGGTGTTGGACAGAAGGGCATAGAATGAAATGGTCCATGAAGTCACAAAAAATTAGATGTGACTCACTGACTGAACAAGAATCATAAGAAAGTTCTGAAGAATGATTGACAAGGATGATGAAAAACTACCAATGAATATGAATAAATTTATTACAAGCTTATTGAGTTCCAAGCACTTTGTGAAACACAGAGAATCAAAAAGTGATTGTTGTTGTTCAGGTATTTTTTCAGTTATGTCTGACTCTTCATGACCTCCTTTTGGGTTTTTTGGGGAAAGAAGCCAGAGTGGTTTGCCATTGTCTTTTCTAGCTCATTTTACAGATGAGTAAACTGAGGCAAACAGGGTGAAATGACTTGCCCAAGGTCACACAGCTGGTAAGTATCTGAAACCAAATTTGAACTCAGAAAGTTGAGTCTTCCTGACTCCAGACCCAGCATCCTATCCACCTAGCTGTCCCGAAAGTAGTAGTCCATGCCTAATAATGAGTTCACACTCTAACTATGGGAATCCAAAATATATGAGCGTCATCTACAGGGTAGTTAGAAAGGTTCATGAGTCCTTAAAGTACAGTAGCAAGCAGAAGGCAAAGCCGACTGGTCCTCCATCTCATCAAAAGGATTACAGTTGATGAATTTCTGTGGTCTAGAGCAGACTAGATTTTGTAGAATCCCCCTCTAAGAGAAACATAGCATAAAACTTAATAAAAACCACAAACAAGGACAAATTATGATTTTGAGCTCCAACTCCTGAATGGAACTAGATACAATTTGGGGACTTTTGTCACTAATTTTTGACATGCTGCCAGGTATTAGAACATCAGCATCTGACTCACTTTGCTCTTGTAAAATGGGTTCCAAGTTCCCCCGTTAAATACTAAAGCTAGTAAAATCTCAAATATAGAAAAGATTGTATGTATTTAATCCTATACAAAATGCAGAAGGGAGTTATACCTAAACTTCTTACATTGCTAAAAAACAAAAACAAAAAACAAACAAACAAAAACTTCTCTTTTTCTAGAAGGCATAAAGCAGTCTTGCCTTGTAGTGGATTACATCTTTTCTCAAGATCCCACCATACCAGCTCAAGGACAGAGCTGGGGATACTTTTCCTCTGACTAGCCTAATTTTCTCCCATCCCTGCCAACTAAAAATCCATTCAGAATACTTGATTGCTTATATAGTTTTGATAAAAATAGGAGTCACCAACTCTATTCTTTCTGATAAGACCATCAGGCCCTACTACTAAATCCTAAGATCCTCCAGATATTACCACATCCCCTGCCTCTAAGCCTTACAGAACGCTGTCTCCTCTGACCAATCAATACAATACTAGGAACCCCAGGGTTTAAAAACCACCCTGCTGCTGAACTTTTTTTAAATAAATACTTTTTCATTCCTTCAATCTTATTCATTCTTGAAAAATCATCTCTTGGTTTCTTGCAGAGCTGATTCTCTAGTATTGGGACAGCTGATGGTTTTGTTCCCCCTCATTATAACTCTGTGCCTTATTCTTCCTTGGTACACATGTTTTCCTGTCATTATCTAGTATCAGTAAGGCTTAAAGTCTGAGACTTTGCTTCTCCCCATAGTGAGTCAATTAATGTTTTAGCATCTCCCTCTAGAGTCAATTCCCCAATGTACCTCTGTAAGGTCCTCAAGCATGAACTGATTCTCTCCGGGACTGAAAACTGCATGGCATCTCTATTTCTGTCTCATACTTTTCCTATTCCTTCTCATATCTGGAAGGAAATCCCTTCCTGTGCATGCACTCTGAAAACCCCCCAGAACAAAGGGAGAAGGGTTTAACCAAAGAAGGGGAAGGAGGAAATGAGGAAGTCTTAGCAACAAGCATATTTATTACATTCTCTCCCTAGCTAAAAATGTTGTTTTTGTTTATCCTTCACTCTCCAAGAGAACCATGACATCAGAGTTGTCTGTGATAACATGGGAGTGAGCTGAATTTAAGTGAGGAAGGGCTGTGCAAAGTCACCAGCTTCACTTTCTCCTGCAGAGTCATCTGGGTCTAGTGGCAAAATATAGATCTGGACAACTGGACATGGCTCTGGATGCAGTGAAAGACCTTGGCTTTTTAAGCTAAAGTCTTTAAACAGGTCTCAGTCTGACTTAAGCAACACCCATTCATCAATTAAGACTAGGTAAAAAATGTAGCCATGAAAATCACACCAAGTGCAGCATGATGCCCTGTACCAACCAATACCAGCAGGCTACCTAAAAAAATCCTTATCCCTTACTCTTGCAATATCATACATATATGTAATCACTAATCAGATATTCTTTGCACTCCTTTGGGGGCAGGAAATAGCTGTTTTTAAGCTCCATGATCTTTGGCTTTAATTTTGGACTTATTCATTGATATACTAAAAGGAACATTTCTAAAGCAAGGGTTCTAAACTTAATGTCACAGACTCTTCAGAAGTCCATGGATAAATTTTAGGGAGTCTATATTTCATTATTTTCTTTGTCATTCACTGTATTTTATGCATTTTTAAAAAATTATTCTGCTGTTCAAAGGTTTTAGCAGATTGCTAAAAGGGTACATGACACAAAGCAGCATTTAAAAACCCTGTGCTAGAGGAACTGAATCACATCAATATTGATATTCTCACTATAAACAACACCAAAAAAAGATAAGGAAGTTGCCACTAAGTGGAAGGATGGCTCACAGATTCTCCTTGAAGAGACAAAGGAGTTGGCAGAGTTAGTTTAATCATGTGTCCAAAAGCAACAGTAAACATCATTTCAGAGGACAATTGGTTTATTTCCCCTCACAGTGCTTATAATGATCATAGCAAAAAGATCACCATAAAGATAATTGTAGTTTATACACTAAATGTTGAAGAGGATGAAGACTAAATTCCATGAAGACTTCAATAAGCACTTCCAAATCAAATCAGTATATACTCTGATAACACAATGACTTCAATGAAAAGGTTGGCATTGAGAGGACAGTGAAAATACATTGGAAAATATGGGTTTGAACAAAGAAATGAAGCAAGGCAAAGGCCAACACATGAATCAGAAGACCTCCCTCTAAAGATAGGAACAGTTTTTAAAGAAGAAAGTGAAGAGATACTGGACATAATGACTGTTCAATAACATTACATACAAAAAATAAAATGGACTATACTATAAAAGACTGCTTACTGACATGGTAGTCATATCTGAACTAGCTATACATACATACACATATATATATGTATATATATATATATATAAGATCAGGTCAAATGATAAGGATAAAAATAACCTAAAGGATGATATTCAACAAAAGATGATGTTCTAATTTTCCTATTTTGTTCATTTATCATTGAAAAATGAAAAAAAGAATAATGGAACAGATGATAAGAAAAGGAAATTTATCTGATGTCAAATGATTCTCACAATGAGAAAACCAAAAGAGCATAGAAACTGCCCAGCTAGCAAACAAAAAACTATGGCAGCTAAGAGCTATGATACATTGAAATATGCATTTATTCATAAGAATTTTGTGAAGGGACAGAAAGAGCTAAAGGCTTACTAGGCCAGAATGTTGCCCAATTCAATCACTTTATTAGGTTTTTTCATTGCATTTTTTAAAAAAAATTTCTTTATTAAAAGGACCAGTTCAACTAGAGCTCTGGAAGGGAAGCTATTTTTTTCAAGAAATTATGGTAATATGAAGAAAAAGAAAAAAAAGAATGATGAGTGATCATAAGTGATATTCCTTCATAAAACTATAAAAAATAATACAGAAAAAAATTAGTTTGGAGAAAGCTTGACCTGAGACCTAATTAATGCAGGTTATCCCAAGAGCATTTTAAGGGTGAAACTGAAGGATAACTAATGGATTAAAAAAAAAAGGAAAAGATTTGTCAAGATGTTTGTAACAATTTTCTCTGTCAATGAAAGTAGAGCTACTGAACTTTAACATCCATGATAATATTTTGAAGAAATAGAAATGACAGAAAAAAAAATGAAAGAAAACAGAAGTAGAAAGAACATTAGAATCAGATCAAGTATATGTAGGAAGCAGCATACTTTTTGAAACACTGAGGAATTGATTTACAAGATACCACTAAAAGGGGTAAGATACTCAATCTGAAAAAAACAAAACAAAAAACAAACATGTACCTTGTGATTGGTGAGAGAATTATCACTTACTACAAACCTATGGGCCTACTTTCTCATTATTAAGACAAACATGTTTTTATGCCCCAGCATAGAAGATTTGTCTTGTTTTCTAGTCTACCTCGAAATTACTCAAGTTGAATAGCACTGCCATGTTGTGAAGAGCATTACCTTGTACCACATTCATTCTTCTGTTAGAATCCAGTTTGTCTTCAGGAACTAAGACCCTCCTCAGTTTTGGGGAAGCTTTTGAAGGAGGGTGGGAATGAGGGAAAACATTGGGTAATTTTTCTTCTACCTCTTCAATTTCAGTGACCATAAGAGTGGGCAATTAGAGGCCAGACTTTTTTCCATCACAACACTTTTTAAAAAATAATCAAATCTAAAAATTTTAATTTTGTTCATCAAATAAGTTACAGATATTAAAATATAATGACATTAAATTGATTTTATGTGATATGTCAGTCAATAAACATTTATTAAGAGCATACTATGGGCTTTGGGGGGGGGGGCTGAGCCAAGATGGCAGAGTGAAAAGGTGACTCTCTGCCTCTCCTCCAATCTTCTCTCAAATCAACAATAAAATAAGCCTCTGAACTGATCTTCAAGTCAACGAATTCAGAAATATTTGGACACTTTTCTGAAGAACTTCATATCAGGTTTGTCTAACTTGGACAGAGAGGTAAATAGAGGACTCCTGTGTAGGCCGGAAGTGAGGGTGGGACTCAGCTCAGCTCATCATGGCAGAAATTCCAAACTCCAAACTCCAAATTCCAAATTCCAAACACCTGGAGTTTATCTGAGGCACTCGGGACACTCTGCCCTGATTGGGGGCAGGTGTTCTGGCAGACTTGCCTTGTTTAAGGAGTAATTCGGACTTAGTCCTAGCCCCCACCGGCCCAGCACCTTAAGTTAATTCGCCGAAGTGCCCCAGGGCATAGAACTTCAGCCGCCTTTCAGCCGCCATTTTTTTCCCTACCTTAAAGAGATATCCACGCTGTCTAAAAAAAAAAAAAAAAAATGAAGCAAAAGAGAGCTCTCACCATAGACAGCTTTTATCAAGACAAAGAAGCCATGACCCCAGATCCTGAGGTTCCTTTAGACAGAATACCAGAAGGTATTAAAGACCATCCATCACTGGTCACTTTTTCAAAAGGCCTTTCTGGAAGATTGCATAAAGAACCTCAAAAGAGAGCTGGAGGATAAATGGGAAAATAAACTGAAATCAGTGCAAGAAGGATATGATGCCCTGCAAAAGAGATATGAAAAAGACACCAATTTATTGAAAAATAAAATTAGTGAAGTGGAAAAAGAGTGCAATGAACAAAAAAAAATCAATTGGCCAGTTACAAAAGGAGCTTAAAAAGGTAACTGAAGAAAACAACACTTTAAAAATAAGAATTGAACAAATGCAAGTGAATGACTCAATAAGACTTCAAGAATCAGTCAAACAAAAACAAAAAAAATGAAAAATTAGAAAAAAATATGAAATATCTCCTAGGAAAAACAACTGACTTGGAAAATAGATCGAGGAAAGACAATCTAAGGATTATTGGACTTCCTGAAAGCCATGATGAAAAAAAGAATCTAAACACTATCTTCCAGGAAATCCTGAAAGAAAACTGCCCTGAGATTGTAGAATCAAAAGGCAAAATCACCATTGAAAGAATTTACCGATCACCTCCTGAAAGAGACCCCAAAATTAAAACCCCAAGGAATATCGTGGCTAAATTTCAGGACTATAGCACCAAGGAACAGATTCTGCTAGCAGCTAGAAAGAAACAATTCAAATACCGAGGATCAATAATTAGAATCACACACGATCTGTCAGCCTCCACATTGAAGGATCGAAGGGCCTGGAACCAGATATTCTGAAGGTCAAAGGAACTTGGATTACAGCCAAGAATAACTTATCCAGCTAGAATGAGCATTATCCTCCAGGGAAGGAGATGGTCATTCAATGATATAGGTGAATTTCACCTATTTCTAATGAAAAGACCAGATCTGAACAAAAAATTCGACATCCAAACACAGAACTCAAGAGATGCATAAAAAGGTAAAAAGGAAAAGACTCTTGAGAACTTTATTTTTACTAGGGGGATACTTAAAGTTTGGGGGTATAATTAACTAAGAGCATACTATGGACCAGGCACTATGCAAAGTATCTTACAAATATCATATCGTTTTATCCTCAAGTCAATCCTGCAAGGAAAGTGCTATTATTATTCTTATTTTAAAATTATGGGAACTAAGGCAGATGGAGATTAAGTGCCTTGTCACATAGCTATTAAATGTCTGAGGCTATATTTGATGTCAAGTATCCTTAACTCCAGGCCCAGTAGTTTATCCATTGTACCACCTTGCTGCCTCAAGTGGGCATAAACGGTGGCAATATATTACTTTTGGCAAAAAGCTTTTTAAAAAAATATGACCAGAGAGACTATTTTAAATAAACCAGTATAAGATTGAAATATTGCTGTGGTGTAGGAAATGATGAGTTGGTGGATTTAGAAAAATACAGAAAGACAGATTTATGAAGGATGATATTATCCATCTTCAGAGAAACAGAGACAAAACATGCACAGTATGGTCTCATATAGATAGATATATGTGAATGTATATGTGTATATATACATATATATGATATGTGAATGTATATGTGTATATATACATATATATGATATGTGTGTTTTTATACATATCTCTGTATTGTTTGTAAATGTGCACATATGTAAATATGCGTGTATTTATATATGTAAGTATAAATATATCAGTGCTTATTGTAGTCTTCTTAGGGAGGGTAAAGAAAAGAGAGGGAATAGAATAAAATAAAAAGTGCACAACAGAGAACAAAAAAAACATACAAGGAAGCAAAGAAAAGATGGACAGCTCTGAACACAATGTGTAGTATTTATTATATAGGCTTATTTGAAATGAAAATGTATTGCTTTATATTTTGAATCCTCTTTTATGTTCTGCTGTGCACATGACAAAGTTTTTTTTTTTCTATTTTGTGTTTTGAGTTTTAAATAAATAAATGGGGGGAAAAGTATGACCAGAAAGGGAAGTGGGCTGGTCAAACAGCAAGAATAAAGAAAACAAATGATCAGTTGGTGTGCTGAAATCAGCATCCTCTTAATGTTAAGGGATTCAAAAGAAAACCTCTAGCAGTCTCGGTTTATTTCCTGTAGAGAGTAAGCAACATTAACAGAAGACATGGATGAGTTTCAATCTCCTTTGCAGGACAGAGCACTCATATTAGTGAAATTATAGACCCTTTTAAGTACTAAAAATATTATATCACATAAAACAATATATGTAAGCTCAGTTATTAATACTAAGAAATCCTGGCTGAACAAATGATGCCTTGAAATCAAGGGTTTCCTTTTGTACCTCCCTGTTACAAATCCACCTGACTTGGCACATATTTAGTAGTCTACTAGACTGAAAGACCCCCTGTCAGCAGTCCACTGTGTCAGCCTAGAACAGTGTCTAGCACACCACAGACTCAATAAACGTTTATTTAATTTAAGTGCTTCAAAAATATTTGTGGAGTTCCATAGGACATATAAAAAGTTAAACCTCAGTAAACAACTATATGTAATGGGTTCAAAAGAAAGACTTTTTTATTCTTTAAAGAAAAGCAGAGATCTACTTTGAGAAACTTTTTTTTAAAAAAAAGAATTAATTTTGCCTTAAAAATAAAGTTTTGAAAAGTGTTTGTGTCATTCAATAATTTTTTAACCTCTATATTTTATGTTCACATTGGCCTACCAGCTATAGTAAAATGTGTCATAGCAGTTTTAGCCTAGAACTAGGTCACAGGTTATAAACAATTTCATATTGTCTCTGTCTTTAGACTATTATGCTTACTTATATGTCTGGTATCACTATTAGTCAATTAATAAATATTTATTAAGCACTTATTATGTGTAAGCCATAAACTGAAAATATAAAGAAAAACAAAGAAAAAGTAATCTTATTCTTAAGGACCTAACATTTTTGAAAGATGGAGACAAAGTTTACATACATTTTCTATTATCTCTCTTTAATATGAGCTCACTACAACATTGACTTCAGCATGTGGATATTTCCTCCAATAATGAAAATCACAGTCATTCTAAATTTTAACAGGCAAAAAAATAATAATAGTAATTTGTGAGTTACAAGAGCTGAGAAAAAATTAATTCCTGCTGCCAGATTTATAGAAATGAATTTTGCCTAATTAACTAGACTGCTCCTCAGATAAAAATCTGCCTCTATATAACCACTCAAAGTTTTTTTAGGCAGGAGCAACAGATTCTGTTCTTAGGCAAAGCCTTGAAGACTCAGGGTTTGCCATTTCCAAACTTCACCAGCTCATTTTGTAGATGAGAAAATTGAAGCAAACAGAATTGAAGGACTTGAATGAGGTCATGCACTAATAAGTGCCTGAGGCCAGATTTGAACTCAGGAAAATGGGTGTTTATGGCTCCAGCTCTATTTACTGTACCACTTAGCTGGCTTCTCCATAAGATTAGAATAGGCATAGGTTTAACTTACTCTTGTTTTCAGAAGCTAAAATTACTCTTAAGATCATATTTACTTAAGAAAATTTTTCATTGTTTTTTTGCATTTATATAATCTACATTTTTTTCACTTTTATCTCCTGCTCCCAGACAATCATTCATTATGATAAAGAATAAAGGGGAAAAAAAAGAATTCTGCAATCATCTCACTATTGTATGCTTGTGAAAGCTGGACAGTACACCAGCACCATGCTAGGGAAGTGCATCACTTTCACTTGAACTGTCTTAGGAAGATTCTGAAGATCACCTGACAGGATAAGATACCAGACACAGAAGTTCATTCTCAATCAAAACTACCAAACATTCCAACTCTCCTGCAGAGAGCACAACTCCATTGGGCTGGCCACATTGTTCAAATGTCAAATGTACACTTGCCAGAAAGACTATTTTATTGAGAACTCACATAGGGCAAGTATTCACAAAGTAGTCAGAAAAAGGGATACAAAGTATCTCTTCAGAATTTTAGAATCAATTGTGAGACATGGGAGACACTGGCACAGAACCACTAAGTATGGCGTGCCCTCATCAGAGAAAATGCTGTACTCTATGAGCAAAGCAGAATTGAATTAGCCCAGAAGAAATGCAAGAAGCACAAAATTAGAGAAGCCACCCCAAATGTCTATATGGACTATTTGTATCTGATCTGCCTAGAACACTCCAAGCTCATATTGGTCTGATCAGCCACAGTCAGATACACTGTAACTCAACTCTAACACAGTGATGTCATTTTGGTTCTATTTGAGAATAAACCAATCAACCAACCAACCAACCATATAGTAAGTATAATGCTATTTGTAGTGGTTCACATCTATAGTTCCTTACCTTGACAAAGAAGCAAAGGATCATTTTTATTACTCATAATCACAATAAAGTCATCCAATTCATTTTGAAAAACATTTAAGAGCCTCCTGTGTGTCAAGCAGTGCATTCAACTGCCGAAAAAGCAAAGTTTAGCTAAGAAATGGCCTTTACACATATTTTTGTATCTCCATGATAAAGCTTAATGTCTAGTCAAGGATATAGCAAGCTAAAACAGATGACACAAAAAAAATAATCAAAAAGGGCACACGAAAGGTACCACGTGGTAAAATGTGTAAAATCATCAGAAATATTATACAAGAAGATTTTTCTAATTTTATTGTATTATTTCACACAATCAGTGTGTTCCACCCCTCCACCATAAACTTTTTGATTCAGTGATGTTGGCCTTCTAACAAAACCTGGCTATCCTTCATGTTGGGAATGGTCTGCTTCTAATCTCTTCATCCTGGCTTTTTTTTAAGTCCCAGATAAAATCCCACTTTCTGGAGGAAGCCTTTCCCAATTTCTCTTAATTTGATTGCCCTCTCTAGATTGATTATTTCCTATTTATCCTGTGTATGATTTACTTGTACATAGTTGTTTTCCATGATATGAGTAGCATTACCTTGAAAATTCATCCATTTAGAATTTGTGATCCTTTAATAAAGTATTAGCAGCATCAGGACTGTCTCTGAAAACTAAGACCCTCCTGAGTTTTATAGAAACTTTTTCCAGGTTTCTTTTCTTTTTCTTCCCTTAATGTCAGTGGCTTTTTCCATGATAGCTGATAGTACAAATAGCCTGCCCTTATTAAAAGATCAAAAATTCTAAACAGATGAATTTTCAAGGTAATACTACTCACATCATCGCAATGATTTTAAACAGGAGCAATTTCAAGGTAGACTGGGGGATAAAAACTGTACCCCTAAGAGGGCTGCATTGAGGATTACAACATTGTCTTGGCTTCTTTGCTGAATTCCAATTGTATCTGACCTTTCAGTACAGGCATCTGTTGCCTGACATCTGCCTATTGATATCTAGTACTTCTGATCCAACTATTGTCTCATGTTTCTGGCCTATTGATTTAGAAACCTATAGAATTGGGAATTGAGACCAAATTTACATAACTGCCTTGATGATTTGGGCTCCTTCTGGAATGAAGACTTTACAGCTGCAATTTCCATCTGCTATGCAGCTTGGAAAGTCTTACGTGCTGTTATGGGGAACCTATAGTTAAGGCAGGTTCCATCCTTGATCCCACCCAGGAACAGGATATTAAAATATCATATTTGTGTCAGTTCAAATATTTTCCAAAATTTTCTATAAGCCATACGGAAAAAAATTTCCTATGAAGTCTGGAACAAATTTAAGCCTTGGTTTTCTCAGTTATAAAATCAGAGCGTTGTACTAGAGGACATCTAAAGATGCCTCCAGTTCTAGATACATGATATTATCTTGATGGTTAAGGTGGGATATAGTGAGGGGTGAAAGAAAGAGCAGTAGATTTAGTAAAGACAGGCTTAAATCCCGATTTTGCTGCTTATGGTTTCAATGATTCTCAGCTAACCTTTTTGGCCCTTGATTTCTTAATTTGCAAAATGAGAGGGTTGGATTAAGTGACCTTACTTAGTCCTATCAGCCTTAAATTGTATAACTAAAGTATTTTAAATATGGTAGAGTTCCTCCTCCATAGTTCATCAAAATTAATTTGCATTTACTTTATACACATTCTGTATTTACTAACGTCTATATGTTATTTGCTCTCTAAACTCCTTGAGGGTAGCAACTGCTTCATTTTGTCGTGTCACAGTATCTAGAAAATAGTAGGCATTTAAGAAATTCTTATTGTTGAATTCAACTATTTTCCTTTTATAATCTAATTCTCATCAGGATACTTTGGAAAAAGAAATGGAAAACAACAACTCCACTTTTTATAAGCTCTACTTTCCTCTGTTACTTGTATTTGTGAACTAAAAAATAACTTCAATCTTGACTGATAAAAGTAGTGCTCAAGACACCTGCATCAAGGAAAAGAAGAGGAATAAGTTTTTCATTGAAATTAGACATATTGGGGCAGCTAGGTGGTACAGTGGATAGAGCACTAGCCTTGAAGTCAGTAGGACCTGAGTTCAAATCTGGCCTCAGACACTTAAAACTTCCTCTCTTTGTGATCCTTGGCAAGTCACTTAACCCCAATTGCCTCAGAAAGGCAAAAAGAAAGAAAAAAAAAGAAATTAGACATATTAAAGAACTAATTCATTAACCATTAAATCTTTTAAAAGTATATAATATTCCCTTTAGAATGTGCATGTACCATCTCATTCCTTTGTAACTGAATATGCTATTCTTTAAACATTCAATATAACTTTTAAAGTGGTTATTATTTAATTTTCCTTTCTTTTTAAAGTTACAATACTAAGGTTTTCTTCAGTGCTAATAACAGTATCAACTTCTGTTCATTTCAATGGATAGTAATTTAATTGCATTATGACTAAAAAGGTTTTGTAAACTAGCTTGAATAAATAACATTATTTAAGTAGGAACATATGATACAAATTTTCAAAGAGGATGGGGAATATTGACAAATGAATTTTTGGAACTTGTTATGCTTATAACTTTATCTTTTATAGGTAACATAAATTTGACTGTGTGGTTTTAGAAAAAAAATAATTATAATAAAATGTAGACATAAGAAAGTCAAAATCTAAGAGGCAGAATTTTTAAGGTCTTCAGTAAACCTGAAGGTTATTTTAAAACAAATTATTAAAAGACCAAGACAACTTGTTATTGATTTTTTTAAAACACAAAGAGATCAAAAAATGCCTCTATTCTTCCAATATCCCAGACAAATTCAAACAAATGATTATATTAGAATACAGAAAGTATGATTCTTTAGTTGTAGATTAGAAATTAGGCAATCTGTAAAAGAGCAAGTCAACAGTAGGACATGGCAGCCAGAAATATTAATTTGATCTTAGTTTATATTAATAGGAGCCTTCTGCAACAAAGTGATGAATCCATTATACTTTGTATGAAAAAAAATTGAAAGCCAAAAATATTCTTTAAACTTCAAAGGTAAATTTAATATAATGTGATTGCTGAGCCCCATGATGAACCTGCTTATGTTATGGATGTGTTACAATTTGCAAATGGCCTTCCTTCATGGTACTTCCCAAAATTTGATACAATACTTAGATATGGTCTAACCGGGGCAAAATATAATGGGGAAACCACCTTCCTGGTTCTAGATATTGTTATTCTATTAATGCACATTAAGATCAAATTAGGAGGAGCCAAAATGCTGGATTAGAGGCAACCCAACTAAACTCTGTTAGCATTACCTTCAAACTACTTTAAAAATGTCAAATATGTCAGTATTTGATGTCAAATATGGAGTGGCAGAGCCAACAAAAGATTAGATGTTTCTGCCTTAAGAAAACTTAGATTGACAGGAGAAGTTTATGATATTAAGGTGGAGGCTTATCCAGAGCCCATGCATATGGCAGCAACAACAGTATCTGCAGCAGCAACAACTTCAAGAGTTCTCAGCCCAGAGAGAGTAAGGTGGCCAAACATCTGATCCAAAAGAGATTATAAGGAACACTTTGTTGGCACTGTGTACAGCTGGCACTGATTGGAAATTCACTACACTACAGTTCCAGGATGGAGAGGAGTGCTGGACATCAGTCATAAGAGATCAAGGTCCTGATCTCAGTTCCAATGCAAAGAAAGTGCTAATGCTTGTAGTTGTATAGAACCCAGGGCCCTTCCTGGGTAAATATCAGAGTACAGAGTAGGAAAGCAATGAACATACCCCTTTCAGTATCCACCATCCTAAAAGCACCAATTTACAGATACCCAGAACTACTTCAGAAAAGAACAGCACAAAAAAGCCTGAAAGTACACTAATGAATTGTTGATGGAATAGTAAACTAGTCCAATCATTTTGGAGAACAATTTGTAATTAACCTCAAAAGGCTATAAAAATGTGCAAACTTTTTAATCCAAGAATGCCATTACCAAGCTTGTATCCCAGAGATCAAAGGAAAAGAAAGTATATATACAAAAATATTTATAGTAGCTTTCTTTTTTTAGTGGCAAAGGATTGGAAATTGAGAGCATGCTCATCAATTGGGGAAATGGCTGAAACATTCAAGTTGTGGCATATGATTATGATGGAGTGCCATTATGCTGTGGGAAATGACAAAGGAAGCAAGTTCAGAAAAACATGACAAGACCCATATGAACTGATGCAAAATGACGTGAAAAGAATGAGATCATTGTACAAAGTAACAGCAACCCTGTAATGATAAACTGTAAAAAAACTTGGCTGCTCTGATCAATACAATGATTCAATTCCAAAGTACTAATAATTTTTTTTAAAAAAGCTATCTATCTCTAGAAAGAAAACTGATAAACTCTAAGTATAAATCCAAGTATAATTTTCCTACTTTCTTTATTTTTCTTGCTTTAAAGAGTATGGAAATATGTTCTTCATGATTTTACCATGTCTCCTTAATGAGTGGGGGAGGAGGAAGAGAAGAGAATATAGAACTCAAAATTTAAAAAGAAAATTATTAAAATAAATAGATAATAAAAAGGAATAAATTTGCTTTTCTGGTTTCCATATTATTTTTGGTTCATATAAACCTTGTATTTCTTTTTTTCACATATTCTTTTTTTCTAAATTTTTTTATTAAAGTTTTTTATTTTTAAAATATATGCATAGATAATTTTTTAACATTAACTCCCCCATAATCCAATATATGTTAAACATGGTAAAATATATTTAACCTTGTATTTCACTAAAATCTACAGGTGTTATCATATTTTAAGAAATAATAATGGAAACTGCCCAAACAGCTTAGACCTAGAAAATAAAGTAGTAGCTAAAAGAATACACGGATTACCTTCTGAAAGAAATCCCAAAATGAATACTACCAGGAATATTATACACAATTGTGTGTATGTATATTCTTCCCTCCTCAAACCAATATTCAAGTGTTGCCTAGTCCCCCCATTCTCCCTTTCATTTTGCAAATTCTTCCTTTCATTTCTCATTTATGTAAGATAATTTTCCCCAATTTCCTAATTTACTGTCCCCCTTTTTTAGTGCATCCCTCCTTCTCAACTTTCTATTCTTCTTTTGACATCATCATAAATACTAGAACTACACCCATGCCTTCTATTTAATTAAATTCCCTTTAACAACCTTAGTAATAATAAAATTCTGAGGAGATACATGTATTATATTCCCATATAGGAATGGAAATAGTTTAACTTTGTTTAGATCCTTATTTAGTCTTCTTTCAGGTTTATCTTTCTTGCTTTTTTTTGAATCTTGTGTTTGAATGTCAAATTTTCTATTCAATACTCTTTCCATAAAGCAAGTCCTCTATTTCACTAAATAGACATTTTTCTCTCTGAAAAAAAGACTACGAGAATTTTCCAAATGATCTATCATGGGAGAAACCACACCTATGCCATCCTCAGATTGCACAACTGACCTCTGATATCGAGGCATGGGGCTTTTTATTTATCCTTGTCAAAATTCATCTTATTATACTGATACAATCATTTTAGCCTCTTAATATATTTCTGGAGACCAATTCTGCCCCCCCAAAGATATGTATCTCCATTCTAAATTTATGTTATGTAAAATCCAAAAGGAAAAGTCCCAGGAGAGGCATAGACAATGTTTCTCTAGGAACAGTTTCTCTAAAAAAAATTAAAATTGCTGCAACCACTCAGAAAAAGCAGTTCAGATACCAAGGAATAATAGTCTAGAACACACAAGATTTAACTTCTGCTAAAACAAAGGGAGCTCTAGGAATTGTTGCTGTTTAGCCATTTTTCACTCATGTTTTAGTTTAGTTTAGTTTCAGTCATGACTCCATTTGCAATTTTCTTGGCAAAGATACTGTAGGGATTTCTCATTTCCTTCTCCAGGTAATGACCTTTACAGATAAGGCAAACAGGTTAACTGACTGACACAGAATCACATAGGTAGTTAGTATTGGAGCTGGATTTTAATTCAGGAAGATAAATCCTCCCAATTAGAAACTCAACATCCAATCTACTCTGTCACCTAGCTACTCCAGTGCTCTTTGAATATAATATTCCAGAAGGAAAATGAAATAGGCTAACAATCAAGAATAACTTACCCTACAAAACTGAGTATTATTCTACAGTGACAGAAGGGGTAGGAGGTGGGGGAAAGAATGGGAAGATCTTTAATGAAATTTTAAGCATTTCTGAGGACAAAATCAGATTTGAGGAAGAACTGTGAGATGTAAATAAAAGAATCCAAAGAAATCTAGAAAGGTAAATTTATTTGAGCAATTAGAAAGAAATTATGATGATGTAATGCTAACATCAAAAAGGAGGAAAAGAAACAAGTATTCCTTTAGAATCTTAATATCTTCAGAGCATATTGAAAGAATTAAATCAGAAAATCACAGATTTGGGGGGGTGAAATGCTTCTATTATGATGATTTAAGGGGAAAAAGATAAGGGAAGGAGATACATACTAATGTAAGAAGTAAAAAGAAGGGGAACTTGCTGTTTCTGGATGACATACAGTTTAGGGTGAAAATGCATCAAACTCTGATCAATTCTGATGGATATGGCTCTCTTCAACAATGAAATGTTTCAAACCAGTTCCAATTGTTCACTGAAGAAAGCCATATACACCCAGAGAGAGGGATGTGAAATGTGGACTACAACATAACATTTTCACGCTCTTTATTGATGTTTGCTTGCATTGTGTTTCCTTTTTCTGATTTTTTTTGTTCATGTAGATATGATTTTTCTTGCACAGCAAGATAAGTATGGAAATATGTATACATATATTCAAAAAATGCATCAAATTCAACAGGGAAAGAACTGGAGTAGATGGGGTGTAGTGTGTGCTCTAAATAAATTATAATACCAAGAAGAGAAGTAACAAGCAAAACAAACTAAAGAAAGGATTGGGGAAAGGTTGGGAGAGAACCAGGACTAATGGGGTACCTTAGATTGCCTCCTACACAACTGGAGAATGGTTCAACAAATTTTGATATGTGAATATAGTATAATATTGTCATGTCATAAGACAAAAGAGAAAATTTCAGTCAAACTTGGGCAATATGAACTGAAAGAGAATGAAATGAGAATAACCAAGAAAAAGATAGCAACATTACAAAGAAAAACAAATCTGCATTTTCCTCTCTAACCCAAACATTCACACACAGGGACTTCAATATATATTATGTTCCCTTGAATAGTTTAGCCTTTCAGTTTATCAACTACCACTTCTATATCTTTACTTGACATCAATCACCCATAGAAATGAGGCCCACAGGTTTTTAGGATCCCTGCTTTGAATGTAAGCTTCTGACACTAGTCTTGAATTATCAAGGACAGCAAAGATAGAGAAGTCTAGAAAAAGATAGGGAAAGAAGACTGATCACTGTAATGATCTACTATGGCTCAGAAAAAAATATGATAAAGCAGATTACCTATCTTTGCCAGAAAAGCAATAGATTCAAGGTATAGAAAAATAAATATTTTTGGACATGGTCACTATGCAGATTCATTTTGGCTGATTATGCTTATTTGTTACAAGGATTGTTTTTTTTTTTTTGTTTTGTTTTGTTTTGTTTTTTCAGTTTTAAATTGAACAGATAGCAATAGGGATGCCACCAGGATGAGAACTATTGAAACATTTGTTCTTAATGCACAAGAGGAAATAGAAGGAAGTTTGAAATGAATAGCAGATAAGCAGAAGAGTTTTTGAAATAATATGTGAAATTCTTTCTTAAGACAAGCAGTATGAAAAAAAGATTCAATTTAACATACAATTCTTTTAGTATTTTGTTGTGCATATAGAAGTATTCTTTCTTTTTTGGTGTTTAAATTAAGAATAAAAATATTTTCAAAGGATAGGGGAAACCTGAACTGGTTTGTAAAAACAAAAACAAAAAATCAGAAAAGTAATAAATAGATATTAAAGATTTCAGTGAGATAATTGAAGGATCAAGCTCCAAGAGAAGACAGGAGGTAATAGGGTCAAGGATACATACAATAGATTGATTTTGGCAAGAAGGGCCACCTCTTTATTAAAAACTGGAACAAATGAAAGAATGGCAAATAATGAAGAGAACTTTTGAGGTATAGAAGGGTAAAGAAACTATAAGTGGCAGCAGGCGGAGTATTGGGGGAAGGTTGGCTTCTGTTCTCTCAGTAAAGTGGGAACTGTAGTCCTTTGCTGATGAGGAGCAGGAGAGGATGATATAGAAGAAATAAGGAAAGAAGAAAGGTTTGACTAGTCATTGAGAGTAGTATAATCATAAAAGAACAAAAGGATTTCCATGGAAGAGTCAGCACACAGGGGAGTTTAGATAATATCTATTTGCATTAAACTCATCATTTTTCTATGATTTCTCCCTAGCCATGCAGTACCATTTAAATAGAAATGGAGAAGGAAGTCTTAGGGGTAAACCCAGGCTGAGGTTTGGCAAGTATTTCCCATTTCCATATCATTTGTTTCTCACTTCTGCGGCAACTGAGCCAAGTCATGAAAATTACCCCATTGCTTCTGAGACTGAAAATGCATGGGAAATAAAGTGAGAGAGAAGCCAAAGTTAACTTTTTCCTACATGGGCTCCTGGGACACAAAAGTGGGGGTAGGATTAAAATCTTGCATGATGTGTGTGTATACATATACATATGTATATACATATATATATACATATATATATATATATATAGTCACAAGCACAGAGACAGCATCACATTGAACAAAACCTGAATGCAAAAGACCTTATCATTAGCTTGGGATCTAAATTTAAAATAACACCAAAATAGACAAACACTTAGATGATGTATCCAAAAATATGAGGGAAGAAAAGGGAAAGGTCTGTTTGTAAGTGAACTAATTTTCACTTTTATGTTTAGACTGAAGTGAAAAGATTCAGCTAAATAAAGCATATAGCACATACCTCTCAACATCTATACAAAGTAATAAAGAATTCTTTCTAATTATTTTTGAAGTAAATAAATTCAATTTAGTAAATATTTGTTGGGAATCTACTTTGATAAATCTTCTATTCTGGGCCCTAAAAGGAATACAAAGTAAGTAAAATAGTCCCTGATTTCAAGCAGTCTATCAAGAAACTGAATTTTAAGTAAATGGCATTAAATGTGCTACAAAAAACAAGCGTATAAAAGTAAAACATCATATTTGATTCCAAGGTAATTTCCCTAGTATAGTCTTCTACTTTCTTTTCCCTTCCCAATTTTGTTTCCCCTCATGCTTTCATCCATCTGAATATTTGTTCAAGTCCACAGTCCAGAGGACATATCTCTTGTTTTCCAAGGAGTTAGATACCAAGTTCTCACAGTTTTTCTCTCTAGCCCAACTATTCACACTCAGGAACTTCAATTTATATATGTTTAATTTATTTGTTCATATGTTTTATGTTAACAGTTTAGTCTTTCAGATTATCAACTACCACTTCTATTTCTTTACTTGACATCAGTCACCCACAGAGATGAGGCCCACAGGTGCTTATGAACTCTGCTTTGAGTGTAAGTTTCTGACACGTCTTGAATTATCAAGGACAGCAAAAATATTTCAATTTACTTCATTTATTCCTTATTCATTCAATTGGAACTGGTATAGAGCACAAAATAGAAAGTAATCTAACTGGAAAATATAACCTTCTGGAGATCATTGGTGAATAGGTTGGATTCAGTTTTTAATCCATTTTTAAAACTGCACAATACACCAGCCCTGAAGTCAGGAGGACCTGAGTTCAAATCTGGTCTCAGACACTTAACATTCCCTAGCTGTGTGTCCCTGGGCAAGTCACTTAACCCCAATTGCCTCAGCAAAAAGCAAAAATAAAAATAAACTGCACAATATCTATTATATCTTAAGTTTACAAATATTTTCAACCTAAAATCTCATTTTTATGGCAATTAAAGAAATAAGTACCTTGATTAAATTTTTTAAAATAAATTTCTTACTCAAACTGAATTCTAACTTGAAAGAAATGTTTTTCTAAGGTGCCTGCTAATATATATGGACTCAAGTAGTATCATCACTAGTTTTTACACTTCTTACTCACTTTGATCTGTTACTCTGAAATAGCATTAATCTCTTATTCAAGACAGCAGGTGGTTTTAAATTTACTATTTAATTATAAAAACAAAGTACACATGATAGAAACTCAAAGCATCATACACAATCTTTTTCCATTCTTGACATAAAAAAGTTCACGTTTGATGTTATTTGTCATGTTTGTAATTTAAAGAGTTTTTTTTTTTAATTTAAAGACTTGAACAGTGAAATAATGAGTTGAAATAGTATTCTGGGGGGCAGCTAGGTGGCGCAGTGGATAGAGCACCAGCCCTGAAGTCAGGAGGACCTGAGTTCAAATCTGGTCTCAGACACTTCCTAGCTGTGTGACTCTGGGCAAGTCACTTAACCCCAATTGCCTTAGCAAAAAGCAAAAAAAAAAAAAAAAAAAAATAGTATTCTGGCCAAGAAGGGAATAATTACAATTATTACAAAGTTTCTTTTGCACTAAGGCACTATGGAAAACTCAGGAAGCATAGCCTTATAATAAAGATGGGATAATGAGGAAAGTGTTTATACAGTTCTTTAAGGTTTATGATGGGTTGCACATATATTATCAAATTTGATCCTCAAAACAACCCTGTGAAGTAGGTGCTAGTAGTTTCCCCATTTTATTGATGAGGAAACTGAGGAACAAAGAGCTTAAGTGACTAGCGTAGATCACACAACTAGTAAATATTTGAGGCTGGATTCAAACTTACGTTTTCCTGATTCCTTCCAGCATTTTATTCACTTAGCTACTCAACCAAGCCTATGGGAGACTTAGAGAGAGGGGAGGCAGAGTTTAAGAAAAACCTAGAGAATGCTGCATTGGAAGAGGGAGCCCTGGAAAGGTTAGAAATTGTACTAGGGCACTAGGCATCCAAAGGAAATGACTCCACTATTACTGGAAACATTTGTGTGACTGGTGAATGGGACAAAGTTGGAGAAAGAATTGTGAACAAAAACAAACTTTGGCTTAAGTCATTGCTAGTCAAACACAAAGCTAAGGAATGTCCCATTGGGAAAGGCCAGGAGAGCCTGCACTCAAATGCCTTAAGTAAACCAATTTAGCCTGATATGATTATGTCAACAGAAATTAAATATATAATACTGAAATATTGTGTTGTAGATTCTATTTCTTCTGAAACAACTATGTTTTAATAATAATTTCTTCCACTTGTTAGGACCAACTACAAAACACAATTGAAGAGGATAAGGAATTTCTAAAAATTTCACAAATTACTTTCCTATTACATGCCAAAAATGTTTAAAATACTGAGAGGAGAGACAGATGTTTCCTTGCTATCACTAATATTTTGGGATGTCACAAAGGAAGTAAAAATCTAAAGAACTCTGGAAATCCGAATTGAAGCAGCAAGTACCAAAGAATAAAGAATGTAATACACTTAAGATAGTACTAAATCAAGCTGAAAGCCAGCTGTCAGACCCAAGAGCAAACAACAATCATGGAATCTCATATAAAAAAGTTTCTAATGTATAATGGCTACTCCATTTTTGAAATTCTAGGTATCATTAAGTATAGCCTAGAAAGATTAAAAATTTAAATGGTAAATAAAAAAACAATTGAGACAATGGAGCCATCATGTTTTCAGAGCTATGTTCAATAAATAAACAAATTGCTATCAAATGGATGGATTTAAATGATCATTTAAATAATTTAGGATTTAAAAATTCTAAATTTGTAATCATTTAAACTTTGCATGAATAAAATTACATTTTAAAAATAGAACATGTACCCATTTTAGTGACGTATTTCATATTTAAATCAATGAAAAGCAATGGGATTCACATTTATTTTTAAAATCTAAAAACCTCATTACCAATTTTTTAATACTTGGGAGTATGAGTTGTATAACTTCAAAAAATTTATTGATTGGCTGGTTAAACATAATCTCTAATAATATTTCACTGTAATTAGCATTGGCAAAATACTCATATTTACAGGCTTCTTTTTAACTGAGTTTGTAAAAAAGAAAAGAAAAAACTTAAGAATTTATGATCTTGAATTAATTCAATATTCTCCAAAACTTATCCTTGATATTATCTTTAATTGTTCAGTCACCAACTCCCTCTACTCCCAGCACAATAAAACTGTTATGAAGTCCTATCTTAATTCTATCTCTCTAATTCATGCTCCAGATGTCAATGACTATATCACTCCTTAATCAAAAAACTCCAATAGTTCTTCACTGACTTGAGGACAAAATACTCATTCCTTCATTGACATGTAAAGGACATGTAAAGTCCTTTGGGATTCAGGTGTGAACCTACCTCTCCTGTCTTACAATATCTTCTTCCCCTTCACATACCCCACAGAGCAGTGCTTACTTTCTCATATGTAACATTCCATCTCTCATCACTCTTCTTTTCACTGGCTGGCTCCATGGCTCACACTCACTCCTCATCTTTGCCTCTTGGGAACCCCAGCTCCCTTTAAATCTCAGATCAAACATCAGCGCCCACATGAGGCCTTCTTTGATTCTCCTCCAGCTGCTACTCCAAAGAATGACTTCATATGTCCTGAAGACTCATTATGGCACAATAGATAGAAAGCTAGCTTGCCTTTGACCAATACTGATTGTATGATCTAGGTCAAGTCACATAACCTCTCATTCTTCTAGGTGACTCAAACAGATTATGAATTGCAGAGGTAGTGCTGACTTACACTGGAGGACCAAGTTCCTTACCAAGAGCTCCCTACACAAGGAAATTACAGATCCTATCCTTGTTCCTTTCTACGCATTGTATTTTGTACTGTTATCTGTGTTGTTCCCTATACTAAAAAGCTTTTTGGTGGTAGAAGTAGTCTCATTTTTATCTTAGCATCTAGTATAACATCTATCATATAGAAGGCACTTAACCAATAGTTAGTTAATAATCATTGGCATTCCTTCTTGGCATTCCTATGTCAATAGGACCTCAACAATACCTGCATGGATTACCGCAATAACATCCATTCTCTCAACCTCCAAATCACTCTTTACAATACAACCATTTTCAGCTTCTTCAAAAACAGATTTGATCATAGCATTCTAGCACCATCTTACACTTCTACTTATTTCGTATGATTCCTTTATATGAATATTTCAGGCAAACTAAACTGCTTAAAGTACCTCATTATTCATCCTATGTTGTCCTAAGTTTATAGTTAGAACCACAAAGGACTTTGCAGATCAACTAGTCCAATTCTCTCATTTTAAATATAAGGACCCTGAGGTTCATTGAAATGAAGTGACTTACTCAGAATCACAAAGTTTTAAAGGCAAAATTTAAACTGAGATCTTCCTATTTCCAAGTCTAGTCCTTTCTCTGCTGTCTCAGAGTCTTTGTTCATATTGTCTACGCCTGAAATGCTTTCTCTATCATTAAAAGTCTCCTTCCTGACATCTCTTCGATTATCACTGTCCAGATCACCTCAAATTCAGGAACCACTCATCTAACTATAAACTACTATAATTCTGTGATTACACGTGTTGAAATCTAAGACATTTTTTGGAGATCCAGCTCAGGTACTCTCCCTAACAGTTCTTACTTTAAGCTTTTCTCTCTTTCCTCAGATCTCTAAAATAACTATACTCACATTCTAATATGGAGTATTTGGAGCTATTTGTCTGCCAATTGTATTTTCCCTAACAGATTATAATGTTTCTTGAAGGCAAGAATCATATATTATTCATCTTTATATATTTAGTGTTCTGCCAATATTGGTACTTTATAAATGTTAAAAGGAACTTAACTCATATTTCCCTCATGACTGTTACAGAAATAGATGATTTTGACCAAATGTGGCACAAAACTAAAAGGTATCTAATGTATCTTATTTTTAATGTAAAAGTCATCCTGCCATTTATAATAAAATGATAACTGAAAAAGACAAATAAACATGCCCTCAAAAATTATGTGTCATTAAAATTTTATACATGGGAAGATGCATATACGTATAGAAATATAAATAAGTCAAACTGCATGGTTCAAAGAACTATCAATAAAGCATAAAACAAGGGAGCCCAACAACCACCTAAATTCTAGGTATAATGTTTACTTTTTCAATGTGCTATTAACTGGGTTAAAACACAAGTTGTTAGTAGTTTAATTCATGGGAAAGTCCTAATCCACTGAAGTTTATCATTATTGAAGGAAATTCATCCAATCACTTGGTTGTCAACTGACAACTCAAGTTTTTTTTTTTTTAATTCAAAGCTACAACATGGAAAATATTGTTACAAAATTTGATTCTACATCCACAAAAGTTCAAAGAGAATTCAAAAAGTATATCTAAATTTGTAGACTAAAATTTTATCTAATATATGTCCCTAAAAATGCCAACTCCCCTTCAAAATTAACAGTAATAACAACAACAATAACAATTAGGTAAGGGAATGTTTCATCAGTATGGAATTTCTGATGTTAACAGAATTTTACTGTCTTGGTCTCTAAACTGTGAATAACTGGAGCCACACAAAACAGACCTGGAGACAAATTTTAGAGATTAAGTAGCAATTGAATTAATCATTTTCAGTATTTACAAGAAGGTAGAGATTTTAAACAAATCACAAATGGGAAGGTGGATGATTTCCCATGGCAAGCCCATGAAGGCAAGACAATATGGGTGTTCTTCAATCCTGTGGGAATAGTTTATAAGTGATTGTTTCAAATCACATGGGGTAGTTACTTGTTGAGGGACAGGCCCAGAATTCTGTGATGGGAACAGATTCAACAATATTTGATTCACTTCACTTACCATATATAGGAGAGTATTGTTAAGAATTGATTAATCATTTCAAGCTGCATTGTAAGACTCGCTCCCAAGCCAGAAAAGGCAGCTCTGAGAGATCTAAATTATCAAAATCATAATCATATTTTTTCTTCATTTGTTAGACAAAGTTTAACCAAGTTCAACACTAGTTCCCTAACAATCTGAATTGCTGTCAGCATTGAGAGATTAAGTCACTTACCCCAGTCACATAAACCAGTCTAGACTTGAACTGAAGTTTTTCTAGCTCTCACACTGACTCTCCCAAATAATAACACTACCTCTTTAAATTTATTTCAACAAGGTTCCTTGCCAATACCACAAAATTGACAACAAAGGACAAAGTTCCTGGTGTCTTGGTGTCTTCTGCTATTTAAATATTTTAAAAGGTAATTCAAACACAAAGCTTAGATCTAAATAACTAAATACAAAGTAAATTTTGTATTGATTTTCACTTTAGCTTTACACAAATGCTTGAATATTAATAATTCATTAATAGAACAAAAGGACCTCTATAGTTTTCAAGCTCTGATTCCATGGCAATATCAAAATATATATACCATATATATAATATATGTATATCATATATATCAATACATATATATACCATATATATATATCTCAAAATAAATATACCATATATAATATGGTATAGTTAAAAAATATTTAATATGGGGTAATTAAAAAAACAAACAAGAAAAACCTCCATATAGGGTCAGAACATGATTTGAACCCGAGCTCTGCTATTCACATTTGTATTGGCCTACATAAATAATTTAATCTCTCTGGACTTCACTTTTCTTAACCTGTAAAATAAAGGGTCTGGCCTAGATGCTCATGAAGATTCCTTCCTATTCTAACTCCTATAACCCAGGATCATTATTATGTAAGAATTATCAATCACTCCATAAAATTAAATGTTTTAAGGATAGAAGATAAAAATAATTAAGTACAAACATGGTGATATTGAACCAACGGGAACATAAAATTATAAAATCCTTCATTTACCAGATAACACAAAAGAGATCAATGCAAACTAATAGCTTAAGAAAACAGCAACAATATTATACAATCTCAAATGGAACGTACTTGTTGCCAATTGAACTGGCTAATGTATTTACAAGAGTGATCGAAACAGAATATGACATGCTGTATAAAATTAAATATAGATCTGGCCCTAAACAACTGATAGACCACTATCCTATTGTGCTGGAAGGTTGCCAAGTCAACAAGTATTTATTAAGTGCCTATTGTGTGCCAGGCATTATGCTAAGTCCTGAGGATACAAAGAAAAACCAAGATAGCCTCTGCTCTGGAGGATCTAAATCTAAAGACAGGAGGAGGGACAAGAGGAGGAAGAAAGGGGCATGATAAGGAAGATAGCATTCAAAAAACTACATAAAAATAAGATCTATGCCAAATAAACTAAAGGTAATTGCAGAAGGAAAGTAGAAAAGAAAGGTGAAAAGCTTCTTGCAGTAGGATTTTATCTGAGAGGAATGAAGCCAGGAGAAGGGTGAGAATTTTAGGCATGGGGGACAGGCAGTGAAAATGCTATGCTCAGAATCAGGAGACAGGGAATGTCTATTTCAAAAATATCAAAGAGGCTGCTAGCGTCACTGAGCAGTGGAATATAAAAGGGGGAGCAAGGTCTACGAATAATGGACAGGTAGGAAGGGATCAGGTTATGAAGTACTTCTAAAGTCACACAGAGGATTATATATTTTATCTCAAGGTTATAGGGAGCTACTGGAATTTACTGAATAGGCAAGTAGTATCAATAAATAGAATGACTCCTTATTCCTTCCTGCTTCTGACTCTTAGTCTAAAGTTGTCTTTTCACAGGAATAGAATCAGGGCTATCTGAAGTTTATTTTGATTCTCTGACTAAAGTACCTTTTGGACATGTTCACCATCAGGCCCAAAATGGTAGGGCTTATTTCTCATTTGGGAATTACCAAAATAGTTATTTTTATGCGGGCGCACACAGACTTTTTTTAATCCTAAAGCTTCATTTTATTCAATTTTTTTGAGATTGCAATTCCAGTTAGCAGAGAAAGTATATAATTTAATTTGCCTTTACAAATTTATAAAGCACCTACTGTGTACAAAGCTTTGTGCTAAGTTCAGGGGATACTAACAAATGAAAAAAGATTTATTAATGCTTACTATGTGTCATGCACTATGTTGATAACTAGGAGAGGAAGATCCTGTAAGAACCATCAAAATCCTGCTCTAACCAAAAAAAAAAGCATACCTTGGAAACTAAGAAACATAACTTGGAAATTAAATGCAAAACTGAGAGAAATGATCATTTTAAATAATTAATAAAGTGATTATTATTTAACCAGAAATTCTCTCTTAGGCTTTTCATTCATCCCAGAAACCCAGAAATTATTCCCAACTTAACTATTAGAGAAAGTTCAAAATGGACAAACATTAGAAAAGGGTTTTTCCCTAAAAAACTTGAATGGAAAAACCACAAAATTAACACTGGTAAATTTGTTAACAAGAGCTTGTTAGATAACCAAACCACTTCCTCCTTTTCTTTTATTTATCACATTTCTTTCATCCACCTCCCTCCCTTCACCATCAGTTTATACCTCACAGCAAAATTCCCTCTTTTGACCCAGCAGATCATGTTCTTTACTTCCCCTGGTTGCCATAATAGAAAAAATGGGATGAAGTGGTTGATTTGTCATTGCCAAATGACTTTCTAATCTTTTAAGACCAAAGAATGAGAATTAGTAATGACTGAATGACCAAATTGAATTGCAGAAATCTGTCTAAAAAATGTTTGAGATGTTTCTTAAAGTGAATATAAATGTAATACCCTTTCTCATTCATTCACTTTCCTCTTCTGTTTTTATTATAAATAAAAAATCCTTATTGCTATGCTATGGGGAAGACTATCATTTTCATTCTTTGACTAACTAAAAATAAAATTAAAATCAAACTCTCTTTTAAATTTGTAGCTTAATGTACAAAATGGAAAAATTATTTAAGCACACATTTGCAAAACATGCAAATTGACCTTTTAAATAAAACAATCTTACCATAAAAAACTGTAGCCAACAAATTTCTTAACTGAGAAGAGCTAGCAGCCTATAAAGATTTTTTCCCATATTAAGTATTTTTCAAACAAGTAATTTAAGTGCCTAAAATGTCTTAGCTACTTTCTTTTCCCCTAAAATTTTAGCCAATATTTTCATGCCAACTGACCCTTTTCAAGACAAAAAATATTAATTCTAAAGGCTAGAAAAGAAGAATTTAAAGTTTTTAATATTACTGAACCAACAAAGAAGGCATGTTTAAACAAAAATTTAAATACCCTGAGAAATAGATATATGTGAATGGTTTCACAAACACAAGAGGGCACAATACTAACAAAAACCAGACACTTTAAATTTGCCAACATGAAAATGTAGACCAGTTTTCAAGCAATTACTACAATTAATTCTCCAAATACAGTTGATAATTCATAATTTCTTTATTATTCCACTTTTATTGTGAAGGGTTTGAGGATCTACTGCCATGAGGAAGCTAGGTGGTGCAGATAGAGCACCAGCCCTGAAGTCAGGAGGACCTGAGTTCAAATCTGGTCTCAAACACTGAAGACTTCCTAGCTGTGTGACCCTGGGCAAGTCATTTAACCCCAATTGCCTAAGCAAAAAAAAAAAAAAAGAAGAAGAAGAAGAAAAAGAAAAAAAGAAAGAGAAAGAGAATCTACTGCCATAAGGCTCACCTAGAATCCCTGGGTTTCAGTGTGGCAGGCTGCTGAAGTCAAAAGTTTCCTTTCCTGGTCATCATTACTTCTTCCCTTAATGCCAAATCCATATCAGTTCCACCCTTCTCAAGTTTCTGTCCCACTCTACCCTACTCTTTCATTGTGCCTTTTGGGAATCTCATTCCACTGCTAACAAATTCCCCTACATTAAAAAAAAGTTTACTTGGCATTCCTTTCAATGAACCCTGGCTCCCTTCAGAAGACACTGAATCCTAAAACACTGCATAAAACCATTTCTTCTCCTACATCATCACCAGTATCTACCATAAGACAGAGTATACCAGGAAGAAGAGAAAGCATGCTTCTACTTCTCAATGGCATTTCCAAACTCTGCCTAACCAGTATCACTTAGCAACCTCTACTGCTTTGAAATTTCCACTCTTCAGATAGAATAGGCCCTGCTGGCTGTTCTCAGCTGGCTCCCATATCACTGTCTCTCTTTTCTTAAAGAATATAGCACTTGTATAATGGGCTTTCTTTTCTCCCCAATTAGCCACATTTACATTTACAAACTTCCAATTTCTATGTAGAAATCCCTACAAATAATCTTGTTTTACCTATCTCAACATCCATAATCTATACTTTGCCTACGGTATAATTATACATAAGAATCAATCAACAAGTATTTACTAAGCAGCTACCCACACTTCTAAATACAAAGACAAAAAAAAAGCTCTCAAAGAACTTACATTTTGTCAAGGAAAAGACATGTGCATACATACATACACGTGTATGTATATATATATATGCATATATATATATGTAGAGAGACCATTATTTCAATATAATTGGCTTTCTTTCTAATCCTATGTATTTTATTTTCTATGTTAAAAAATAGCCTGAGAAAGGAACCATAGGTTTCATCAAAAAAAGGTTAAAAACTCTTTCATCTTTTTTCCCCTGAGGCAATTGGGGTTAAGTGACTTGCCCAGGGTCACACAGCTGTTTCGTGTCTGAGACCAAATTTGAACTCAGGTCCTCCTGACTTCAGGGCTGGTGCTCTATCCAGTTCGCCACCTAGCTGCCCCAAAACTCTTTCATCTTAAAAGAGAACCTTGGATCATACTTTACTGGGAAAACTGATGCTAAACGAAAATTGACGTTATAAGCTCCCTCTTATCTACAATACCTCAAATAACATCAATATCATCTCCCATTCTTTCTTCCTTTGTTCCAATCTCTGACAAAGAAGGAGCCTTTGAAGACTATCTTTTCTTGTAGTGTCATAGACCCCACAGCCTGCTATCTCCTCAGGAAGCTTTTCCCTCCAAAAGACCTTCTTTTTCTAATCTTCAATCTCTCTTTAGCTACTGACTCCTTTCCTATTACCTACAAACATGCCCAGGTTTCCCCTTCTTAAAAACATCCCTTGACTCTTCCATTTTCTCAAAAGTTGTTATCCTATACCTGCCTTCTCTTTCACAGTCAAACTTCTGGGAAAAGCTTTCTACACTAGTTGGCTTCCCTTCCTCACATCCTATTCTCTTATGAAGCCCTTGGTATCTAACCTCCAACCTACCACTGTATTAAAACCACTCTCCACAAAGTTAACAATGAACTCTTTCTCCAACTTCATTCTTCTCAGTTCTTTAAAGCTTTTGGCATAGTTGGCTACCTGCCTTGGCCTAAAAATGCTCTTCTCCTTGAGTTTTTGTGACTTTGCTCTCTCCTGTTTCCCCTCCAATCATTGGGATTATGATTTCTCAGTCTCCTATACTGGATTATAATTCAATTCTTCCTCTATATATGAGTGTACCCCAGGGCTCAGAATTGAAGCTCAGGGGCTTTTTACCTCTTCTCTTTATAAACTGTCACTGGATCATCTCATCAGCTCCTGTGGATTCATTTATCTCTCTGAAGATGATTCCCAAATCAGTATATCCAACCCTTTCCTACTTTACTGGCTCCCATACATGTCCATCTGGACTTTTAAAATAGATACGTTGAATTCAGCAAGTCCAAAAAGTAATATAATCTTCTCTCAAAACCTACTTTTCTTCCTAACTTGCTTATTTCTGCAGTGGGCACATAATCCTTTCAGCCACCCAAGCTCACAATCTTTGAACCATCCCTGACTCTTCATTGTCTAAATCAGTCAATTTGCCAAGTCTGCTCTATTGAATCTCCACAATACCTCTCACATCCATACCCTTCTCTTCATCATCAAATTCAGACTTTCAGAACCTATTACAATCTTTCTAATTGGTCTCTCTGCCTACAGCCACTAACTTTCAGATAGATGCCAAACTAATATTCCTAAAGTATAAAGTCTGACCATGTCACTCCACCCAAAAAAAATCCATACTTATGAATTTCTGTCATTTTCTTTTTGCTTCTAGGATAAAATACAGTTCCTTTCTTCATCATTTAAATCCTTTCACAATCAAGTTCTAACCTAATTTCCAGAATGATTTCATCTTACTTCCTTTGTACACTACATTCACACCAAAATGGTCTACTTGCTAATCCCTATTCATATCATAATGTTCTCCATATCTTTTCAGAGGATTTTCCTCATGCTTGATATACCTGATGTCCCCACTTTCATTTCTTCATCCATCTGAGACTCTGCTCAAGCCCCCCTATTAAAATAAGTCTTCCCTAATCTTCCTGGTTGTTTGTAAACCCCAGCCTCCAAAAAATTATTTTTATTTACTTTGTATTAATTTGTACTTACTTCTGTATATATGTATTATTGATCCCTCTGCCCCCAATACCAACAATGGAAAAAACATAAGGGTTAAGTACTCAGGTCAGCATCTCAAAAAAATCCATATAATTTGTTGCTTAGCCCTTTTTTTTCAGTTACGTCTAAGTCTTTGTGACTCCTTTTAGAGTTTTCTTGACATATATACTGTAGTGTAATCAGTGTTGGAGTAACTATGGGAATACAAGCACACTGCTGTACTACCATTAAAGATTTGAATTTGGAAATGTCAGAAGAGTTTATATATATATATATATATATGTACATATATATATAAATTCCTTTGACAATGTCAATTGAAATCTATAATTTGAAATAAAATCTCATATGTATATGTATATATATATACATATATAAAACACACATATACATATACTGTCCATATACCTTTGACCAAACAATTATACTATTAAACATATACCCCAAGAAAGTCAAAGACAAAAATAAAAGTCCAACATGTTCCAAACAATTCATAGCTAAACTGCTTTTGATTGCAAAGTACTGGCCAAAAAGTGGGTGCTCATCAATTGGAGAATGGGTAGGAAAAATGATTAGAGTGGGAATAGGATGGAATTGGGCAATGAGAAGGGACAAATATGAGGAATTTAAAGAAATGATACAAAGCAAAATCAGGAGGATCAAGAGAACAAAATACAGGATTTCAACCATAATAAATAGGAAAATCGATAAAGGTCCCACAGAAGAAATAACAAACATATTTCCTTCCCTACAATAGAGAGGTAAGGACTACAGGAATAATGTGAGTGGTAATGTTTTTGCTTAATTCATTTTGTCAGAAGAAAAGATGAGAGGAAGAGGAGCTGGGGATGGTTCTGCTGCCTGATGTGTATGCAAAATGTGTCACTTAAAACAAATGAAAATTATGAGCCAGAGAAGAAAAAAAATTTGTCTAATATAAAAGAAAAGGAGTAGACCCACCAAAAGAAAAGAAAGGAGGCTGTTCTTTACTTAGGGGAGGAAGAAAAGTCCACTGTGAAGAGTATATTGGAGTCAGAAGACCTAGGCTGAAAAGTTGACACTGCTACCTGCTTTTTCTGTATGACCTTAGGCAAGACATTTAACTTTTCTATGCCTTAGTTTCCTCATCTATAAAAAATGAGAAGATTGGCCTAGATAAATTAATGATTTTATGATCCTTAACTCAATCTTTTCTACTGACCCTCATACTGATTACTGACCCTAATCCCTATTCCACTGGAGGCCCTGATTTACTAGTTTCAGGATTTCTATCATTGGTCATTTAGACTTTCAAGTCCTTACTTCCAACATCCAACATAAAGAACAGTAGAAAGAGTACCTGATTTCAATCCAGGACTTAAAAGATACATAGCTTTAGTATCCAAAACTGGAAACATAAATGCACATTTGTTACACATGAAGTTATATTTTCTTATAATTGGCACACTGTCATATTTAAGATGTGCCATGAGTTATATGGATAGGTAGTTGATGCAGTGGATAGAGCACTAGGCTTGAAGTCAGGAAAACTCATCTGGCTTCACATGCTTATTAGCTATGTGACCCTGGGCAAATACCTTGACCTGGCTGCCTCAGCTTCCTCATCTGTAAAATGAGCTGGAGAAGAAAAAGGTAAACCACTCCAGTATATATGTTAAGAAAACTCCAAAAGGAGTCACAAAGACTCAGACACAACTGAGAAAGAGCTAAGCAACAAATTATATGGATTTTTTTGAGTATTTAATCCTTATGTAGAATACTGTTTTTATGGAACATTACCTTTCAAACTCCATATAACTGATATGCATGAAACACATGGAACACAACCCATTCATAAAAGTTGAGTTATTTGCAACCTGAACAATCATTATTTTAAAACAAGAAAAAAACTAAAAAACACACTGCATGGAAACAAATACCAGCAATTGCAGCATAGAGTATTTTATAACCAGTGCTTAATTAAATAAATCAACAAGATTCATAATGTACTAAATGAAAACATTGTCAACAATGACTACTAGATTTTACAATCAAAGAATCAAGATAAAAGTATAGTTAAATTAATTATGTAAATATCCACTGGGGAGGGACTCTCATCAATCAACAATTAATTATGAATTTGCTTAGGGAATTAGTCAATCACCAGTAAGTATTTATTAACCATTTGGAATGTGCTAAATATTAAGGATATAAAGAAAAACAAAAAATAAATCCTCACCCCTAAGAAACTCCCAGTGTAATGGAAAATATAAAAATAACTAATGTACATATTTACAAGATATATAGAGCCAATGAGAAGTGATTCCAGAGGAAAAGCCCTAGCATGGAGGAGAAAAAGAAAGGAACAGGTAAGACCTCTTACCTTACTTATATAAGGTAGAATTTGAGCCAAGAAAATTATAATAATAACTGTAATAACAATAATAATTGCTGGGTCTTCTAAGGTTTACAAAATTTCATTGAAGCTTCACAGCAACGTCTCTGTCATGGATCTAGTCTTAGCAAACATATCTATTAATTCTTCCTTGTAAGCAAAGACCTATAAAAGCATTCATAGTATAAATGAAATGTCTATTATGAATTAAAAGTTCTACCTAAAAGTGATCACAGTAGATCTCTGGTGTTCTTTATTATATTGTTTTCTTATAGTCTTCTCTATAACAACAAACACACAAAAAAATTAAAATGAGAATGTCAGTCTAAATTTAGACAACTTGAAAAACTATGCTGACTTACATAAAAAATAAAAGCTTAATAATTTAGCAAGGCTCTATCTTTTAATTATAGTGTAGAGGTCACTTTTAATTTATAACCAACATAGAAATAATCTAGGTTTCATAAACACAATATGTTATATATTATGCATCAAGCGCTATAGTTCCCAGTTTAAATTTAGTTCACATAACAGAAGCAAAGACGTAAACCAAGTTAAAAATAAATGTTCTATAAAGACAAGAGGGTTTTTTCCATGAATTTATGATTGTATTTAGAAACCTAAAACCAAGGCCTGCATTTTTATATGATTGATTCTTCTATTCAGTATCTTCAGCCCTAGAGATACTCAACAAATACAACAACTCCACTTACTGAAGAGGTTAAATTTTCTGCCTAGTAGAATTGAACCCTAAAATGCTGCAAAAGAGGTTTGCAGATCATTGAAACCCTCCAAAAAGCCAATTAATTAAAGTTTAGCATTACATTGAAGGAGAGGCCCTCATAACCACAAATAAGTCAAAAAATTATTTATAATAAGAATAATAATAATTAGAATTTTTAGAACCTTAAAATTTGCAAAGCACTTTATAAATACTATACCTCATTTGATATTCATGGCAACCCTTAGAGGTAGGTGCTATTTTTGTCCCCACTTTAAAGATGAAACTGATTTTAGAAGGTTGTGTCATATCCAGACTTATTGGCTAGGTTAGTGAGTGGATGTGAACTGGATTTGGACTCAGTTCTTTTGGACTCCAGGTTCACATATTCCTTAATGTACATACAGTTTTATGCACATTAAATCGAACAGGTATGGTAATCTAATTCCCCAAACTACATTCAATAAATTTGAATTCATAGCTATTAAAAAAGGAAAGGATGATCTGTAATAGCTATACTATCAGAAATAACAACTTATAACAGAAAATAAAAACTATGGGATGTGTGCATACACACACATGCATAAGTGGATGAATATGTATGTATTTATGTTTACGTATATATATATATATATGTACAATAACTAATGGTTATCATAACCTGGAGGTTGAATTATCTTCAGCATGTTATTTAAGAGAACAGTTAAGTGTATACCATATTTTACAGAAGTTTCCATCCGAAGGAGTTAAATTTTGTTATATTTTGTCCTTTAAATAGCCCACTTAAGTAATAACATCTTTCCCCAGTGAAATTAGAAAAATGAAATATCATCATCCTAAGAAAGATTAAAGCAAAGCAGTAGAAAAATTAAGTTAAGGTTGATATTCTTTTACAACTAAATAAATGACCAGTGGCATTCTCCTATTCTTCATCATTCTCTCTGTCTCTGTCCCTCTTTCTACCCTATCCTATTGTGCCATGTTAATTGGTATTCCTGAAGGCACAAAAGGTTTTTTAAAGATTTTCTTAACAACCTTTTATATTTGTCACAAAGCAACAAGAACCTTCTTCTTCTTGAATGAGGATTCCCTCCTTTCCAGATACTGACTTAAGTATCTAAGGTAGAAAGTATAATTTAGGTACTCCCAGACCTAGGTACTTTAGGATCTAACTTGCCCTTCTTCCCCTTAAGCCCTCTCCCTCTATGTCTAGCCATATCCTTTCATCTCTAGATCTTCACTCATTTTTGTCAGACAGTATCATTCTATTAGACATCAATAGAAAATGTCTGAATTTCACACATTTAAATCACTGTATACATTTTATCTTTAGGACAGAAACTAAATCAATATTTTCTACATACTGATATCATAAAAGCTCAGGATTTTAATATGATTTTTTCCTATCATAATAATAAATAGGACCCCAATTAATTATTTTTTCAATTATAATTTATTTGTTTTGGTTTTTTTGTCTTCCTCCTTTCCCCCAGCTCACAATGGGGTGAGTGGAAGAAACCCTTGTAACAAATATGTTTAATCAAACAATTTCCCATATTGGTCAGGTCCAAAAACATATGTGTCACTTTGCATATTAATCTCTCTCTTTCTCTTAAGTGTCATAGCTGGGTGGTGCAGTGGTGCAATGATAGAAGGTTAAACTTAGAATCAAAAAGATATGAATATAACCAGGGCTCATAACACTTACTGTGTGATTCTGGGTATTTAATCTGTTTGCCTCAGTTTCCTCAACTGTAAGATAGACATAATAATAGTATGAACTCCTATAATGGTTTAAAGAATCAAATGAAATTATATTTGTAAAGCCTATGGCACATAGTAGGTAGGCGCTATGAAAATGCTAGGTTTTATTGCTCTATGAATATAATAATTGTTCTTTAATGTTCAAACATTTCTTGTTTGGATTTTAATTATGGTCTATACAGATTTTAGCAAAATACACCTTTGAAAATCACGGCATTCAGAAATGCAGACTAAATTATGATTAGTTGTCACATGTTCACAAATGATTTTTCATTTTCAGATTTTTCAAAAACAAGCATTTTCAAAAAAAATTTCCAAAACAAAATATTTAGTGAGAAGTGTGATTGTTTTATATATTTTTGCAAATCTCTTTACAAAATCTGACTTAAAGGCAACTGGATTCTCATATCTGCTTCTGCAAGCAAGCTATTCTGATATGAATGAAGTATATGAAGTTTAGAATGAAGTATATAAAGAAAATTCTACCTCACACAGATGAGTAGTTGGAAAAGGGAAAAGTGTTTTGACTTTTTTAAAGGCAAATAGCACCTTAGTATTATTATGGAAATAGTTTTGACTTTTTGAAGTTTCTGAAAAGATTTTGGGTTCTACAGACCACACCTTGAGAACAACAAGTTGAAAATGCTTCTTAAGGAGTTGGACTCTGATCTTAAATAGATAGTATATTTGCTTAGCTCTTTAAAGCACTTGGAGTAATGCTACAATGATTGTTGTCAACCAATTGATTATCCTGTCCTAATATATCTTTTTGTACTGGTAATTTAATGTAATTCCTGTTATAAATTTTTCCATATCATTACAATTTTTAATATTCAAACATAACTACTTTTGAAAAAACATTTAAGGTCATTTTAAAAGACCTGGAGTTTCAATATATTTTGAATAAGGGTTAGAATAATAAAAATAAGTTACCTCTGTAATGATTTATGTAAAATACAATAAACTTTTCAATGTTACTTATGAAGCACATATATTTAGAGAACTTTTTCTCAAGGATCTTTGATGAATGAAAAACATAGAAAAATAATTGAAATCCCATGGAGAAGGGATCATCTATCCTACTTGGCTGAGATAAATTTCTAAAAGGTCTTCAGACTTGGGCGGTCTTTTTTTTAAGCCATCTAACTATGCAAAGACAAAAGAATCTCTTTGCAAATAGGCAAATTTCAGTACAACACAGAAAACAAATCTACTTATATTTATATTTGACTAACAAACAAGGTTGAGGGGAAAGCCTGATTACTCTACACATCTAACATAAAAAATGCACAATAATGAGGTAATTTCAACAACATCCTAATGATTTGTCTCCAGTAAATCTCTGTGAAATTATCTCTAAAAAGAGAGGAATTTATGAATGGAAAAATGAATAATAGGCCTTTGATATGATGAAAGGAGAGCTCTTCCAATAAGAAATGGAGAAAACAAGAATACCTAGAAAAAAAGGAAGGAAGAAGAGAGGATTTGATAGACCCTCATCTTAAATGCTCCAAGTTAGGTTCCCTAAATCAGCAGCTCTCTCATCACCTTCCAGTTTAGTGACTGATTTCTTTTTCTCTCTGTGGGAAATAGCCACATAATCCAAGAGCTGAGGCAGCTGTAAGATTATCTGTTGTTTGTATCCTGGATATCTGATGTGACTTCCTGAGATTCTACTTATCTGAATTCCTGAGCACTGTTTGTTGACAGTAGAACTGGTATATAAACTGTACCATAATCATCAGTTTACAATCCAAAATCAGAAAGGGGTGGGGAGAAGTGGGAGAAATAGAAAAAGAAGGGGGGGAGTATATAGGTGGGGGAAGGGAGGACTGGGTCCAGCAGAAAGAGTGCTGATTTTGGAATCAGAGCATCTTGGTTTGAATCTAAACTTTGACACTTATTAGCTATGTGGCCATGGGCAAATAACTTAAACCTGCCTGGGTCTTAATTTGCTCATTTGTGAAATGAAGGGGTCTTATGATCATTAGGATCTCTTCCAGTTCTGAATCTATGCTTCTATGGTCTTATTGTCCTATGACTAGAGCATCGTAGAAAAGAGAATAGACACACACACACACACACACACACACACACACACATATACACAGAGAAGAGAAAGAGAGACAGAGACAGACAGACAAAGAGACAGAGAGACAAAGAGGAAGAGAGGGAAAGAAACACAGAAAAAACATGTAAGGGGCCAGAAAAAGAAAAGATATAATGTAACTGAGGATTATAAAATTCCTTCTTAACTTTAAAATCATACCAGATCTTTTCCCAGGCCTTTATTAAAAAGATAGCAGTGACACCCAGTACAAAAATGTTACAATTCACTGTGTTCTTCACTGATGTCCAAATTACACCATACACTAACTAGGCAATGATCTAGGATTAGACCTTAGGACCAAAACCTCAGTTTCCACATCTTAATTTAGAGATAATATTTATACCACCTTCCTCAAAAGATTGCCTTGAGAAAAAAAACAAGTCATAAACTTTAAAGGTTTATATAAAAATGGTATTACTGTTATAAATACAAGAGAATAATTTGCACATTTAAAAATTACATATTTTTACATAAACACACACATCTGCTTACACTTCAAAGAAGTTCATAATTGGGATCTCAGACTTCCAAATTTTGCTCTCAGGCTATCTAAACTAGACATCAATGAAGCTTTGCAAACCTATATGGTCTAAAAGAATGTAAAAACAATAATTCTTTTATTATCATCAATACTTTTTCTTTAAAAAAAGCCAAATTTGAAATTTTAAAATAATTTTTAAAAATTATTTTAGACATAAGATATATATTTATATATATAACTCATAAACAACTCATAAAACAGAAAACCAAACTAATATTCAAACATACAACTTATTATTGCATCACTGAATTCAAACTGACTTGCTTTGCACCTGCTCATTTCTAAAAGAAAGTGGGGTTGGGGAAAGGACAGCAGAGATATTTTGTAACAAGATCAAGCAAAAAGCAAGTTCACTTGGAACAAGTTGAGTGATAAATTCCTCTTTAGTTCACAGAGTGTCAATGTCAAAATATAAATCTTTTGACAACTTCCCAGTATGTAGCAAATGTTTGTTAATATGTTGTCCATTCCTCCAGAACAGGGAACTCATGGAGGAAGTCAAGGTTTCATACTTTTGCAGAGTTGGTAATAAATTGTTATATCTTTTGGGTTCTATTGTAATAGGAAGAAATTAAGCTTCTGTCAAAACTGTGAAATTGGGATATGTACCAGTCCTGAAGCCAGCTCTTCCTCTAGAACAGCTCCTCCAGAATACAAGAGGTAGGTAGCCATGATTGGGCATCATAATAGCTAACATTTCTAAAGAATTTTAAGGTTTGTTAAGTGTTTTATGTGTTATTTTTAAATGGATCCTTAAAACAACCCGGGGAAGTGGAAGGTATTATTACCACCATTTTATAGACCATTTTACAACTGAGGTTGAAAGAGATTTAAATGTCTTTCCCAGTGTCACACAGCTGATGCCTACAGTAGGATTCAAAGTCTGATCATCTTTTCTAAAGCATCTTTGAAGCCCTTTGCAGCCCTTCTGAGATTATTAACAAAGGGTTTAAGTAAACTTTAAACTTGGATCGCAGGTGTTGACATGTGAAAATATTGTAAAAGCTTGGTTAATCATAAAATTAATTACAAAATCAATACTATTTGTGAAATCCAAAAATAGTTTTACTTTTAAGGACCATTAACAATCAAAATCTAGGTAAAACATATTTACTAAAAATTGGATTATTTATAGTAAAAACAGGATAATTCATGAATATTCTAACTATTCTTTCCTCCACAACAGCAGTGGGTTGAGTAGCATGATGGATATGGAGATACACACACACACATATATACATATTTACATATTATATATATATATATAAGAAATGCTCATATTAAACTTGCATTGGATTGCTTGCTGTCTAACATAAGGGGTGGGGCAAGGAGGAAGAAAAATTTGCAACACAAGATTTTGCAGGGTATTCATGTATTTAGAAAAATTAAAAGCTATTATTTTTAAAAAACAGGGATGAGGAAGCTTTTTATCTGCTAAGAGGCATTTGGATATATATAAAACAACATTCTTGGGGCATACAAAATTATCACCTTATACAACTCAAAACAGTGAGAGATTCTTGTGCCTAGCTTGCAGCTCATCATCACCTGTGGTTGTCTTAGCAAATGATTTCTCAGGCCTTATGTGGCTCACATACCAGATGTTCCCTACCCCTTCTCTAGAACAAATTTCCAATTAATATCTTTAAATCAATATTAGCTTTCTAGTCTCAGATTTGATTCAACATCTACAATACTATATTACTATATTAAAGAAATGTGCTTACACAGTTCTCAAAATCTCTGTCTCACAAGTACCATTTTAAATAGACTTGTTACATTTTACTGAAGCTAAAGATCTTGATGTCTGTATTGCTCTAATTTTCCTTTCAAAGTACGAATTAATCTTGACATCCTGGACAACTTGGGGACTACATATTTTTATTCATATAGCTAACTATGAATATGATGACTCTTTTATATAATGATTAAAAAATTTTCAAAGTGCTTTTCTCATAAACAACCTGGAATCTAATGTTATCATGTAAGATACTATACATATGTGATATGTGTGTATGCAACATTTGTGCATATACAAATAAAAATACATACCATATGTAAGTACCTATTTATATAAACATTTTAACACTTCATTATTTTATCATGTGAACTTTTCTCAAAAAGTATATTTAAAATTTGACTTTAAATTATATTTCAAAACAAATGTGTTAACTCAATTTTAAAAAGGTCATATTTTGCTTAACCTAATAATTTAAACATTTTCATTTTTATCAGAAAGCTTCATTTTGCTATGAAACATTCCTTCCTAATTTGTACCTAAAGTTCAAAAGCCTACCAGTAAACCTTGCAAACAACCAAAACTAACAAAAACTGAGAGTAAGACTTGTGAATTTCAGCAAGTCATCTAGGGATAGGAAATTCAGTGTGTAAACATCCACCTGCAATGGCAGTAATATAATTTAGAGAATTGCCTAGGGCAAGGAGCTTAAGTTACTAACCCAACATCACACAACTAGTATCTATCTGAGACAGGATGTGAACTAAACTTCCTGATTTCCAGGTCACCCTTAGATCCACTAAGGCAAGCTGCCTTTCAAAGCGTCAAATATCAGCCAATTATAAATTATCACAAGATAGTAACAGGACCAAATTGATAAGAGCAAACCTGTGCAAAATATTTTAACAAATGCTACATCACGTTTAACTTTCTGATGGATTCATTTATATTAATTTTAGAGGAAAATATAATAGGGCTAACATGAATTCCATATTTACATAGTGTATAATCTATTTTCTGACACTAGTCTATTCAATCTAAGTGCCAATTTACACAAAAATCTCCACCAAGCATGCACTGCTGACTTTTGTTAAAGGTATTATTGTTCCAAAGGTTTTACCCATTGGATTAAAGAAAGGAGACAATTTAAAAATAAACCCTTCTGACTAAAGTGATACACACATTACACACAAACACTATATTTTTTAAGAACAAACCCTAAAATTAAGTCAACTTTCAATAAATGTTTCAGGCATCTTCAAAGCAAATAATCCTCATACATCCCAGAGTGATGACTTCAAAAGGGCAAACAGAGCAGCAGACACACCTATTCCCGGTGAAGCATAAAAAAGGGTTTTTTTGATTGTTTGTTATTTTTACAGGGTTTAGTGGGACAGATGCTCCCTTCGTTTCAGTACTCTGAAATCCATGGGACAAAAAGAGAGGCCAGCTGCTTTTACCGCAGGTTTCCGTTTTAACTGCTAAGAGCCTTTAGCACCGGCCAGTCCCTGCTGTGGCTCAATCCCAAGAGGCTGCAGCGATCAAAAGGGGACAGAGAGAGAATCTTCCCTTTCCTGCGGGGGGTAAGGGAGGGAAGGGGTAAAGCCTGATCTGGGTAGGAAAATAGGAAGACTTTGGTGGTGCTGTCCCCCGCTCCCTGCACCCAGAGCCTAAGCTTCATCAACTTGGTGGACATTAGAATGCAGGCCTTGGACACGTGGAAAAATGCTGGCTGTTCAGCTCAAAGTAGGAACATGCCTCAGAGCGCTAACTTTATTTTTCCCACGCCCCTTTACCTCGGTCTTCACTGAGGCTGCCAACCCCGCCCCTCCGAGCTCGCCCACTCTTTACGCACATGCCCCTCCCATGGCCTTTCCCCCAGGTCTCCTCCTCTTTTTTTTTTTCCCCTCAGTCCCAGGTTCTCCGTGCCCTCCCCCTCCTACTTCCAGCTGCCTCCTAGCTCTCCCTCTCAGATGCTCCAGGAGCCAGCTAGCCAGGCCCACAGCGCTGATGCCCTGGGCTCTGCTCGGCGGTGCTCCAGACCCCCCTTCCTCTACACCCCTTTCCCGCCCCCCGCGCACTCTCGCAAGCACGCGCTCAAAGAACGTGCAAACACGCACCCTCACCTTGCTCCGAATCTGCCCCGACGTGGACACTTTCCGAATCAGTTTCTGCGGCCCCTCGTGCTCCGCCTCGCTGTCGGACGATTCATCGCCTGGGCCGGCTGGGCCGACGCCAGCGGCGGCTGTAGCTGAGGTTGTGGTGGCTGCAGTAGAGGCAGCCGTGGTGGCTCCGACAGCGCCCGGGGGGTGGTGTTGGACTCCGGCCCCGGCCATCCTTTCCGACTCCTGTGGGGACACAGCACCGCCCGGTCAGAAGGCACCCCGGGCCTCAGGGGAACCCCACAGCCGCCGCCATGTTCAGCTCTCCACCCACCCCCGCCACAGTCCGGGGAAGGGAGGCCGGATACCGCAGAGTCCCTTCCCTTCGATTATTCCCTCTCCCCAAGGGATCCTAGCCCACTCCCTACTGGATGGATCCCTGCTGCCTCCTGCGTTGGAACGGGACCCGGGGGGTGGGAGAGGCAAATGTGGCCGGATCCCCAGACCTTTCCTGTCCGGCCTCCCCGAGTCCCAGCCCGAGATGGATGGATGGATAGATGGATGTGCGATAGTGATACTGAAAAGAGCGACCTAGGACTCGGGACAGCTTGCCGGGAAGGGAGATACCGAGGTGGCGGGAATTCTCCCACCTCTTCCTTCTCCTTCCCTATGGACCAGGGCTGCCGGACGGACTCCGGAATGTGGGCAAGAGGGAGGGAGAAAGACAACCTCCGCAGCAAACCCTAGCGGCCGGGGCCAAGGAGTATCCCCACTTCCCAGCCGCTGTGACGGCGGTGTTTTCCCTCCCTCGCGGTTCCCGGCAGCCTGGGAGAAACATTCTCTAGTTTCCCCTCCCTTTCCCGGGAGTGATTTTTCCCTTCCTGCTCTAACTCCGGCCCCACACCAGCTTCCCCTCTTTGATTTGCGCTTGTCCCACTGTAGGCTGTTCTGACTAGAGAGCTGAGCTCATCTCTCTAAGGAACGTTCTCTCCCACCCAAGGAGTCTGGCCAGTGCCCTGGAAGCCAGGGATTCTTCTAGCCTTTGCTTCTAATATGCCCCTCTTCTCCTACCTTTTTCTCTTCCTGCTCTCACTGTGCTCGCCCTCTCGGCCCCCAACAAGTGGCTCTCTTTGATGAGATGTTGTCTTTCTTGACCACCACCACCCCCCACTCCCGCCCTCAGAGAGTGCACACGGAAGGGAAGGGCTAGGCTGATCCCCGCCTGTGTTTAGAGCAGAGCATTTTCCGGGAGGCTTGGACTCGGCTCAGAATTATTCCTTTAGAAAGACAGCGATCAGTTAAGCTAACAGGAAACTGGGAAGGGTGCGGAGAGTATATAGAAGCAGACAAAAGCACAGCCTGAGACAGCAGCAGAACATAAAGCGTCACTGTGGCAGCAGCTTTAACCCGGACTGTGAGCCCACAAAAGAATCCACCCCCATGGAGCAATTAGACAGGCGCCCCGGGATTCCAAAATCTGGAGTACCTGGACTGCCACTCCCTACCCCCTGGCTATGTAGAAGAAATGCAGTCTACAGGCTACAGCTTTGCCACACATCTGGCACCTAGGGAAGTGGAGCCTCAGGTGGTGACTGCACGCTCTGTTCGAAAGTAAGCCCGTACTAAAATATATATCCCACTGTCAGAGGGTTGGAAAATACAACGGGGCGGGGGGGGATACTCTTCAGGATTCTCCAAGTCACAAATGGTTTTTTGCTCATTCCAAGAGCTGAACTCCAGACGGTAGTGTTCACTGTTTTTTAAGTAAGTCAAATACTTCCTGCCAGACTGTAGGGATATCTTTTCATCATTCTTGTCCCCCCTCAGAGCATTCATAACCATCTGTGCTCACTGGGAAGGGCCGGGAGAGGGGTGATATTTTTCTATTGACTTTAAAATGCAACATGGCCTTCATAATTCAATAGTTGATTGACTCAGTTGGCACGGCTGGCAGTTAATAGTTAAGGTTCTCTTCCCTCAACAACAGATAGTATATAAATCCATCTCAATGTAAAATATTTCCTGAATCCTGAAGCACTTTGACAAATAGTTTATAAATCCACCTAAATGTAAAATATTTCCTGAATCCTGAAGCACTTTGATAAAGTACTAGTTTTATACATCTTTCAAAGCTTTACTTTTTTTGTAAAAAAGAAAGGGGGGAAGGAAGAAAGGAAGGAAGTAAAAGAAAAGAAATAAGGGATTTGTTCTAAAGTGTTATAATCCACTGCAGAAAGCACACAAGTGTATGAGGATCTGGAACTGGAACTAACCTTAAAAGCCATCTAGTGTGAGTCCCTCATATTCTACAGGAGGAAACTTGAGGCCTTTCCCAAGTTTCACCAAGGTGGTGAGTAGAAAAATAAACATTTGAATACACTGTTTCTAAGGCAAAATCCAATATACTTCTCATGTCAATTCTCATATACTGGAAGGGGGAAAAGTCCAACATTTTTTAAATAAAATAATTAATGATATGTATCCATATCTAACTGTCATGATGCATCCTGATAGTTTGGAAATGTGATACACTAGGAAAAATGATGAGCTTGTAGTCCCAGAGCATCCATTTAAATCTGATCTCTGACACTTACTTTGTATGTGACATTGCCAAGCCACAGCTTCAGTTTCTTACCAGAAGACCTCTAAAGTCCCTTCTAAGCCCAGACCTATGGTCTTATGAAGACTAATACTTCTCTTTAATGGGAATAGTAAAGAAAGGTACTTTTTATTTTTTACAACAATAATCTGTTCTTGGCTTGATGATTGTATAGGAATGAAAACAAGAAGGATATTGCTATACTTACCAAAGTAAAATACAGAATCTGCAAAACTGTAAAAATACAGTAGCTTTTAAAAACAAATATATTTATGCCTAAATGAAAAGTATGAATCATGTGTTTTTGCAATTATGTTTTTGCAAATATGTTTTACTTGGCTAGGATTAAATTCATTTTATTTGGTCATTTCTTTGTCAATTACTGCCTTCCCCCAAAAACAGCATGCTTGTAGTATGATAAGGCAAATTTCACATTCTGTCTACTAATATACGTATTTTCATCTAGCAATTCTAATAAAGCTCAGACAAAACAAAAGTTTAATTAAAATCAGATAATATGCTCATTGTCAGATTGAATTGTATTTCCAATTACACTTTAGAGTAAAATATTCTAGCCTAAAAGTCACAAATATACCGCAATGCATGCCTTAATATTAATCAGTAGTTTGTCTTCCTTACAAGCTTCTGGCATATTTCTCTGGACATATTGAGGTTAAGTAAGAAAATAAAAGGATCAAATAAAGTCCCTCTCTTTCATCAAAATATTTTATGTTTAAAGATAATTTTAAATAGTTTTATGTGCAACAGTTGGGCAATTAGTACATCAAAGGAAGTGCATGCATTACCCCATTGAGAGACCTAATCTCACCTCAAGATTTATGTTTAAATCTCTATTTACAAACTTGGTTGTGAGTTTAAATGCAGTAACATCTTCCCCTTCCCAAATAAACGTGGATTTTTTTATTGTCAACTTTCCCTTGTGATCCTATACTCTCAGAGTAGAAAGGAGACAAAGGAAGAAAGAATCCTAAAGGATAAACTTATCTATGATCACTTCCCCAGAAAGCCTAAACAAAAATCTACCCTTCATTATTAACAACAATAATTGCTAACACTTACACAGAACTTCAGTATTCTTCTGGGAGAAAAACTACAACTAGAGTATGTTCAGAGCTTGTTCTCTTAGTTACTTGCTGGGTCACACATTTGTAAACTGGAAGCTTCCAGGATGAATACTTTAATGTATGCCTTAATATTCTTTTCTTGTACATTTACCCCCAAAACTGATCAGCAAAATGCAATAATGTTTGTATATTAATATTTCAGCATATCAGAAGTGGAAAACAATTTGTAAATCCATTTCATTTTACATTAAATTTAAGTGTTTACTTTTACTAACTTCAAAACTTTCTGCTACCAATTTGAGTACTTTTAAAAGAATATTTTGCAGATTTTTTTTAAAAAAAAGTTACTTTGAAATTATAAATTTTGGAATTTAGTCTGTTACAAGCAAACAAATTTTCAACCTGGCACCCATTACAACCTGGCATCTGATTAGTCCACAAGCATTTAGCAAGCTCTTACAATATGCCAGGGCACTGTGGTAAACACAAGGAAAATCTACCATCAGACAAATCTACCATTAAGCTAATATAGATATATATCAAGAAAGAATCATTGTGCTTATGATTTATTAGCTCAAAGTAATGTCTACTTTTATAGATATTTATTAAATAGTATAAACTGGAACTATAATTATCAAGTACCAACCACAAAATCCCCCCCCCCCCACCCTGGCTATGGATTCCACCCAAAATTACTTTTTTTCTAACATAGTAATTGTTTAACACAAGCTTGTTAATGGACTGTATTCCTAGTACTTAGAATAGTGCCTAGCATTTAGTAGGCACTTAATAAAAGCTTGTTGTAAATAATTACAACCAGATTAATGTTGGTCAGTAAAGGGAGAAAGCATTTTTTGAAATCAAGGGACCCGGCTTTAGAATAAAAACTTTGCCAATTTATTAATTTGGACAAATCCTTTAATCTCTTGGCTTTAGTTTCCTATTCTGCAAAATGGGGGTGTCAAACTGAATGACAAGTCCAGTCCCTTCTGTCTTGGAATCTATTTATACTATGATTTACCTAGATAAAGAATTTAAAGAATTAGACCTTTTTTTTTAAAGTTGAGATACTCAAGTATCCAAAATATACTTCTGTCTAGCATCTATAATTCTTTAGTTTAAAAAACCAGGCATTCCTACAATTATAGACCCTTAGGACATTGCAATCATTACAACTATCTACTTTCCAGGATTGTTGGGAAAAGAGCACACCTTCAACAGGAAAACCTCAAAGCATCACAAAGGTAAAGTGCTATTATTACAGTTTTAGTAAGCCTTTCAAATACAGATATTGTTATCCTATTTCTAGAATTTAGTATTTTCCAAATTGATTAAACAACTTAAATTCTTACTTAGAGAATAATGTAATTTATGCTTGACTTGAAAACCACATTTTTGGAACCACTTAGGTTTAGCATCAACATAGACCTCAACACATCTGGTGGTTTTCTCTTTTTTTCTTATAAACTAAACCTAAACATCCTTGTGCTTGAATAAGAATCCAGCGATTCTTTTAAGGCCAATTTTCCTCTGAAAATGATTTGCTTACTGATTCTACATTTTTTCACTTCTCAAAGATTTCATTTAACCTGTGAGAATCAAATTATTTGAAGAGGAAAATAATAGTAACATTTTGATCTTGACTGGAGTCTTTGGTAATTAAAACACCACTCCCAAACTACTTTTATAATTATTGGCTAGATTTCTGACTACATACTCCTTTATAACAGAGATATTAAAAGTGGTAATAGTAGCCAAATATACCCTTATAGCTTTGAAAAACTAGCTCAGTAAGTTATGATGCATTAAGACTTTTAGAAGAGTATTTCCAGCGGATTTTACTCGTCCATTTTATAAGGCAAAATTAATCAACTCAATCACCTTTTATCTCCCTCTCCCCCACTCTTAATCAATTATATGTCTTCCTTTACTAAATAAATGTCAAAAGTATAGCTTCTGCCTTTCAGCTTTGTACCTGGCTGTATCACCTTGAAAGGTGTTGGGTATTAAGCAAGGCCCTGGGTTTATGTTTATTGTGTCCTTCAAGAATCAGCTCAAATCCCAACTTTGTCAGGAGATCTTACATCTCCTAAAGCTTTCTTCTCTGAGATTATCTTCCATATACTCCATAAATTTTTTTTTAATATCTTATGTTCCTCATTAAAAGGTAAGCTATATGAGAGCAGCGAGTATTTTCTATTCTTTCTTTTTCTCCCTCCACTCCCAAGGATAATTCTAGCACATAGTCAGCCTTTGTTGATTGACTAATATGAGTTTTGAACATCTTAATTTAGATACATTATAGTATCAGTGGGACATTCATTGTAAGCTGTTATATATCATAGGCAATATAGCAAAAGCCTACCTAAAAAGTAAATTTCCTCTACTAATGATATGTACATTCTTGAATATTCTTTCCTACCCATTTTAATATAAATAAATGAATTTCATAGGAAAATACTAAAATGACCTACATTTGAATATATTCAACAGTTTATGTTCTCTGGAGCTATACAATTTAAAGGGAAGGCATAAACAGTTCAGAGCGAAATAAATTCAGAATAATCTGATAGTTTTTCTCCATCACTCCAAGTCTCCAAAAAATTGACAACCAAATTGAATACTCTCAAAAGACATCTTTGCTTCCCTCTCTCCCCCCCCCCCATGGTATCTGCCCTACTTTTAATAATGTGAGTGACTAGTCAGTTATACTCCTTTTCTGAATAATTGAACTAGCAAGGGCAGCTAGGTGGCACAGTGGATAGAGCACCAGCCCTGAAGTCAGGAGAACCTGAGTTCAAATTTGATCTCAGACACTTAACTTTCCCTAGCTGTGTGACCCTGGGCAAGTCATTTAACCTCAATTGCCTCCGAAAAAAGCAAAATAAAAAAACCCAAAAAAACAATTGAACTAGAAAATCCCATATTAGCATAGTAAAAGTTAAATGGATCTTTGGCATATAGGTATAACCAACCACAGGACTACAGAATGACTATCATTTATGCATTATATCTCTAAACTTGTTAAAAGAGTGGTGTTTGTGTATTTTTTAAGCAATCAAGGAAATGGATTGTTAGCATATTTTAAAAGGAAACGCTGTATTTGGATTGATAAAAAGTGTTTTCTGGAGGAAACCTTATTTAAATTGGAATACTCAGTATATAAATTTTCACCTTTCCTCCACACATTTCACAGAAAGACCCTAGCAAACATCTTAAAAGAGAATGATCATAAGCTCGTTAGTGAATAAAGTATACGTATGCTGTAAGAGTCAGAGGAATGTTTTAGTCCCTGTCGGGTTTAAAATCTATTTTAGATAAAGAAAATAAAGTACCTTCCCTTTATTTTGCTAGGTATTAAATAATATTGACATCAATGACCTAATTAAAACAAATATTTTTACCTTATGTGATTAGGTGCTAACAAAACCCACAAAATTTAAAAGTGACCATGAACAGAATTCTTGAAAAATGAAAGCACACTATAAAGCACTTGCTGTATAGATGTTATCTCATTTGATCCTCACAGCAACCCTGGGAGATCAGTGCTATTATTATCCTCTCTTTATGGAGGAAGAAACTCAGATTGGGAGAGACTAAGTGACTTGCTTAGGTTTAGTAAGGTTGGTCTAGGTCTCTGCGGTGGAATTTGAACTCAGGTCTTCCTGACTCGAGTACAACATCAGACCTAGGTGCCTTAATATTAATTGTGAATAATAAAAATTACTCTCGGATGTGGTGGTCTTTTTTACACTCTCCAGCTTAAAAATTGGATTCTGATACTTTCATCTTAATCATAATTTAATCTCCATAAATAGCCACATTAAAAGTAAAATGAGCAAATAGGGGCATGCTACTTTTGAAATAAGCATAGACAGCTGAAATTACAGATGGATGGGTGTGAAAGAGTCCTGAAAAGATGGCTAGCAGAAGGCAGGAAAAATTATACTGGGCAAAGGAGTGGGAAGCAAATGACATCAAGAAAGAAGAAAAATAGACGAGAATACTAGCACCTGTATGTTGAAAGGGACTTTGGCATCAAATTGTAGATTTACCCCTACCACCACACCTCCCAATATTAGCAGTGATAATGATAATCTTAGATTATCTCATCTGATTTTCACAACAATCCTTTTGCGTTGGATTGTACAGGTGCTACTATCTCCATTTTTCAGAAGAGAAAACTGAGGTTCATAGAAATAAAGTCACAAAGGTAGTGTAATCCGAGATCACCCTCTGAACGCAAATTTTGACCGCCTTCCCCAGATTTGGTCAAGGATTTTCAAACAGGCTGGGCAGAAATTAAACTGGGGTGTGGGATGGGGGGGCAAAAAGGGGAGCCAAAATGAGGGAAATAGCTCACATTGGGGAATGAAGGGTTTCTGGGTTGATCATTCTCAGACTGAGTGCCTGAACATAGTTCCAAGGGGATTCAAGCTCCTTGATAAAGGAGAAGCAAGATGCAGAGTTGACTAAATAAAATGAAAAGTCCAGCCCTCCCCCTTTCCCTTTTTCCTCCCCTTCCCGGTCTCCTCCCCTTTAAGGACACACACATATTACCAACTACTCTTGGACACTAAAATTATCCAACATCCGTGTTTCATGTACGGCCAAATCCTGGACTAAGCTACAGCTCCCTTCCCGCTTCATCTCCAGCGAAACCCTTTAACCCTATAAGAGCCCAGTGCTTTTTGGAGAAAGATAAAGGATACTTGACACCGATTCCAATTACTCGTTCTGCTCTACCGCCAAGGTAGTGAGTGAGTGAGTGGTTGCTTTCAGGAAGCCAGAGAGCTTAAGATTGATTTGAACAGCAGTTTCAGACTAGAAAACCCGCTCGCTCTCGCAGCCAAATAAATGTCCCACATAACCTAAGTTCCCATCACCCTTCCCTCCTTTTCCAAAATTAAATTTAAATAAAACATGCAGATTACCAAAATCGCAGGACAGACTACTCAAGAGAAGGGGGTGGGGGGAACTGCAATTTCCTGCCCACCCAGCTGGGAACATATCCTTAAACTAAGCATTGTAGGAAGGGGCTACGGGCAACAGGGAGAGAGAAAGGAGACCTCATACTAACTGGCCAGGAGGAACGAAGGAGGAAGCGCTGATATAGGGTGGGGGAGCAGCTGGGAACCTCATCTTCGGCCATTTCCTGAACGAAGCCGGTTGCCCACACCAGAGGAGGAGGAGGAGGAGGGAAGGAAAAAAAAAAAAAAAAGCAAAAGGACCAAGGTAAGGCGAGGCACAAGCTAAGCGAAGGGGATTAGGGTGGGGGCGGGGGTCCTTGCCTGCGTATTACACATCGTACCCACCAGTTCCTCCCATACCGGGCTGCGGGCGTTGTAAGAGGAATACACGTGCTGTGGCTCCATCACATCCAGCCGGCTCCAATCCGCCGGCAGGGATCGCTACCTTGCCAGGGGCAGCCAATGCTTATGTCCCAGCAAGGCTAAGCGAGCTGACCTGGGGATTGTGGCTGCTCTGTCCACTGCTCTGGACGTCGTTTTCTTTCACTGCTCTTCCTCCTCCTGCAGCTGTTGCTGCTGCTGCTGCTGTTGCTGTTGCTGCCGCTGCCGCTGCCGCTGTAGCCTCCGCCCGCCGTCTCCACCGGCTACAGTCCGGGGCAAGTGACCCGCTTTGCCGACTATTCCCTTTTCTTCCGCAGAGCTGTTCTCTGCGGACCCCCGATCCCACCCCCCCACCCACCCCTTTCCCGTGCTTTTCCTTCTACCCAGCGTCTCTTCTTCCTCCCCAAGGCTTCTCCAGCTCTTCCAGTCCTGTCGCCGCTGCCTCCCACGGACAGAGAATCCTCCTCCTCCTCCTCTTTCTCCTCCTCCTCCTTCTTCTCTTCCTCCTCCTCCTCCTCCTCGTCCTTCTTCTTTTCCTCCTCCTCCTCGTCCTTCTTCTTCTCCTCCCCCTCCTCCTCCTCCTCTTTCTCCTCCTCCTTCTCCCTCCCGGAGCAAGCAGCCAGGCTCGAGGGCTCCCCTCCCTCTTGCTCCTTCCTCCAGGGCTCCCGAGCCGCAGCAGCCTCCCGGAGTCACACGTGACCCTGCTGTCATTCCATATATGGCATGGAACCGAAAGCAGCCCGCTCCACCGTCACTAGCGCCCGGGAAGCTGCTCTGAGCTGTTGGGACAGGAGGGAGGAAAGCCAGAAGCGATCCCACAGGACAGGCTTCCCTGAGGGGCAGCTAGCCCGTTTTTTGCAACTGTCTGAATCATTGAAAACCCCGTAGGGACCGGACGTGGATCCCCAGGAGGAGCTGAAGGGCTAAGAGATGAGATTCAGCTTGAAAAATAAGTATTGCCTCCTTCTCCTCCATCCTTTTCTTAACCTCTTCTAGTGGAATTCCCAACATACACTTCACTGGGTTTTCAAACCAGGTGAGAGTCACGATTTGAGAGTACACAGTGTAATCTTTTAAATGCCATCTTCCTACTTCATTTTTTTTTTTGGTCTCCTCCCAAATTGGGCACATAGGTTACACCCAAATCAACCTCTTCTCAGTCTCCGAATTTAGCAGCTGCCCACCGCTGGCTGTTTCAGTTGCAAGCCTGCCTAAGCAGGTTGAGGATTACTTGAAATCATATTTGACATAAACCGGCTTAAAAGTGCATGGAAGATAATCGTATGCAAAAGCTGCTAACGTGGTCTTCCTGGCCAAGCTGCTCCAGAGACATTTTATTCTTCAGGATGTTGAACAGTTTACATCTGCAAGACGGGTTTATCTGCAAGAGGGTAGTTCCTCTAGCATACAATAATTTTGTAATGTTGTTACACCAGGGGTGTACTCTAAATGCACCAACTGACAATTTCCCTTTTGTTATAAGAGTTGTTAAAAGTCTGTAAAGAACAAATTCACAATATAAGACAATTTAAGCAAAAGTAACATTTTATTTGCCTGATCTTTTTACTCATAAATTATTACATTCCTGGACACATGCTGGTTTCACTGCTATAATCTTCAAAGAGAAAAATGGTAGAACTTAGAATTTGAAGGGGCCTTAGGGATGGCCTAATCCAACTTCTTGGAACCGAAAATCGAGGTCTCAAAAGGCACGATTGACTTGCTCAGTGTCACACATCTGTCTGGTCAAAGTGAACCAGGCCCAGAACTGAGCTTTCCACTTCCCAGTACAAGATTTGGAAGGAAAGTTAACTAAGATAAGGAAGGACACAAGTAAAAAGATTGACTGGAGAAAAAAAGTAATGCCCACCTGGAGAGAAAGGCTAAAAAACAGAAGAGGAGGAATATTACAATATTTTTAAACCATACAAATTCATATAAATGTATATGCATATCATTATGTATTCATATTCCAAAAGTGGAAAGCTTTAAGAGCTGGAAAAACTACAAATTTTCAGTAGTCTGCAAAGTATTTTTTTTTCCCCCTGGGAGGACAGAAAGGGAAACTTTAATGGAAAGTAACTTTACATATTTTGAAAGACCTTAGAAATAATCTGTCCCAATTCTCTCATTTTACAGACAAGGAACCAGAAATCCAGAGAGATTAAGGGATTCACCAAAATTCATACAGGTGAAGGATTAAAATTTGAACCTCTGCTCCCCAACTTTAAACCCAATATTTTTTTTAAATTGCCCTATAATGTTACAGAACTAGATTTGTTTTTCATGATGAGCCTGATTTTTTCTTATTAAATTTTTATTATTACTTCATGTGAAATATATTCACTGAATTCTAGCACCCATACTCTTTAAAAGCTCTATCTCTTCAATCAATTCAAAAGTATTTATTGAGGAGAGGAGAAATACAAAGTGTAGAGATAAGTAAATACAAGGCAATTTGAAAAGGAAGAAAGCACTAATCATTAGATGGGAAGATGGAAAGGGACAAAATGGACAGGATTTTTAGTATGAAGTGACACTTAAGTTGGACTTTGAAAGCAGCTAAGGAGACATGAAGTAAGAATGCAATCCCAAGTATTGAGGATAATGTGAGTGAAAGCATAGAAATGGGAAATAGAATGACAAATTCAAGGAATAATGAGTCAGTTTGGCTGATATATAAAGAAGATGAGAGGAGTAGGTTGGAGATAGATTAAAGAGGCTTTTAAGTGCCAAGCTAAGGAGTCTCTACTTTGCCCTACAAGCAATAGGGAGCCCTTAAAGCTTCTTGAGCAGGGTAGGGACATAGACTTTTGCTTTAGGAAAATCATACAGGCAGTCATTTGAAGAATGAATTTGTGGCCATTTTAGAGTGGAAGGCAAGAGACTAATTAGGAAGCTATTTCAGTGGTCCAAGTAAAAGGTTATGTTTCTGAACTAGGGTACTGATTATTAGATCCAACCCAACAGTTCCAACTTGTAGAGATGTACATGAATGCAAAAAGCAAATTGTTAAATGCCTATTGTGACAGATGGCCCTCACAGTAATGGTATATAACTCTTACAATAAGAGAGGTATGGGGAAATGGAGGTGACATAAGATTTGAGTAAAATTTAAAAATAAAAGTGACTATTATGTACAAAGTATAGGTGATGAAAGTTATTCTGGATTGGATCTGACTCAGGTCAGTTCCCTGGAAGTTTATGTTTGCTATTGAAACAAAATGAGATACTTGCAGGTAATTTAATTAGTGCTAGCAGAAGCAAACAAGGATAGATATTCAAAACTTGTTGAGTTGAGTGGACGAATGATGGTCCCATTCAGGTCCATCAGTGAAATAACTGAAAACCCCTCCAATTCCCTATGACTGATTTGTATTCAGGTGATGATAAAATGGTCAATAGACTGAGAGTATAGACTACTGAATCAACTAAGATCCAAGGAATGTCTTGTACCTTTTAAACAAAAACTAACCTAACTAGTATGAAGGGATAGAAGTGGGGAGAAGTTCAGATATTGTTCTTCCCATATGAAGCTAAAAACCAAAGCAGTCCCTGCCCTGAAGGACCTTAATAGCCACTTTTAAAATGTGAGCTTATAATTATTGTACTACATGATTATTAGAATTTTGATTTCTCAGACACCATATTGCCCAATTTATACGTGAACAAGACTTCCCTTTACAACATTACTAACAAGCATCATTTGTCATTAGCTCTTGAGGAACAACCTAATGCTTCCAAAAGCAGCAGAATTCATTTTGTTTGTGAATATTTGTTATAAGGATTTTTTTTTCTTTTTCTCTAATTGTAGGATTTAGGAAAGAGGGAAAATAGACTTTTTCTCACAGAAAAAAATCTTAAGGCATAAGTAAATGTATGTAGACAGGAATATAATATGTCCAGAATAAGAAAAATACTCATGAAAGGAAATCTAGAAACAAGGAGTAAACATGATGGAAAATATTGGGATGAAGGTCAATATAGTGAGAAACAGAAGAAATGTCATAGCATATGATTCTATTTACAAAGGAAGAGAAAATAGATGAGCAATTTAGGAAAGAGATTACAAATCTAACCTAGAGCCATGATATAATAGTAATGGGGGACTTCAATTATCCAGGCATCTGTTGGAGTTTCTGCCAAAAGCAGAGCAACTAATAACTTTTTGACTTGCCTTGGTGATGATTTCATACTTGAAAAAGTGGACAAGCTAACAATGAGAAAGTCTATTCTGGATTTGATTCTTACTAACAGGAATGAATTGGTCTTGATATAAAAAATGATGGGAATACTCTTGAGAAATGATTATTCAGGAAATGTGAGCATAATCTGATATGCATTTTGATTTGGGGAAAAATAGATTTTTATGAGTTTAAAGGAAAGGTATGTGTGATTTTCAGGAACTAATATGCTATAGGGACAGGTGGGAAATGCTCAAGAATAAAACTCTAAAGACACATAGGAAAAAATAAAGGGGAAAAGCAAATTTGTGGATACCCAGAGAATTTTTTTAAATGTATAAAAGAAGAAACAATTGTAGGTAATGAAGGATGAATAAAATAACAAGCAAAGCATGGTCTTATATCAGAAGTCTACTATTTAGAATGAGTTGGGTCTGGTGAGGAAAGCTGATGGATTTTCTAAGGTATATTAGGAGAACAAGGGAGATCAAAGATAGTATAGGAATTTTTATGGGAGTAGATAGAATGGTAAAATCGATACAAGAAAGTAAAGTTGTTCAGCTCTTATTTTGCTTCTGTTTTCTCTTCCAAGGAAAATTACCTTTTCAGTGGAAATGATCAAAGAAAAATATCTGAGGGAGTTGATATCCTAGATAAGTAAGGAGATAATGAGACATCACTTAATTGCCCTTGATGAATTCAATGTACTAAGCCCAGATTAAAAAAAAAAACATACTCAGGTACTGAAAGAACTTGTAGGTGTGATTGCTAAACCACTGACATCTATATTGGAAAGATCAAGGAAAAATGGAGAGGTATGACAAGATTAGAAAAGGGTAAATGTAATGATTTTCCATAAAGGAAGAAGAATGTAATTTTCAAGCAATAGACTAGTGAATTTGATTTCAATTCCTGGGAAAATTCTAGAACAGGTCTTAATAAAATGATTAGTGAACTTCTAGAAAGAAAAAGTAAGAACCTAGTATAGTATAGTGCTTGGCCTCAGGAAGACTCTAAATCCCACCTTATCCACCTACTAGTTGTTTGGCCCCAGTCATATCATTTAACCTGTGGACTTCAATTTCTTTGTCAGTAAAAATGAAGTGCTTGGACAAGATAGTCTTAAAGGTCACTTCCAACTCTGTAATTTTGTTTCTCTCTCATTTCTTTTTTTTAAAATAGTTTTATTAAGCTAGTGAATGGAGAAAAGATATTATGGATAAGTTTTACCTAAATTGCAGCAAAACTTCTAATAAAGTATCTCATTCTAATCTTTAGAGAAGATTGAGATATGTGGACTAAATGATAGTACATTCAGTTAGTTTCATATGGGATTGGATGAATAAACTAAAAAAAGTTATTAATGTTCTAATGTCAATATAAGAGGAGTTCTCCAAAATAATTCTCTAGGGATCTATGCTTTCTAACAATTTAATAAATGATTTAGATAAACACATAGATAGCATGTTCATCAGATTTACAGATACATAAATCTAAGAGGAATAATCAATGTAGATAGTTGAGAAAACTAAAGCAATTCCATTCTGTCTGCAGTTCCTATATCTTGCCCTGACTCAATTTGTCTTGTAATCCCCCTCCTCCATCCAGCTGCCTAATTTGCCTTATTGTTGGAACAGCAAGGACAGTCCTATCTATTAAGTCTGGGTTACAAGAGATAGCATGAAGAAGCTATTACTAGTCCAGCAACAGGCTCTGCCCAATCAAGGGATACCACATTTCCTATTCCTATCCTAATTTCCTATTCCTATTCCTAATAGCTTGCGAGCTATTCATACATACACATAACAGGCCTTGTTCAATCTTGTGGGACCCCAATTCAACTTCTGCCAATATTGAAATTTATGTAAGTTTTGTTTTTTTGGGAAATCTGGTACAGAGGTATTGGGAACTCAATAAACCCTAATTGGTTCCTAAATTTTTGATTTGAGTTTATTTTTAGTTTTGGTTTTGGTTGAGGTTTGTTCTAGCACCGACAATTTACTACACTAATAGAGTCAAATCTAGAGAACTGGGCTCAATAGGGATAAATATGAAATCCTATACTTGTGTGTGTAAGTACAAGACAGTAGGACTGTGGTTAGAGAGTAGTTCTGAAAACAATCTGGAGGGATTTAATGGATTATAAACTCAATGTGAGTCAAAAGTGTGATGTGAGAGACAGAAAAGCTAATGTGATCTTTGATTGCATTAAGAAAGGCATAGCACAGAAAGGCATAGCACAGTCTCCAGAAATAGAGAGATGATGGTCTCACTGTACTCTGGCCTTATCATACCTTATCTAAAGTGTTTGGCTCCCCTTTGGACACCACAGTTTTAAGAAGGATATTAATAAAATGAAGAGCATCCAGAGGAGGATAACATATAAGGATTATTTGGAGGAACTAAGTATGTTTAACCTGAAGAAGAGAATAATCAGGGGGACATAATGGTTAGTTTCAGGTATTTGAAGAGTTGCCATGTGAGAAAGGGATTTCCATGTGTTTTGTTTGGCCACAGAAGGTAGAGCTGGGAACAAAGGGTGAAAGTCACAAAGAGGCAAGACTTCCTAACAAGTAGATCTGTCCAAAAGTAGAACAGCCTGCCTAGAAGAATGATGGACTCTCATTCCTTGGAAGTATTGAAGCAGAAGACGGATGATAACCTGTCAAACATTGTTATAGTGGGGATTCCTTTCTTGTGTGGATTAGAGAGCCATGGAATTTCCTCCCAACTCTAAAATTATTTTATTTTTGTCATGTGTGAAGGATAGCAAGTACACTATTTTGTTTGGAAGTAGAATGTGTGAAAAGGACTAATGTGAAATCAATTTTAAAAGATCAGTTGGAGCCAGATTGTGAAAGATTTTAAATTTCATAGAAGTTTACATTTTATTGGAGACGTATCTCTCAGCCAGCTCCTTCATTTTGTAAATGAGGAAGTTAAATCCTGTGGAGATTAAACAAATTGTCCAAAATTACCCAAATAGCAAATATGTCCTTTGACTCCAGAGCTGGTGCTTTCTCCCCACTATACTATGTAACATACTCAAACCAGTGTTTCTTTGGAAGGGTTCTTTATCATACAGTCTTTCAATATTATCTAAATTTTTAATAGGCATGTCATTAATTCTTTATTATAAAAGTACAGTAACAGTTTTTGTCAAAGAGTAGTTTGACATAACAATTGACCCTAAGAAGTACTCAATCTTTGACAAAAAAAACTTACTAGGACACCTAAAAAAAACATCTGGCAAAAATTAAGGATAGACTGATATCTCACACCACATTCCAAGAAAATTTCTAAATGGATATATGACTTAGACATAAAGGGTAACATCATAAACAAATTTAAATAGCAAGAAAGAAATTACCTTTCAGATCCATGGATGGAGATACAATTCAAGACTAACAGAGGATAGAAACTATTATACAAAATAAAATGAACAGTTTTGATTACATAAAATTTAAAATGTTTTGCATATACAACCAATGTAGTTTTGGAAAGGGACCCACATGTGAAAAAATGTTTGTAGCAGCCCTTTTTGTAGTGACTAGAAACTGGAAACTGAGTGGATGTCCATCAATTGGAGAATGGCTGAATAAATTATGATATATGAATGTCATGAAATATTATTGTTCTGTAAGAAATGACCAACAAGATGATTTCAGAGAGGCCTGGAGAAACTTGCATGAACTAATGCTGAGTGAAATCAGCAGAACCAGGAGATCATTATACATGGCAACAAGAAGACTATATGATGATCAATTCTGAAGGATATGGTTCTCTTCAACAATGAGATGTTTCAAACCAGTTCCAGTTGTTCAGTGATGAAGAAAGCCATATACACCCAGGGAGAGGCCTGTGGGATCCGAGTCTGGACCACAACATAGCATTTTCACACTCTCTATGATGTTTGCTTACATTATGTTTTCCTTCTCAGGATTTTTTTCTGTACATCAAGATAACTGTATAAATATATATACACATATTCGATCTGTCAAATATCTTAACATAAGTAACATGTATTAGATTTCTTGCCATCTGGGGAGGGTAGGAGGGAAAATTTGTAACAGAAAGCTTTGCAAGGGTCAATGTTGAAAAAACACCTATGCATATATTTTGCAAATAAAATGCTTTAATAAAAAAAGATAAACTAATGCAGAGTGACATGAACAGAACCAGGAGAACAATTTATACAATAACAAAAACAACACTATAAAAATGAACAGCTTTGAAAGATTTTAAAACTGTTATCAATGCACATTTTCCACTACAATTCCAAAAACTGGATGATAAAGCATCCTAACAGAGACGTGATAGACTAAGGGTGCAAGAGATTTGCTTTTTTTATATGGTCAATGTAATAATTTGTTTTTACTAGTTTATATGTATTGATTATAAGGCTTTTTGATTTTGGTTTTTTTCCTCCAAGGGAGGAAATTCAAAGGAGAGAAAATTAATTTTTGACAATTTATTTAAAAAAAACAGACAAATCAAAGTAGCAAAGGGTGAAGCAAGGCAGACAAACCCCTGGAGCACTCTCCTGGAGATTTCCTTCTAAGTTTATTTCAAGCCATTAATAGTGATTAAATCAGTTCTGATTGTGCTTTACTGTTGAATAATCTGAATTATGTCATGTTTTCCACAAGGATAACGTGAAAGATTTTTTGCTTTTCTGAAATATAGATAAACTAAATCTACAGTGATTTTTTAATCCTCTTAATCTATCGACCTAGTAAACCTGACAAAAAAGAAAATGTGGTTAATCTGGCATGACCTGGTTGATGAAGTCACTCAGACTCTATGATCCCTACTTCCTTTTCTTAATGCTCATTAACTATGCCTCTAATACAGCATCTGAGACGTGTACTGAGAAAGTCAAGCTCACTTGTATGTAGTTTGCAAATCCAAGTCTTTTGAAAATATAGAAATTTTGTCTAGACAGGAATAATTTGAAATTTACATATAATATGGCAATTGATATTACTTTACACAGTCAAACCAAGCATGTCTAGTATTCTGGCAAATAGGAGGAAGAAAAGAAGAGATCTGGGCAGAGTAAGAAGGAAACTACTTTGAGGTTACTGAATATATTGAAAATAGAAGACCATCTGGGGCCTCAGTTTCCAAACAGGAAGTCTGCAAAATAATGGAAGTAGATGGAATCATGTAATTCAAAGTTGAAAGGAACCTTAGAAGTTATTTAGTACTGCTAATCTAATTCTTTAATTAACCATTACTCCCAGGTTGTTATTATGTATGAATTTTATTTGTGATTTCTTTTTTTCCTTCTAGGTTTTTATGAAATTTTTGAATAGTATCAAAAACAGGATCCAATAGAAAGTCACTAGAGACATACTACTTGGTTGATGTGGTTCCATTAATCCATATGCTTATGGGTAGGGTTCACAGGTACACAGCTGAATTTTACAACATTAAAGACATTTAGTCTAACTCTTTCAGCATTCAGATGAGGATAATAAGGCCCAAAGAGATTTGCTTTTGGTCTCATGAATAGCACAGCATCATAGTAATCCTGAAACAAAAGATGAATAAATCTCTGCAGCAGGTAGTTCAGAAACACACAATTTGCTTTAGGATGTCTTTAATTTGCTTATCAAATAAAACAGTACTCATCAGAATTGATACACATTTGGTGAAGTTTCTTCCTAGAAACTTATGACAATTCTTTTATTGAGGTCAAGTCAAGCTGCCTCCCAATCTTGATTCAGTCCACAACAAACTAAGGGAATTTAGTTAACAAAAGCCCTTTCATTCTCTTTTATTCTCCTTATTCACCATATAAAAAAATCTTTTGCATCCTGAGTCCATCATCTTTCTATCAGGAGGCTTTATCATCCAAACTATAGAATTGTAGTTAATCTTTGCTTTGTTCACAGTTTTTAAATCTTTCAAAGCTGTTTTGTTTTCGTTATTGTAGAATTTATTCATGTTACGGCATTAGACTATCCATTTTTCTCTAGATCTGAAACTGTTCCCTTCATCATTTGTTACAACATAATAGTATTGTATTATTTTCATAAACCCCATTTTTCAACTATTCCTCAACTGGTGGGTATCCCTTAAGTTTTCAGTTCTTTGCAAAACAAAACAAAAAAATTTTAAAGCTACTATAAATATTTTTGTGCAAATTGGTCCCTTCCTTCTTTACTTATCTCCTTCCTTGATATGGATTGATATAGATCCTTAAGTTATTTAAGTCTTCTATTCAAGGATTTCAGGACTAAAAACATTTTTATGATATTAATTTTAATTTTTATCCCACACAAGGCTTTAGTGCTGTTGGCTTCCATCCCTGACTCCAAATTCAGCATTTTCCATTTCATCTCCAGCCAGGAATGTGAAGGTACACAGTGTGGACATTGTTCTCCTTGTCTGTCAGTCTAGTAACACTATCAAAAGTGCTTCCCTTTTCATGTACTCACAAGCCATCTGTTCAACAATTCATTCTAGTACTTTGCCAGCAACCAAGCTTACTACTGTGCAGTTTCCAGAATCTCCCCTTTACTTCTTTTTGAGAATTAAAGCACTTATGAGTCTCCAGTCTTCTGATACTTTTCCCCAAATAATTCCCCAAAGATTCCCTCTACTCATTCTTTAATAAGAGGTCCTTTACCTAGAATCCAAGGAAAATTACATGTTCATTTTCACTACTTCTAACTGAAATATAGCATTTCTTTCCATTTTGATATATCTTACAACATTATTCTAAGAAGGGGTTATAGACCCCACTAGATTGGCAAAGGGATCTATGACACACAAAGATATTAAGAAGCCCTAATCTGTAGTTGTTGTCCCCTGAAAGATCTGATTCTGACAGTTTAAAATCAATTAAAAAATAATTGAAGTAGCTGAAATTTACAAATGTTACCTCCTTTATTTCTCAACAAACACTGTGAGAAGTAAACACAGGTTTTATTATCTCCATTTTAGAGATGAGAAAAGTGAGATTTTAATTGACTAATTTATAGTCATCCATTCCATGAGGAATTGGTGGGTGATGTCAGGATTTAAACCAGGTTCATCACTCTTAACAGTTAAAAGGCTACACAACCTCATCTAACTTAGATTTTGATTCTCTCTTAACCACATTTTTCTGTTATTCCTAATCAGAAAGTGATGAAACTTGATAGAGAAAAATTAAATTAAATTTGGATAGTTGTGCTTTTTTCCCCCATTTATCTATTAACATTATGCCATCTACTTGAAACAAAGTACCCATCTTTTTTTTTCTTATTCATGTAATCTGGATTTTCACCAAGGAGAAAATACCCAGGCTACAAATGCTTCAGGTTACATATACTTACAATATCCCATCAAAATTCTTTATACCACCTTTGGCATTTTTCATAAAAGTCAATTTAGTCATTCATTCAATAACTACCATTAGTTTCACAAAGCCTCCTTAGAGATTTGTTCATTTCTACTCCTTTCACACTTCATACTATTACCAGAATACACACACACACACACAATCACACACAATGACTCCATTGATTATTTTCCTCTTCTGCTAAAAACATTTTCAAGGATTCCTTTTTGCCTGTTGAATAGTTATCACAAATTACCTCTCTCTATATAGCTTGTGCTCTGGTCAATTGTATGACTCTGAAATCATTCTACAGCCTCATCCCTATCTTCATGCTGTTCCTAGTGCCTAGAATATCTTTGATCTTTCTTGGCCTCTTGAGTTCCTACCTACTCATCCATTAAAGTTCAACTCAGATGCCAGAAAAATAGTAACTAGCTACTGATATTAGAGGTATGGGGAGAAGGCGGTCACACAGAAAGTATGCTCATGAGTGGAAGAATCAGAAAATGTTTCAACCCCTTAGAATTACCAAGGGGAGCAGTAATAGATGAGTGGATCTTACCCACTATTCTGAATGTGGGTTAGGAGTGTGAGCTCAGAACTTATATTCTATAAAAGAAAAGAAATTAATTAGAACAAACAAAAACAGCTACTAAGATTGGCAACATATACAGTTATAATCTCCATCTTCTCTACTTAGAGGAAGAAAATATGTCTCATCATCAGTTTTCTGGAGCCAAGAACATTGTACCTGAAACACTAGCACATGGTAGATCCTGAATACATTTTTTATTCATTCATATCTTTTAGCATTTTATTTTATTTATTTATTTAATTTTTGCTGAAACAATTGAGGTTAAGTTACTTGCCCAAGGTCACTTAGCTAGGAAGCATTAAGTGTCTGAGGCCAAATTTGAACTCAGGTCTTCTTGACTTCAGGGCTGATACTCTATCCACTGTGCCACTTAGCTGCCCCTCTTTTAGCATTTTTAAAAATTACTTCAAAATATTACTTATTAGATGATTATGAAGAATATGGAGTGCTAGAGTCATCAGTATAGCCTTATCTTTAAGGAACTCTTTGATATTTTAATTTTGCTTTTATAACTCCTTTATTTTACAATAAACTTGAATGAGAAACATATTTTATTACATTTCAATATTATATTATGCTAATAAACAGATTAAGAACTTTTTTAAAAAAATTTTCTCTGCATAATTTTTCAATGGTCTATAACTTAATACCATACTTAACATATAAAATGGTGCAAATACAATTAATGTGACTACCTCATGGTATTCATTGTTTGCATTGATCAAGATCCATCATTAATTTACTTGGATTTTCCTTAGATATTTTAAGGAGAAAATTACTGTCAATTATCTACCTTGACTCTGTCCTTAGAAAATACTAGGCTTGGAATTATAAGGCCAGGATTTGGTTTTGACACTTACTAGCTAAGAATATATAGTTACTCAATTTTTGAGACTCAACTTCTCTATCTCTAAAATGGGGGTAATAATATTTTCATTTAAAGCCTTGAACAAGGAAAAATAGATGAGAAAGGTTCTGATACTAATACTGATGATAACAGTTGAAGTCGAACTTTAAAGCAATATGTCTTTCCAAAGTCAAAAGGCCCTGCATGTGGTTCAACTCCATCCTTTAACTAGCTTGCTTATAGCTTATCAGAGAGAAGGCACTAATTAACTCTATTACATTCTAAATTCTCTCTAAATGCTCTCCTCAATTGTCTCTTATGGTAAAAGAGAAAAAAAGAAAGTGAGACATACAGAAAAACAAAGCCTGAGAAAGAAACAGAGGGAAGGAAAGTGGGAGGGAAGGAAGGCAAGAAGGAAAGGAGAATGATTAGAAAAGGAGAAAGAAAGAAGGGAGGGAGGGAGAAAGAGAAGAGAAAGAGGAAGAAAGGGGGAGGAAGTGAGGAAAGAAGGGAGGGAAGGAGAAAGGTAAAAATATTGGAAGGAAAGAAGGAAGCAAGGAAGAAGAAGGGAGGAAGGAAAAGAAAGAAGGGAAGAAAGGAGGAAGAGAGAAAGGGAGGGAGGAAGAAAGGAAAGAAGGAAGAAAGGAAGGTAGGGAAATAAGGAAGGAAAGGATGCAGAAGGAAAGGACAAAAGGAGGGAAGAAGAAAGGAAGGAGGAAGGAAGGAAGGGAAGAAGGAAGAAAAGAAGAAGGGAGGAAAAGACAAAGAGGAAAAGAGGGGAGGAAGAAAGAAAAGAAGAAAGGAGGGAAAGGAAAGGAAAGAGGGAATAAAAGGAAGAAGAAAGGAGAGAAGAAAAGAAGGAAGGAAGAAAGGATAAATGGAGAATGAAAGAAAGGAAGGAAGGGAAAAAGTCAAGCAAAGAAGGGGGAAAAAAGAAAAGAGGGAGGGAAAGAAGAGGAGGAGGAGAAAGGTGAGAGAGAGAAAGAAAAGAAGACAGAGAAAAAGGCAGTTGAAGGCAACCGTAATCTTCAGGATGATTCCCTTAGGATGATCTAATCAGGAAGAGTAGCAACCATATTTCCATGTCTTCCATCCTAGCTAACTTACCTCTCAGCTGTTTATCCCACTAATCTATGTCAAATAACCAATGAAAGAATTTTGATTTATTAAACCAGTGTTTCCACTTTTCCAGCCCAGATTATTATCAGAGGTCATTTTTTTCTCCTTTAACTATTTTAAAGAATTCCTATTGAAAACATACTTTGCAAATTGTGTGATGGTATAGCTGTATGACCCACTATTTCTTCCAAAACATTGTAAACACTGTACTAAAAAAAATAGAAAAGGATCTTCTATTGTTATTTGGGTGAAGCAGCTATATTGGACCAATACAGAAGGGATCAATGCTGAAAACAACACAATTGTGATATCATTGAGAGATCAATATACAAGATAATTTAAGGAGAAGATATCAAAAGTATGGAGGAAATTTTATACCTTTATGTAATAATTACTCATGTATCTTACTTCTCTTTCATCCACAAAAAAAAACTCATGAGAATCATCTTTACATTAATTGAGAGCATCATTGATGAGTATGTCAGAGACTTTTGCTAATAATATTCCACAATGGGCCACATCTTTACTGAAAAGATAAAGATAATAGGAGATGCTATTGTGTTAATTGTTTATTCTATATGGAAAAGCATTTGAATTTGGAGAACAAACTGCTGCCTAATGAGAACTTTTATAGAAATGTGTTTCCCATCCATATTTCTAGATCATACAAGACTCCCTTGAAGAAGTCAAAATAGAAATAAACTTGTTCAATATGCCTTTGACAATAAACATCAGGCAAAGGAATAAATAGAAACCAAGTTATTTGTTTTTATGATGTATGATATCCAATGAAAAGTCCAGGTTAGTATGGAATTTCTTGTAGATGTGAAATCTTCCAAAAGTTGTTGTTTGCAGAAGACATTTTCCTAAGAATTGTAATCATTCAAAAGAGTTTGGTCTTATCTGTCTACACAGAGAAGATCAAATAGATAAAAAATTCTGTTGCCTAGATTTAAATCATGCATTTGGATGGACATCCTAATAACACATTAGTGATAGATAATGAGCTGGGCCCAGAGCAGGCCAGATTGTTTTGGGGAAATTGTAAAGCTCCTTTAGTGAGCCATACTTCTCATGAAAACAAAAGCCCATCTTCTCAGGATTGTTATAAGGGAGTTAGAGATAGAACATCACTAACTTCAAAAAACCAAAAATGAATATCATATAGGCAGGTAATAGAAAGGGTAATTGTGAGAAGACTATAACATATAACCAATGAGAAATTTCAAAAAATAACAAAAGTAAAGGACATTATCAAGGAATCATATTCAAAGGAAAAAGACAGACTAATCACTTGACAAAACTGATAGATAACACCTACATAATCAGAATGCTCCACTGGTACTCTTGCAATGTCAGGAGAAAATGAGAAAGGGTTGCACCATATAAAGGAGACTCTCACCAAATTGGAAATTCTGAAAATAAAAGAGGAGATCAATAAAATTGAAAATAAGAAAACTATTGAATTAATAAATAAAACTAAGAGTTGGTTTTATGAAAAAACCAACAAAATAGATAAGCCTTTAGTTAATTTGATTAGAAAAAGGAAAGAGGAAAATCAAATTGCTAGTCTCAAAAATGATAAGAGAGAACTTTCCACCAATGAAGAGGAAATTAGAGCAATAATTAGGAGTTACTTTGCCCAAATTTATGCCAACAAATTTGATAATCTAAATGAAATGGAAGAATATCTACAAAAATATAGACTGCCCAGGTTAAGAGAAGAGGAAATAAATTATTTAAATAGCCTCACTTTAGAAAAAGAAATAGAACAAGCTATTAATCAACTCCCTAATAAAAAAAATCTCCAAGGCCAGATAGATTTACATGTGAATTCTACCAAACATTCAAAGAACAATTAATTCCAATACTATATAAACTATTTGAAAAAATAGGGAAAGAAGGTGTACTACCAAATTCTTTTTATGATACAGATATGGTACTGATAGCTAAACCAGGTAGGGTGAAAACAGAGAAAGAAAACTAGACCAATTTCCCTAATGAATATTGATGCAAAAATTTTAAATAATTAATGCAGACAAGATTAGGAGGGAAGCAATAGATTGGGAAATCACCC